>OZ030020.1:39673847-39986347 GCA_964023405.1 Apodemus agrarius | reverse complement strand
TTAATTGGAGAAAAGACCTACTTTCAGGCAATAGATTTTCATTCATTTCTGCTTTTCACTAGAACTGTTAGCTCTTGTTCAGAACAAAAGAAGACTGAATAACATTCTCTACAAAAAAAAAGAAAAGAAAAGAAAAGAAAAGAAAAGAAAAGAAAAGAAAAGAAAAGAAAAGAAAAGAAAAACAGAGTGCAGTTACCTGGGGGGGACAGGACTACTAGTTCATTAAATTACCTTATGTTCCATTCCAAAACTGACAGATACGTGTGCTCTAAATGTCTAAGAATAAACACAGAACAAAAGAAGAAGAAGAAGAAGAAGAAGAAGAAGAAGAAGAAGAAGAAGAAGAAGAAGAAGAAGAAGAAGAAGAAAACAGAAAGCTGTAATGGTAAGGGCATATAATAGGCTCTCAATGAAATAACTCAGAAATATCCCAAGAGGCAAGGAGGAACATTTGGGTGGCCTTTAAAGTTCCCTTCAGTCATCTGTGCCTTTTGATCTGTGTTCAAGAATGTATGAGAACTCGCTACAATTGACTTCCCCTCTTTGTCATCATGATCGTCCCTGTGCAGCTCATTGACTTCTACATTTGCGAACTCGTCACTGGTGGTAGTCAGCAGATCTCTCAGGTGTTCTTCCTGGATGGTACCAGGGACTTCTTCATCACAGCAGGCAAATACATTTCTGATGTTATCTCCAGGGTCTACACCCTTCAACTTCTCACTGGACACAGGGTGAAATCAAGCCTCACTCATCATGCCATCCAGATATTCTTTAGTTAGAATTGCCCCCCTCGCCCCCAGTGAGAGAAGCAAGACTTCCCTGTAGATGAAGCCATCCCTATCACAGTCAACCATGTGGAAGCCCTTTTTTGATTTTCTGGATCTGTGTTTTGTGAAGCATGGCAAACAGAGTGGATGCTGTACACTGAGGTGGTCCTTAGTGGCTTTGGTCTTTGCCCTGTGCTCCATATGGTTAAATCACATCATAACCATGAGAATAAAAATTGTCTCACTGAAGCTCTTTCTGTCACACTCACTATTAACCCAAACAACTCTGGAAGCACCCCCACCAAACTGCTAGACAAGTTAGGAAGAAGCCTCATCAGTCTGAGCTATTCATGTCCCTATGATTAAACTCCCCAAAGTATTTTGAATAAATGGAAAGTTCACCAATTAATAGAAGAAAAATCATGGAAATGGGAAAACTAGGCTATATATATAACAGGTGGGAGTAAAACTTATCTATGGAAAAAAGGGATACAGGTAAAACAACATAAACCCTGGAATAAGAGAAAATTCAGTCCTTTTGTTGTTGTTAATTGAAAATCGATTCTTTTTTGAATATAATATTCATTTACATTTCAAATGTTATTCCCTTCCCCAGTTTCCCCCTCCCAGAAAACTCCCAACCCATCCTCCCATGCCCTGCCTCCATGAAGATGCCCCTCCACCCAACCCACTCCCACTTAACCCCCCTCGATTTCCCCATGATGGGGGGGCATCTATGGATCCCTCATAGGACCAAGGACCTCTTCTCCCACAGATGCCTGACAAGGCATTCCTAAATTTCTATTGCTGAAGACTTCACACACTTTGGTCACAGGCCTCAGAAGATTTCCTACCGGAACTCACCCAGAAGCTAGTTAGAACCCCGAGTTCTAACTTTCAAAGCACTGAAAGGTACTGTGCAACAACGTGGTAACAGAGAAAAGCAATGAAGACTCCTATCCAGCTGTGAAGCATGGGAAACACAATGACCAGCACGACCGACCGGCATGACAAGATGTGCCTAGAGAAGCAACAGTGGTACTTACATCTTTGAAATAACCAACGGCTCAGCTGAGTGATTTGGAGCAAGGCCTGCTTAACAGGAGGGATGTCATGTCGGGTGCTGCAAACCTCACCTTGATTCTAAACCTTGGATACTGCATAGTATTAAGGAAAAAAGAGCACTGCAATGCTCTTCACTTCATGGTGACCTATGAAATTTATCCTGATAAATATTAAAGAAATACACTTCCCAAAGTGCTTGATATATTTCAATGCACTGCTGACAATGGTTTTTTGCAGTGAAATAGAATTCTCAATTTTATAGCTGGAATTAGAAATCAGTCTGGTGGTTCCTCAGAAAACTGGACATGATACTTCCGGAGGACCCAGCCATACCACTCCTGGGAATATACCCAGAAGATTCCCCAGCATGCAATAAGGATACATGCTCCACTATGTTCATAGCAGCCTTATTTATAATAGCCAGAAGCTGGAAAGAACCCAGATATCCCTCAACAGAGGAATGGATACAAAAAATGTGGTATATATACACAATGGAGTACTATTCAGCCATTAGAAACAATGAATTCATGAGATTCTTAGAGAAATGGATGGAGCTGGAGAACATCATACTAAGTGAGGTAACCCAGTCTCAAAAGAATACCCATGGTATGCAGTCACTGATAAGTGGATATTAGCCTAGAATCTTGGAACACCAAAAACACAATTCACGTACCAAATGATGTCTGACAAGAAGAAAGGAGAGGACACTGGTGCTGGAAAGGATCAAAGCATCAGTGTAGGGGAATACAAGAACAGGGAAGAGGGAAGGGGTAGATGAGGGAGCAGGGGGGAGGGAAAAAGGCATGTGGGACCTTTGGCGGGTGGGGAACCAGAAAAAGGGAAATGAATTGTAAATATAGAATATATCCAATGAAAAAAGAAAACAGGCAATACTCCTCCTCCTCAATAATGATACGTAGTTCATCACCATGTTAAACGTCTCCAATGTCCACATCTCATTTCAAAGAATGAAGGTGTATGTAAAGCAGAACTGCAAACACAATAATTTCTACCTGCCTTATAGGCTGCTCTATCCCCACCCCCCTCCCCATCTCCACTCACTCTCTCTGAAAGCATCTGCTGTTGACAGGGCTTGCCAATATGTCGCTGCCAGATTTTGCTGGACATGGGCTCTGATCATTTCCAAATGACATAAAATCAGCCAGGGGATTTAGGCTTTAAGTAATCATTAACCATGGTCCATGCATTGACTGGGTGGAAAATATAATATTCTTAATCTGCCTGATCTGAGAGATCAAGCTGTGCCACATGCTGCTGCTGCTACCAAGGATTTGATCCTCGCTACAAGGACTGCATCAAAACAACAGCTTTGCCCTTAAAGCTACCACGTTTCTTTGCCAGGGTTGCAAAGGAGAAGCACCCTTAGGAACATGTTCCACACTAAGATTATGGTGCCTTTTTTCTTTTCTTTTTCTTTTTTAAAAATTTTTTTTATTGGATATATTCTATATTTACATTTCATTTCCCTTTTTCTGGTTCCCCATCCCCCAAAGGTCCCACATGCCCTTTTCCCTCCCCCTGTTCCCCCATCCACCCCTTCCCACTTCCCTGTTCTGGTATTCCCCTACACTGATGTTTTGATCCTTTCCAGCACCAGTGTCCACTCCTTCCTTATTGTCGGATATCATTTGATATGTGGATTGTGTCTTTGGTGTCCCAAGATTCTAGGCTAATATCCACTTATCAGTGAGTGCATACCATGGGTATTCTTTTGAGACTGGGTTACCTCACTTAGTATGATGTTCTCCAGCTCCATCCATTTCTCTAAGAATCTCATGAATTCATTGTTTCTAATGGCTTAATAGTACTCCATTGTGTATATATACCACATTTTTTGTATCCATTCCTCTGTTGAGGGACATCTGGGTTCTTTCCAGCTTCTGGCTATTATAAATAAGGCTGCTATGAACATAGTGGAATATGTATCCTTATTGCATGCTGGGGAATCTTCTGGGTATATGCCCAGGAGTGGTATGGCTGGGTCCTCCGGAAGTATCATGTCCAATTTTCTGAGCAGGTGCCTTTTTTTCTTTTTTCTTTTTTTTTTATCATTTTTTTTTATTTTCTATATTCTTTGTTTACATTCCAAAGGCTTTCCCCTTTCCCAGGTACCCCCCACCATATGTCCCATAATTCCTCTCCCCCCCATGCTATTCCCCACTCTTTCCCCCCCCCCCACGATTTCTCTGTTCTGGGTCTACAATACTGGATCCAAACTTTACAGGCCCAGGGTTCTCTCCTTTTTTTCTTCTTGAGAGTCATTTGACTTGCTAATTGTGCCTTGAGTATTTAGGGCTTCTGGGCTCATTAATATCCACTTATCAGTGATTGCATTTCGTGTGTATTCTTTTGTGATTGGGTTAGCTCACTTAGGATGATAGTTTCCAGATCTAACCATTTACCTACAAATTGCATGAATTCATTATTTTTAATTGCTGAGTAGTACTCCATTGTATAAATATACCACATTTTCTGTATCCATTCCTCCTTTGAGGGATATCTGGGCTCCTTCCAATTTCTGGCTATTATAAACAAGGCTGCTATAAACATAGTGGAGCATGTGTCTTTGTTGTATGCAGGGGAATCCTCTGGGTATATGCCCAGGAGTGGTATGCCAGGGTCCTCTGGGAGTGGCATGCCCAATTTTCTGAGGAACCGCCACACTGATTTCCAGAGTGGTTTTACCATTTTGCAATCCCACCAACAGTGGAGGAGTGTTCCTCTTTCTCCACATCCTCGCCAGCACTTGTTGTCTCTCGAGTTTTTAATCTTAGCCATTCTGACTGGAGTGAGGTGGAATCTCAGGGTTGTTTTGATTTGCATTTCCCTGATGACTAATGATGTTGAACATCTCTTAAGGTGTTTCTCGGCCATCCGAATTTCTTCTGGTGAAAATTCTTTGTTTAGCTCTGTGCCCCATTTTTTGATAGGGTTATTTGGTTCTTTGGGGTCTAACTTCTTGAGTTCTTTGTATATATTGGATATTAGCCCTCTGTCGGATGTGGGGTTGGTGAAGATCATTTCCCACGTTGTTGGTTGCCGTTTTGTCTTTCTGACAGTGTCCTTTGCCTTACAGAAACTTTGTAATTTTATGAGGTCCCATTTGTCCATTCTTGATCTTAGAGCATAAGCTATTGGTGTTCTGTTCAGGAACTTTACCCCTGTGCCCATGTCCTCCAGGGTCTTCCCAAGTTTCTTTTCTAATAGTTTCAGTGTGTCTGGTTTTATGTGGAGGTCCTTGATCCATTTGGAGTTGATCTTAGTACAAGGAGATAAGAGTGGGTCAATTCGCATTCTTCTGCATGTTGACCTCCAGTTGAACCAGCACCATTTGTTGAAAAGGCTATCTTTTTTCCACCGGATGGTTGTGGCTCCTTTATCAAAGATCAAGTGACCATAAGTCTGTGGGTTAATTTCTGGGTCTTCAATCCTATTCCATTGATCTACCTGCCTGTTGCTGTACCAATACCATGCAGTTTTTAACACAATTGCTCTGTAGTACTGCTTGAGGTCAGGGATATTGATTCCCCCAGAAGTCCTTTTATTGTTGAGAATAGTTTTAGCTATCCTAGGTTTTTTGTTGCTCCAGATGAATTTGAGAATTGCTCTTTCTAGATCTATGAAGAATTGATTTGGGATTTTGATGGGGATTGCATTGAATCTGTAGATTGCTTTTGGCAAGATGGCCATTTTTACTATATTGATCCTGCCAATCCAGGAGCAAGAAATATTTTTCCATCTCCTGAGGTCTTCTTCGATTTCTTTCTTCAGGGACTTGAAGTTCCTGTCATACAGATCTTTCACTTGTTTGGTTAGAGTTACGCCAAGGTACTTTATGTTGTTTGTGGCTATTGTGAAGGGTGTTATTTCCCTAATTTCTTTCTCAGCCTGCTTGTCCTTTGAGTACAAGAAGGCCACTGACTTGCTTGAGTTAATTTTATAACCTGCCACTTTGCTGAAGTTGTTTATCAGCTGTAGAAGTTCTCTGGTGGAGTTTTTTGGGTCGCTTAGGTAAACTATCATATCGTCTGCAAATAATGATAGTTTGACTTCTTCCTTTCCAATTTGTATCCCTTTGACTTCCTTATGTTGTCTGATTGCTCTCGCTAGAACTTCAAGTACTATATTGAAAAGATATGGAGAGAGAGGACAGCCTTGTCTAGTCCCTGATTTTAGTGGGATTGCTTCAAGTTTCTCTCCATTTATTTTGATGTTGGCTACTGGTTTGCTGTAGATTGCTTTTACTATGTTTAGGTATGGGCCTTGAATTCCTGCTCTTTCCAAGACTTTTAGCATGAAAGGATGCTGAATTTTGTCAAATGCTTTTTCAGCATCTAATGAGATGACCATGTGGTTTTTTTCTTTTAGTTTGTTTATGTGGTGGATTACATTGATGGATTTCCGTATATTGAACCATCCCTGCATTCCTGGAATGAAGCCTACTTGATCATGGTGAATGATCGTTTTGATATGCTCTTGGATTCAGTTGGCAAGAATTTTATTTAGTATTTTTGCATCTATATTCATAAGAGAAATTGGCCTGTAGTTCTCTTTCTTTGTTGGATCTTTTTGTGGTTTAGGTATCAGCGTAATTGTGGTTTCGAAGAATGAGTTGGGCAGTGTCCCTTCTGTCTCTATTTTGTGGAATAGTTTGAAGAGTATTGGTGTTAAGTCTTCTTTGAAGGTCTGGTAGAATTCTGCACTAAAACCATCTGGTCCCGTACTTTTTTTGGTTGGGAGGCTTTCTATAACCCCTTCTATTTCTTTAAGGGTTATGGGACTGTTTAGCTGGTCTACTTGATGCTGATTTAATTTTGGTATTTGGTATCTGTCTAGGAAATTGTCCATTTCCTCCAGATTCTCCAGTTGTTTTGAGTATAGGCCTTTGTAGTAGGATCTGATGATCTTTTGAATTTCCTCTGTTTCTGTTGTTATATCCCCCTTTTCATTTTTAATTTTGTTAATTTGGATACTATCTCTGTGCCCTTTGGTTAGTCTAGCTAAGGGTTTATCTATCTTGTTGATTTTCTCGAAGAACCAGCTCTTGGTTTTGTTGATTCTTTGTATGGTTCTCTTTGTTTCTGCTTGATTGATTTCAGCCCTTAGTTTGATGATTTCCTCTCTTCTACTCCTCCTGGGTGAGTTAGCTTCTTTTTGTTCCAGCGCCTTCAGGTGTGCTGTTAAGTTGCTAGTGTATGCTCTTTCCAGTTTCTTTTTGGAGGCACTCAGGGCTATGAGTTTTCCTCTTAGCACTGCTTTCATTGTATCCCAGAGATTTGGGTAGGTCGTACCTTCATTTTCATTGAAGTCTAAAAAGTCTTTGATTTCTTTCTTTATTTCTTCCTTGACCAGGGTGTCATTGAGTAGAGTATTGTTCAGTTTCCATGTGTATGTGGGCTTTCTGTAGTTCTTCTTGCTATTGAAGACCACTTTTACTCCATAGTGATCCGATAGGAGACATGGGATTAGTTCGGTCTTCTTGTATTTGTTGAGGTCTGTCTTGTGACCAATTATATGATCAATTTTTGAGAAGGTACTGTGCGGTGCTGAGAAAAAGGTATACTCTTTTGTTTTAGGATGGAATGTTCTATATATATCTGTTAAATCCAATTGGTCCATAGCTTCAATTAGTTTCACTGTGTCCCTGTTTAGTTTCTGCTTTCCTGATCGGTCCATTGAGGAGAGTGGAGTGTTGAAGTCACCTACAATCATTGTGTTAGGTGCGATGTGTGCTTTAAGCTTTAGTAAAGTTTCTTTTACGAATGAGGGTGCCCTTGCATTTGGTGCATAGATGTTCAGTATTGAGAATTCTTCTTGGTGGATTTTCCCTTTGACAAGCAGGAAGTGACCTTCTGTGTCTCTTTTGATGACTTTAGGTTGAAAGTCGATTTTATCTGATATTAGAATGGCTACTCCAGCTTGTTTCCTGGGACCATTTGCTTGTAGAACTGTCTTCCAGCCTTTTACTCTAAGGTGGTGTTTGTCTTTGACACTGAGATGTGTTTCCTGTATGCAGCAAAATGTAGGGTCCTGTTTCCGTATCCAGTCTGTTAGTCTGTGTCTTTTGATTGGGGAATTGAGTCCATTGATATTAAGAGATATTAAGGAATAGTAATTATTACTTCCTGACATTTTGGGAATTGTTATTATTATTTGTATTTGAGTGGTTCTCTTCTTTTGGGTTGGATGAGATGGGGTTTCTATCTTGTTTCTTCTGGGGTGTTGTTTCCCCCCTTGTGTTGGTAGTTTTCCCCTATTATCCTTTGTAGGGCTGGGTTTGTAGATAAGTATCTTGCAAATTTGGTTTTGTCGTGGAATATCTTGGTTTCCCCATCTATGGCAATTGAGAGTTTCGCTGGGTATAGTAGTCTTGGCTGAAGTTTGTGTTCTCTTAGGGTCTGCATAAGGTCTGCCCAGGATCTTCTAGCTTTCATGGTCTCAGGTGAGAAGTCTGGTGTAATTCTGATAGGTCTTCCTTTGTATGTTACTTGTCCTTTTTCTCTTACTGCTTTTAATATTCTTTCTTTGTTTAGTACATTTGGGGTTTTGACTATTATGTGACGGGAAGTATTTCTGTTCTGGTCCAGTCTATTTGGGGTTCTATAGGCTTCTTGTATATTCATGGGCATCTCTCTCTTTAGGTTGGGGAAATTTTCTTCCATAATTTTGTAGAAGATATTTGCTGGCCCTTTAAGTTGTAGATCTTCATTCTCATCTATCCCTATAATCCTTAGGTTTGGTCTTCTCATTGTGTCCTGGATTTCCTGAATGTTTTGGGTTACCAGCTTTTTGCATTTTGCATTTTCTTTAATTGTTGAATCCATGGTTCCTATGGTATCTTCAGCATCTGAGATTCTGTCTTCTATCTCTGGTATTCTATTGTTGATATTTGCATCTATGACTCCTGATTTCTTCCCAAGGTTTTCTATCTCCAACATTGTCTCCCTTTGCGATTGCTTAGTTGTTTCTACTTCTGTTTTTAGATTTTGTATGGTTTTGCTCAGATCTTTCAGTTGCTTGTTTGTGTTTTCCTGTAATTCTTTAAGGGATTTTTGTGTTTCCTCCTTTATGACTTCTACTCGTTGACCCATGTTCTCTTGTATTTCTTTGGGTGATTTTTGTTTCTCCCCCGTATTGGGATTCACTTTTTGCTCTATATTCTCCTGGATTTCTTTAAGTGATTTTTGTGTCTGCCTTGTATGGGCTTCTAGTTTTTGATCTATTTTCTCCTCTATTACTTTAAGAAATTTATCTAAGTGATCCTCAATCTGCATCTTTACCAGTGATTTTAGATCTGAGTCTTGTTTTTCTGGTGTGTTGAGATATCTGGGATTTAATTGTGTTTGTCTTGCAATGGCTTCTAGCTTTTGATCTATTTTCTCATGTATTACTTTAAGAGATTTATCTAAGTGTTCCTCTATCAGCATCCTGACCAGTGATTTTAGATCTGAGTCTTGTTTTTCTGGTGTTTCGGGGTATCCAATATTTATTGCTGTTGGGGAACTGGGTTCGGATGCCGCTATATTGCCTTGATTTTTGTTAATAGCGATCTTGATCTTACGTTTGCCTTTTGCCATCTGGTTAACTCTGGTGTTAGTTGGTCCTGTAGATACTAGCTGGTGCTTGACCCTCCTGTGGGGTTGTAGGGCTATTTCCCAGTGACTGGGATACCTGAATCACTGTCCTGCGGGGGTCTTGCTCACAGATTGCTGACGGGTGGCCTGAGTCCCCCGAGGTCTTAACCTCAGGATATCCCAGGTATTTGGTTCCGCCTGTTGGGCGGCTGCTCTGCACTGCTCCTGCTCAGGGTTCGCTGTCTGATATCCTGTTTCCCCAGGGGTCTTAAAGATGGGATATCTCAGTTATCTGGTTCCGCCTGCTGGTCCCAAGCTGCTGGGAAGCTGGCTGGGTCCGGTTTCCAGCTTCCCTGCCACTGGCTGGATGGGAGGCTGGTTCGGCCTCCGGCTGGGTCTGGGTACCTGGCACACTGGCTGACTCTGGCTTCCTCACCACCAGCTGGACGGGAAGCTGCAGGCAATATGGCAGCTGCCTGCAGGGAGCTCGGGGTCCGCCCCGCGCGCGAGTGCAGAGTGCACCCGCTATTTTGTGCCCAATTCCCACTCCAGGCCTGAGTCCCCGAAGGTCTTAAGCTCGGGCTGTCTCGGGTACCTGGTTCTGCCGCCGCCGCCGGATGGTTCTGAGCACCTGGCATGCTGGGTGACCCTCTGGCTTCCCCACCATCAGCTGGGCGGGAAGCTGCAGGCAATATGGCAGCTGCCTGCAGGGAGCTCGTGGTCCGCCGCGCGAGTGCAGAGTGCACCCGCTATTCTGTGCCCAACTCCCACTCCAGGCCTGAGTCCCCGAAGGTCTTAAGCTTGGGCTGTCTCTGGTACCTGGTTATGCCGCCGCTGCCGGATGGTTCTGAGCACCTGGCACGCTGGGTGACCCTCCGGCTTCCCCACCGCCAGCTGGGCGGGAAGCTGCAGGCAATATGTGCCTTTTTTTCAAGGGAATGAAATCAATGAGTCAAGACTCACACTACCTCTGTGAGGTTAAACAAAAAGACACAGAAAAAGATTGTTCCAATATAGAATTCAAGATTTTATTTCTCTTCTAATCAAAATCTATATATTTAGAAACTATTCTTACCAGGGAAAACCATTTTCCAAATATCTCCCAATATGCTCTCTGGTATATACAAAAGTACTCTTAAGCAGAAATATGAATTTACTCAAAATTATTGTTTCAGTAGCTATTGTTGGCAAGTGTTTAGGTATCTATGGGTCTCGAACTCAGGAATTTATCACTAAAGATGTGATGAATTAGGATTTCTGATTGCAGTAAGGAATGAGGAAGCTACCACCCCTTGTTAACAAATAATAAACTGAACAAATAGAAAGATCAATGACTCCTTTTAGATTTAGCAACAGACTAAATTACAAGGTAAATTGCTACCTGAAAAAAAAAACCAGGAAGTCATGCACTTAGATACAGAGAATCTCATTTCATCACTTTAAAAAGCTACAGGCAGGTATTTCCACAGGAACTAGTGTAACCACACTGCTGTATTTACTTAAACGAGTTGGCATTTATGTTCATGTGAAAAGCTGCACATGGACTATCCTATCTGCAAGTGCCAAAATTTGAAAGCAGATCAGAGATTCTACAGAACATGAGTGGATCACTATGTTTGGATGCTGATAGACAGTGGAACTTTATTTAATGCTTTAGGGGAAGGTGATAACAAGCTCTGAAATATATAAATGAAAAAAAGCTAACTTGAAAAGACTGGCTGTAGGGCGATGCCAACTGTGTGAATTCCTGGGGAAGACAAACCTATAGAAACAAGTCAAAGACTATTGGTTGCCAGGCATTAGGAAGAAAGGAATGAGGAGACTGGTTTTAGGGGAGTGAAACAATTGTTCATCTGTGTTTCATACAAGTCTTATTGCTGTGACTGAATACCTGGTTATGATTAAGTTAAAAATGGAAAGATTTATGTTTGGATCATGGTTCAAGCAGTGAACTGCTTGAAATAGTTGAAAGACGTGTCAGGCAGTAAGGTGTGTCGTCGTCATGTGTCATGTTTCTCCTATAATTGGGAAGGAGAGAGAAGGACAGAAAGGGGGAGGGGAGAGGAAGGGGGAGGGAGGAAGAGGGAAGGAGGAAGGGAGGGAGAAGGAAGAGATAGGGGAGGGGGGAGAGGGAGGGAGGGAGAGAGAGAGAATACTCATATCACTTTCTATTCTTTATTTAGTGTGCAATCCCAGCCTATAGGAATATTCAGGGAGTATTCAGGGTTGGTATTCCTTCCTTAGTTAAGCTTCTCTAGAAACATTCAGATACACGTAGAGTTGTGTTTCCTCGGAAGCTCCAAATTCAATAAGCTTTCGATGAACATTGATCATCGCAAGCTGAGTCCTCAACAACTTGACACTTTTACATGATAACATTCCACCTCTGTTCTTCCCTGACTCACGGGGCTGCTCCTCTCACAATGCACCATGCATTTAGTTAATCACCAGGAACCCTCAAAAGTTTTTAGAGTCCCAGCTGTGTTCAAAAGTTCAACATCCATGGTGTCCTTTGAAACCTAAGGAAATCTTTTAACTCTGACCTCTGCAAAATGTTGCGTTCTTCCAATACACAATACACAAAGTACAACTTACATACTTCTAAAGTACAGTTCTTATGGCAGTTAAATACTTATCTACAAGGAAGTTGTGTGTAGGCAAGACACCCAGGGAAGAGTTACACAGGTGTGATTTTGAGACTAAAGACCATACAGAAGGAGAGTTCCCGTTTACTCTATGAACCTTTGTCATTTCTCATAAATCTGTCAATTAGTTGAATGAGGTCCATTTCCATATGGTGGGTGATCTAGTTTACTTGGTTTGATTGTTAGGTACAAATAAAATAATCCTTCTCTGTGTTTTACTAACTGGTATTTGAACAACAACTGGTACTGTAGCCTAGCCAAGTGACACATAAAAATGTGTTAATAATGGGCTTATATCAATAATTAGATAAAATGATTGTAAACAGCATCATAGTCATCACACCTGGCATGTCAAATGGAACATAACAAATTTACTAAGTTGAGTGATTTTTAGGGGAAATAAAAATACTCCCAAGAAGTTTTATACTTACCCTGACTCATAAAATAACTCTAAAAATTTCTAAGCAGACTACCAGGTGACATCCAAAGGAAAGGTTAAAGTCTGATGAAAAGATTAAACTCTTTTCCTGGGAACAAATCCAGTCAGCTGTAGATGACGTCACTTCTGTTACATGCTAACATAAATCTTTTTCTTCCACAAAATGCCGCCAGTTGGACTTTCTTATTTTACCAGATTGATATTGGAAATATTATGAGGGTCTCTTGGTTCTTCTACTCTTGAAGGAATAGATTCAGCCATGAGACATAAATGGTTTGAACAAAAGCTTAATAATCAAAGACTTTCAAGAGATATTTGGACAGCCTGCCCCAAAGTAGAGACCAGCATAGTGATTTCTGTAACATGGATTTTAAAGGCCTTTTATGAATATTTGTGATGTCAGTGTCATATTCATGAGGTAAAGAAACTCTTCTATCCTAAATCATAGTGAATTGGATCTTTCTTTAAGGGTATTTCCTCTTATAATGTCTACAAAAGTGGAGGTGTGTCAAAACCATAACATAAGCAGTATTACAATGGCATCAGTCCTTTTGAGAATGAACACTTTTTGTTAGCATATATGAGTGGATTAACATAGTGCAAAAATCCTCATTACAGCTTCAGAGGAGTTTTAGTTATCAATGAAGGGTCACTCTGACTACCCTTGTAAACCAAGCAGGAAGCAGGAGGCAAGTGGAAGGTCTTTATGGGAGCTGGTCAGAGCCACCCAACACTAGCTTCTAGAGTCATTACTTCCCCCAGGGCTTTGTCCTTCCTCTTGTCTGTTTCCTGGTCTAATAGCCAATTCCACGTCCCTTTCTTTCTCATTCTATGGGTCCCTGACCTAGCGGTTTTAACTCTAATAACTTTATATTCATTTTTAACTCATATATTCATTTTCACCATCACTATTAAAATGCTAATCTTTTCAAATTGTGCATTATGGATAGCATGTTATTTCTATTTTTTATTTTTTTGATTGGAGGTGATGAAGGAACTTCTGAAAGCCACAACACTTCAATGTATATCAATCACTTTACAGGTCTTTTCCTATTCACTGAAGGTTCCAGGAAGACACAGGGCATTATGTTTCTACGTAAACTGAAGGTTTATATTATCTCTTGGCCTTTTCATTTCTGTTTCAATATAGTTCAAAACCACAATAGGACTGACATATGACTTGGTGGTATAGTACTTGTCTACCACATTATCAATTTTCTATGCCTGTTAACTTGATTAGATTAATAAGAACTAGGGTATTGACGAATCATGCCTGTAAACATGTCTATGAAGGCTTTCCCAAAGAGAAACAAGTGACCAAGGACCTCATACCATGGGCTAGGGTCTCAGATTGCATGACAAGATGAAAAGAAAGAAAATGAGCTGAATGCTTCTGACTGTAGACAGGATGTGAGTAGCCATTTCATGTGATGTCTTCGCACCAACAAAAATAAAATTTTCTTTTCTTAAGAAAGAAGTTGTTTCTTATCTTGTGTATTTGTTCAGGTCGATTAGAAACTAATTAATAAAATCCCCAATCCTGAGACAAATAAATAAACAAGAACAGACACATGGACAAAAGTGGGTACTTTAATATGTGCTAGAGTATCATATAGCTAAGCAAAATTAAATGCATGCTACTGAAAAATATCTTGCTATTTTTTTTAGCTATAGCTTGAGATTGTAAGTGAACAATGGATAAAATGAGAAACGTTCACAATGCATAATCAATGAGTTTGATGAGAACTCAGAGAAGAATAGCAAGCAAGAAATAATTGCAAAGACAGGACGGGAAGGTGAAAGGTGTCTCTTAGCTCTCAGGCTCCCACGTAACTTTTGGATGATCTGTCAACTTAACCTTACAAACTCTGCTTATAAGATTATAGTTCCATTGGCAGAACAGGATGGTATGTGCAGAAATTTCATCATACATTCCTAAGTAGTAATAGCTTTTTTCAAAATCTTATGCTTTTCAAGATCTTCATTTGTAGAGGACGAGACATAAGTCATTCGATCATGGATTTTATTGTCTCTAACAAAACTTCATTCCCTTAAATGCTTCTTGGGCACTCGGCAACTGATTTTTCCAATGTCTATGAGCAAAGTGCATCTATCAACTGGATATATGCACTGTGAGCCAATGTAAGAATTAATTCTGAGCATAAGGCGGTATTTAAATTTGAAGTATATGTAAATAACGCTTCTTCTTTAATTCAGCTATTATGTTTGCAAGACAAGCCAGTAGGAAAATACAATAATTATTTAGTTATTCCTGCTTACAGACTTATAAACAACGAGTGCTACTTTCAGAATAACTAGCTATATCTGAGTTCTTATAAGGGTGAAAAGCACATTTTCTGTGTGTGTGTGTGTGTGTGTGTGTGTGTGTGTGTGTGTGTGTATATACATATATATATATATATATATATATATATATATATATATATGAAGGATTTTAATGTATGTGCTAGAAAATTTTTAATTAAATACATAGCAAAAGTAAGTGAACCAAAATAGTTTTTGCAGCTATGTATCTCACCCAGTGGGTCAAACTGTGTCCCAATATCCTCCCGGTTTCTAAATTGCTCAGGTTTCTTCTGCATTTACTAGCTCCATATTCTCTAACTCAAATCCAAGATGGTGTTCATTGCCATGCGACACAGAAAGGCAAAGTATGTTTTAGTTCCCCGTGGCAGAGAAACTGAATGCTGCACCAAGAAGAATTTATAATATTTATTCAGAGATGTGCTGTTTTCAATGTTTCTTGATATTTTTGAGAGCATTGACTTTATCACATCCTTATATGTTTGATATTAAATACACAATAATAATTTCTATGTTATAATTGAAGCAGCATTGAGCTTGTTAACTAAAGGAGAAAGACTTATATTCAGGTTGTACCTTTATCTTACCATCATCTTATTTTGAATATTAGACTAATTTTAGGCACATAATTTAGTCTATTGACATTCTATTTTAACTTCTATTTGAAATCAAGATAGTATTACAGACTTTAAGATCTATGTTTACTGTCTTACAACTGTTTACATTAAAGTCTAAAAGGACGATTTTACACTTTTCAGAGAGACATGATACTAACAAAAAGATATATTTCATGATGTATAATTTGATGGGCTAAGGGTCACATTTTATAAATGGTGTAAGTCTTACAGAACCATTGCCCATTGTGGGTAATTCTGGAAAAGTCTTTATGGAAATAAATGCTTGAAGATAAACTGGGTCTTGAATTAAGAACCGGGACAAGGAAAAGAAAGAATGTTTTTGGGACAGAATATGGTAGGAACACAGATAGAGATGGTCAAGGAACTGTGGAAACATCAACTTGATAAGAGTTTGCTTTTCATATTATCAGAGTATGGATTGAAGTAGTAAGTGGGGATAAAAAAAATATCAAATAAGACCTTAAATATTGGCCAAAAGCCTTACTACATGGTTCTGGTGAAAACCAGTGTATGTGGACAATTGAATAGTGTTTATTTTGTGAAACTTCCAATTTGACTACGTGGAAAGTATATAGTAGCAGTACTAGGCAGGAGAGCCTAGGAGTGGAATGATGAGTGGAGAAGAGGCTTTGGGAATTTATATAATACATACATTTTAACTCAGAGACATTGTTATTTAATAGAGAACATACAGTAAGTAAAACAGCTTATTATATAAAAAATCACTTGGATTTCTATCCAGTAAAACACTCATTTTCAAGTCATAAGTTCAAGCAAAAGCAGTGGATGGACATATGTACCCTCTCCTCAGTAATAAAGAAAATCCTTATTACACTCTTAGAACCTTGTTAGAGGTGACAGCAGGGACACCCAAGAGGAAGGTAGGCCATCAGAAAGATCTCAACAATTCATTTGTCAATTAGAGTGAAAGATCCTCTGAAAACTGGAAGACAACACAGGATGCTTGCTCTAAGGATGGGGACAACACAGGATACTTGCCCTAAGGACGGGGACAACACAGGATGCTGGCTCTCAGGATGGGGAACATTGCTTATTTGAGGTCCTGAAGAAGTCAAAATACTTGGATTCTAGTCTATTGCACCTGACATAATTAATGTAAAGAAGATGGATCCCTAGAGCATCTAGGTAATCTAAACAAGAGAAGTGTGAATTACGTGACAGTTTTGAGCACTAGATGTTTGAGATTGAGCTGTAGGTCGGGAAGGCTCATCCTGAGATCTCCCCAGGACAATCTGTCCCACATTTATCTCACAGCTTCTGGTAGATCAATGTGAGTTTTTGCCATCTCTTGGCTTCTTGTCCCATTATACTAAGCTTTGTCTTTAACTTCAAATGGCATTCATGCTGTTCTCCCATCTGTGTCGAGTTGCCCTTGAATCAGGGTTACAATAACAACGAGTTATTTAGTCCTCCTTACACAACAGATGAACTTATCTTAATTTGATCATCTCCAAACATCCTGTTTCAAATTAGCTTTGCCTCATAGGTACTGAGGGTTAGGGCTTAACTTCTTTTTGAGAAAGCACATATAACTTCATCCAACTATAGTACATGTTATAGACACACAAAACAGACAATTCTGAAGCATTCAAAGTAACACATAGATACAGGTCTAACTTTCAGTTTCCATCACAAGAAAGTCATTCTTTCACTCAATTTCATTAGCATCCTTTTTCAAATTGAGTGACATCATTTAAATCATTGCTAAGGAAAAGACTCTGGGTAGAGTAGTAACCATGGAACCACTGAATACATAGAACATGTTTGATGCTACAGGGTTAAAAGACGATCTCACGGGATGTGAAGTTAGCATTTTTGTAAGACCAGACATGCACAATGTCAACCAGTCGAGTCATAATGCTTTCAGTTTCAAAGATTGCTATGAGTTATATGCTGTTTTGCCTAATCACAAAGAGAAAAAAATGGCTCTGTGTGCATTCCCACGTGGACGTTCTTGAATACTCTCATAGTTGTTATAGATAAAAGAGACACTATTGCTATTGAATGACCTTCATCTTCATGATAGCATGTGTTAATAGGAATCTGCCTCATCATAGCATGTGGAAATAAGAATCTCAGGTGATCAGTTTTCAGAAGCTGAGAAATGACCACCATGGAAAAACAGTTTGGCAGGGTCATTAAGTAATATAAGTAATTACATGTGAACCATAGTGTATTGGGCATAGTAGCCATTCTTCGACTCAGACCTTGCATACATGGGTTATTGGTATTTTTCTCTGCACTATCTGGTCAAAACCATGGTTCCTGGTCTCTAATGAGTTGTCTCCTTGAATTAACGCAAAACAAATGATTCTTAGCTTTCTTACAGAAAAAAAGATTTAAGAAAAGAAATTAAAATTCTGTTAAATTGCTAGGTTGCTATGGTTTGCATTTACTAATAATAGTTACTTTCATGAGAGTCATTGAATGAAGATGAACTCTCACTTTAGTTTGGCAGGAGAGGAGAGTCATTAGTAAGTCATCAAGCACAGACATCTACTCTAATACAGAATGCTTATAGAATAGGTAAAGCAGGAAGTTTAGGAATTGTAGCTCCGGATCAGACATGAATGTGAATCCTAGTTCAGATGCTCATTCAATTTGACAGCTACACACTATTAAAAAATTAGGACGGCACTTTCTTCATAGGGTCTGACAAAGTGCTATAACCTAAGCTTGCTGAAAGACTGAAGACCACCAGCAAAAATTTCACATAGGGGAGTGGCTACTGTTATGAAAAGGAATATGTATACGTTACTGAATTGTTTTCTTCTATTAAGTTTGGCATAACACTAGTTGTAGAGAAGCACTTTTTAAGGCATATACTATACAGAATTGGTGGATTTCCAAGAATTTCTTCATGCATCTTAAATCTATTATTATATATAGGGACTGAAAGAAAATGACACAGTGCTTTTAGTAAATTTCATACTAGTAGCCTTTACAGATTTTAGGTTACAGATTTTTAAGCAAGGTTACCAAAAAATTGAACTCTGAAAATTTATGTACGAGTGATTAAGGGCTTTCAGGAAAGAGGGCCATCAAAGTGTGACAAATTGGAGAGGGTGAAAAAAGTTAAGAAGAGTACCCTCTCAGGCAAGATTCCAAACAAGGTCACTACACGTAGATTGTTCAGGAACGCTTTCGAACACATGTTGTGCTTCAGAGTGGTCTCTGTCTAAGGCAAAGGGGATGGCTTGCTGTCCTGTACATTAGGCACTCATTGGCTGAGGCAACCAGGAGTGGTGATAAGGAATAGAAAACCATCTGAACATAATATTAGGTTGTTCAGTGAAAGAATAATCCTCTCTGAATTGGAGAAGTGGTCTTCCTCAGGAAGAGCACACTAGCACACTTACAGGTTATCTATGGTCAGACTGGCAAACATACATACAAGGATACACACACACACACACACACACACACACACACACACACACGCATATGTATGTATATATCTATATCTATATCTATATCTATATCTATATCTATATCTATATCTATCTATATCGATATCATCTATATCTATATCTATATCCATATATATCTATATCTATATCTATATCTATATCTATATCTATATCTATATCTATATCTATATCTATATCTATATCTAGCAAGGCATGTCAAGTATATGCATGTACCAAGCATCAAAGTAAAAAAAAGTGATGAATTTGAAAGACAGAAAGGGAGGGCTTGGAGGGAGGAAAGTGGAAGGAAATGATGTAACTATACCATAGTCTCAAAAGATGAAAAAGTTTAAAAACTGCAGCAGAAAACCTCATCTATATATGTGTTACATCCACAGTTAAGTGATTTCAAGATGGCATGCACGTGCACACGGATGAGGATTTCAATTCTTCAATTTCTCCATATTTCTACAGATTTTTTACCTTCTATTTTGACATCTGCATTGTAAAACTGAAGCCAGGTTCCTAGCATTGCATCTGAGGAAAGGAGCCAGGTTTCCTAAGTCGTGTGACTATTCATCCATGTTTCTTTTACTTTTATGTGCAAGAGTAATTATAGCATCCACTAGTCGTGGAAATTGTAACAGGTAACATGTGGGTATGCAAAGAAAATTAAAGTTATTTATTAAGATTCTTGGGTAGTATTAACTGCTGTCCTCATAATCCTGTTTATTTCTTCAATAGATGTACTGTTGGATCATCTAGTGTTTATACTGAGTAACATCTAGGCACTATGATATTAAACTGGTAATTTAATTTTTAAAGGTATGAAAAATGCATTTGTTATGTCCTTGTGATTCATTATTGACAAAAATTTAAGTTCGTGAGAATCTTTGTTCAATTTGAGGTGAAAACTTGATGTTTTTGTAATATATGGTCTTAGTGATAATAACTGGTTCTCGCTTGTCTTATTTTGTTCCCAAGCTATAACACCTTTTTCAGTACTTCAGAAGCTAATCATTCTTCCTGCTGCAGGTTGATGTTTTATAGTATTGCAAAACATCACAATACAGTATCTCAAAAAGGGTAAGGCTTCATCATGGCTTTTATTCTACCGTGAGAATGCATTTATCCCAAGTGTACAACATATAACTCTCAGGTTTATTTTAGCTAAATGGGAATGAAAGAGATTCTCAGAAGCTCTTGATTTATATCATTTCCAGAAAATAGCTTTACAAATGTAGCACTTTTTTCCAGTGTAGCTTAACTTAAGCAAAGGATGTCAAGTATTCCCAAAAGATATACTAACATGGGACTAAAGCATCAGACTGCCTACTTGATATCCCTTATAGCTTAGCAATATTGAGTCTTTCACTTAAATGCTTGGTTGATGATTCTTCATTTGTAAGGCAAGGACAGCATTAGAACTGTGTGGAGCATTAAATAATTGGTACACTATCTAATGAGGGAAAAACTTGAACATGAGACCCAAGAGCATGTAACCTACAATAAATGCAAATTATAAAATGCATAAATTATAGCTATGTAGAATCAAAAGAGAAAAATACCTGTTTTTTTGTGGAACTTGACCATTAATTTTCTCATCATTTAAGATTAAAGTTTAGCAGTTGTACATTTGGTCTTTCCCCTCAAGAATTTAAATACCCTTGTTATCATCACTGAATATAATATAGTAAAACTGTATTGCAAAACTAATTTAACAATACAAAATGTATAATATTATTTTTTGAAAATATATGCCATGCAAAGCTATGTGTGTGCTTATGTATTTATGACCACACAGAATATCAAAACAATATCGTCTTTTCAGAGCTGAGGAGGACTTTGAAATCCTGATCCTCCTGCCTTTACCTACTGTGTTTGGGATTACAAACATGTCTGATCAGTCCAAATTCTACACACACAAAAAAATTAAAAACAATGCAAATCATTATTTGCAATTATTCCCATTTTCTTCCTCAACTAGCTATATATCATTGATATCTTTCTCTCACAATAAAAATCATGACATTATTTTTTTAGAGTGGTTTATTCATTAAGCAAAGGAATGGTATGAATTGGTAGACATACCAAGCATCACCCAGGCATTTGCTGTTATAAGTAGTGCATCAAGTATTTAATTATATTTTAGGTACATTTCCAAATAAATTTCCTAGGAGAGACTAGAGTGCTGGGCTTGCTGTATCTAAAGTCATCTAAATATTAATAAATAAGCCAAGCAGCATTCTAGAAAATTGGTCTGATTTGTACCTTTATCTATAGTATGTAGAGTCTTCATTATCACAAAGCTGATCTCATGCTATGCTATAATTACTACCCATTTTGAAACTATGATTTCAAGACACTGTCGATTTTACCCATATTTTTTCCTTCTGTGAATGCACAGTAAAGCTTCTATTCCTTTTTGAGACTTTAATCCAAAAAAGATGAAGATTGACTTTATCAATTCTTTTTGTTATGTTTATATTGTTTCTATGTGTCACAGTTTGCACAGTTGCCTGGATGCTGTATTAACATTTATTTTCCTCTTCATACTCTTAAACTCTTGCTAAAGTATTGTGAATTCTTTTCGTTTTCTTTGTCCTACCATCTGCTGAGTCCATGATTGTCCTAGTAATGGTACACTGATGGCAAAGAAATATAAATGAAAGGACATTCATATCTGAGTTAGAATACAATTAATATAAAATAATTCTCTTTGTCTCCTCTTATTAGTAGTTACATGTGCATCTAATGGGCTATTAGTAAGGACTCCCTCATTGACTCTCATACTTAGAACATATCCCTGTTCCTATTTTTAGTGAGTCACACAAACACAACCTGTGTTAGCATGGAGGATTAAGGGGCTAGTAATGTTTTAAAAACAGCTGTCAACTTCATGTGAAACACCTGGCAAGAGTGAATACGTTTGCTTCAATAATTGCAACTTTAGTAAGCAAAATATTAGAGGAGTATAATCTTTTCCTTATCTATGCCAACACAAAATAATCATGAGTGGTCCATGGTCAAATTGAAGACAAATGTTTAGCTATTTTCTCTGTATATGTTTCTTCAATTTGGGGGTAAAGGATTCATTAGGATTGTAAAAATAGGACCATCCAATGGGTGGCATTATTAGTTATTTGAACTGGGGTTTATCCCAGCTACATGAACTCATTGACTCCTCATTCTTGTTTTTATTTTTGACTCCTATAACAAGAGACTTAAATTACATATTACCAAATGCCTATCCAGCTTGGCCAGACTCTCATAGCAGGGAGTCAAAAAATAATATTACAAATGTGGAGGTTGTAAGGTACCCACAAGTAGAACTAAATATTTTAAGAATAATCTAATCCAACATGAAAAAGCAGAGACCAAATAAAATATCCATAGCTTTATGCCTGGTCATTTTTTTTTGTAATATATGAAATCTTTAAACTAATACTAAATATTTATATTAAAGAAACTGGGAGTTGGGCAAGGAGGGAGTTCATATTATTCTTTGTGTTTCTCTAAACAAATACATCTGTTCTGACTGTGCACATAAATTACCTATTTGTAACCAAAATGTCAACTGAGGTTGTCTGGATGGACTAATTAAAGAATTCTGATTGTTCTGTTGTTAATATATTTCCATATTAAAAGACACCAACAAAACTTTTAAATCTCTTTCCTAAGCAGCTTTCCTAGTCACGTGAAAAAATATAAGGCCCTAAACTGGCTTTGATTCTAACATTTCAATCATAAACTCCAAGAATCTAGGAATCTGTATATTTCCTCCGTTTACCCATGGATCCCAGGAAGGTCACGTAACTATCTTTGTTTTCTAATTCAACAACAGCATTATTAGCACAATATAGGGAATATCGGGGAACAGATTTTGCAGCATGATAAAACACTTTGCATTTTATCAATAGATTTTTTACAGATGGGGTTATCAACATTTTTTTTAATCGGATATATGAAAATTATTTTCTTTATTATAGATTTATTTGGCTCTCTACAGTGGTAAGATTGATTATATTTTTCTTGGCTTGCTGAGCATGTAACATTTTTGTTTGTATATTTTCTCTGATACGGTTCTTTATTCATATTCAAAACAGGAATGGCAGAAGCAGTTGATCAGGACCTCTCTAAGATCAGCCATCAAAAAATAAATAGATATGATAGTCTCTGGAGAAAGTAGCAACTCTTATTACTTCTCTTCCCCCCCTTTTTTTTAAAAAAAAAATTTCTATATTCTTTGTTTACATTCCAAATGATTTTTCCTTTCCCGATTCCCCCCTCCCCATAAGTCCCATAAACCCTCTTCCCTCCGCCCATTCCCCAATCAACCCCCTCCCACTTCTCTGTCCTGGCAATCCCCTACAATGTTGCATCAAAGCCATTCCAGGACTAGGGCCCTCTCCTTCCTTCTTCTTGGGAATGATTTTATATGTGAGTTGTGTCTTGGGTATTCAGAGTTTCTGGGCTAATATCCACTTATCAGTGACTGCATTCCATGTGTGTTCTTTTATGAATGAGTTACCTCACTTGGATGATATTTTCCAGATCCAACCATTTGCCTATGAATTTCATGAATTCATTGTTTTTAATTGCTGAGTAGTATTCCATTTTGTAAATATATACCACATTTTCTGTATCCATTCCTCCATTGAGGGACATCTGGGTTCTTTCCAGCTTTTGGCTATTATAAATAAGGCTGCTATGAATATAGTGGAGCTTGTGTCCTTATTACATGCGGGGAATCCTCTGGGTATATGCCCAGGAGTGGTATAGCAGGGTCCTCCAGAAGTGACATGCCCAGTTTTCTGAGGAACTGCCAGACTGATTTCCAGAGTGGTTGTACCAGCTTGCAATCCCACCAGCAGTGGAGGAGTGTTCTTCTTTCTCCACATCCTTGCCCACACCTGCTGTCTCCTGAGGTTTTAATCTCAGCCATTCTGACTGTTGTGAGGTGAAATCTCAGGGTTGTTTTGATTTGCATTTCCCTAATTACTAATAATGTTGAAGATTTCTTTCTTTCTTTCTTTCTTTCTTTCTTTCTTTCTTTCTTTCTTTTCTTCCTTCCTTCCTTCCCTCCTTCTTCCTTCCTTCCTTCCTTCCTTCCTTCCTTCCTTCCTTCCTTCCTCCCTTCCTTCCTTCCTTCCTTCCTTTCTTTTTGGTTTTTCGAGACAGGGTTTCTCTGTATAGCCTTGGCTGTCCTGGAACTCACTCTGAAGACCAGGCTGGCCTCGAACTCAGAAATCTGCCTGCCTCTGCCTCCCAAGGGCTGGGATTAAAGGCGTGCACCACAACTGCCCAGCATTTTTTGTTGTTGTTGGGTTTTTTTTTTTTTTATATTGAACATTTCTTAAGGTGCTTCTTAGCCATCCGAAGTTCTTCAGGTGAAAATTCTTTGTTTATCTCTGTACCCCACTTTTTAATAGGGTTATTTGTTTCTCTGGGGTCTAAATTCTTGAGTTCTTTGTATATATTGGATATTATCCCTCTGTTAGATGTAGGGTTGGTGATTACTTCTCAATCAGAAGTCCCCACCATTCTGTACACTGAGTTGAGATCTGAGACTGCAGCTGGAAAAAATGTCTTAGTTAGGGTTGCTGTTCTCATGATGAAAAACCATAACCAAAAAGCAAATTTTGGAAGAAAGGGTCTATTTGAACAGGTCCACATTGTAGTCCATCACTGAAGGAATCTAGGATAAGAATTGAAACAGGGCAGGATCCTGGAGGCAGGAGCTGATGCAGAGGCCATGGAGAAGCACTGTTTACTGACTTGCTCATCATGACTTGTTCAGCCTACTTTCTTACAGAATCCAGGACTATCAGGCCAGGGATGATACCACTTGTAATGGGCTGGGCCCTCACACACCAGTCACTAATTAAAAAATTGCCTTACATCCAGATTTTATACAAGTGTTTTTTTTCTCAACTGCTTCTCTCCTTTCAGATAACTCTAAGTTTGTCAAGCTGACACAAACTATCTAGCACAAAAATGTGTGTGTGTGTGTGTGTGTGTGTGTGTGTGTGTGGTGTGTGTGTGTGTGTGGTGTGTGTTGTTTTCTCATCAGCTTTGCCAGTGAGGAAACAGAAAGACCAGAAGTGGCAAGATAGCACTTCAGTTTTTTCTGCTACTATTGACCCAGGTTCACCTTCCCCAGCCTTGGCAGGTGGATCCAGTTGCCATCTACTTAATTGCATTTCAGTCAGGAATAGCCCTGTCAGGGCCTTCTGGAGATACCAGCCACTACCTGAAAAGACTAAGTCCCCTTTCCTCCAACTCCTCCTGCCTCTTTCATTCCTCCTCAGTATATCAGGGATATATTGATATATCCCTGTACAGATATGGGGGATTCTTCCCACCACCCGCTCACATGCAGTGAGCATAATTCAACTTTTCCTTGTCCCCGTTTCTTTTCAGAGAATTAAAATTGTTTTAGCCACTTTCTCTGTTTTGTACCTTCAAACCAAATAGATACACTTATGTTAGATCCCTTCAAATGCATGGGTTGACCTTGGTCTTTCCTTATTATCCAAGAGTAAAGTTTTGTGAGCACAGTGGGGTTCTGAGTTGCCATCTGAAGTCGGGGCTGTAGGGGAAACTGATTTCAGGTCAAGCAAACAGCTGGAAACTGTACAGGGAAGTCCCGAAAGATGTTCAGAGGAGAAGTAGCAAGTGACTTGTGTGTTTCCTGTGAAATCTCTTAAAACTCCGATTGAAACAAACAGTTCCTTTTAGATTGAAATTTTTCAACCTAGAGAACTACATCAACATCTGTATATGTCTTTGTGTAGATAATTATATTCATTAATTTGGGACATAAGAGTAGCGAAGCATCGGACTCATTTCTAGATGTCTTACAATAGGGAAAATGTGGTGAATTTTAACAACCCAGAGAATCATCTTCATATTTTAAGCCAGAGATTGTATATGGTAATATGGCTTACCGGTTCTTAGAGGCTGTGCAAACGCCACTGTATCTATTGTTTGCTGGACTGTTGTGAAACTGCAGTGAGGATGCTTAATGCTACAGTATCCCAAGCACATGGGTCTGGAGTGGATGAGCAGTTACCCATTATCCCTCCAGAGAGGCTCTTCTTTCATATGCCCGCTGTCATAAAAAGAAATCTAAATACCGCTGGAGAGTTTTAGAGGTTGAGCTAAACCCTCTTTAGATCCTCAGACTGGAAGAACAAGGATAAGGTTGAAAAACAAAACACTCCAGGAAACAATACCACAGGTTTATCAAGTCATCAAAAACTTTCCACTGTACTCAAGACTTGTATTTCTTTTACATTGTCATCCAGCTGAAGTGGCCATTGTAGCTGATGTGAGATGGTCCTTTTGAAAAAGATACTGCCTTTGGGAAAGACCTATACATGCCTTTGTAAGGTGATAAGTTCAAGGGAAACCTAACTGAAACACTCCAGTGATTTCAAGACGGTTTAAATGTAGTAAAATAGGCATGAAAACCTCTAATAAGTGCTCCCAAGGCAGACTGTCTCAGCCTGATCTTTAGAGGTTTAAAGTAGGGGGAAAAAAAGAACTTTTTCAAATGCAGTAAAACATGAGGTAAGATCAAGAGATGAGTGTATAAAACCAGCCTGAGCATCATTTTAACGTGTATAATTTGTTAAAATGGCAAAAGAGCACTCTGCCGGCAATAACAGGCTTTCTCACTCCATCTCTTCAGTGTGACCCACGCTTTCTCCCATCGGTCTCATCTGCTACAGAGTCACGTCTTTGCCCACATGGTTTTCAATGATTTTATTTTGTTATGAGAAAAAGGCCGCCAGTTGGTCTTTCGATTTCTGAATTCCATGTTATGTTCCATTGGCTTCTCTTCCAAGAGTTTGACAGATTCTATTATACCAGGAGATAAAATAATATTCAAACAAATGCATACAATCCTAGAAATAAGATTCTGTGGTGGGTTAAGTACAATTTCTGGTCTGTTATAAAATCCTTTTGTTTTAGACTTGATTGACTTTATTGAGTTTCATTTTTTAATATTATGGGCTTTGGATATCTATTTTTTTTAATTTATGCATAGACCACGGAAGAGAAATTTTAAGAACTACATCCTTATCCCGGACATGAGCTTATCAGTGCATTAATGCTCACACTTCAAAACTTTTGTGTTTAAACCTGTCACTGTGGTGCTATTATGAATCTGGGACCTTAGAGAGGTGGGGATTTGAAAGAATTCCCTAGGTGAGACTTCAGAAAAAGTGGACTTAGGAAACAGCCTTAGTAGGGCTCAGTGGTAAAGATCACCCATTGTTCTTGCAGAGGATTTAGATTCAGACGTCATCACCTACATTATGCCTCAAAACCATCTATAACTCCAAGTCAAGGTGATCCAGTGCCTCTGTGGGCTGTAGGCATATACATGCTGTACACACACACACACACACACACACACACACACACACACACACATTCAGGCAAAACACCCCCAACAAAATGAAGAAAGAAACTGAAAGTGTCAGGGATTCTATGTTTTCTTTCTACTAGCTGAGGCCGCCACCAGAAGACAACAGTATTGGAAAAGACGCTCATTCAGCAGATGTTGAGACTTGTGATCCTATGATCATGAATACAGAAATGTAAGAGATGTGCGTGTATTGCCCTTGAACTGTTCGGTCTGGGAGCTGTTATTGTCCCAGAAAGAATAGACTAAGTCAGTACAGAGAACTTCAAATCCTGGCCTGGGGTTTCTAACTGACCTTTGGTTACTGAGTTCCCAGATAAACAACACACTCACAGCCTTTATGTTTACAATAAATCCGAAGCAGCGCATTAGCTGGGCAACTGCCTACCTTCCACATTGCTAGAATGTACTTTTCTATCAAGAACCCCAGCTATTACTTACTATCTTCTTTGGACCATCTGAGCTGCTCATGACTGCAATTGGACATCTCTCGGGGTCACTCAGCTGACGCACGGCAGCTTCTTCCTCCTCCATGTTCTTTTTATAATCCGTGGTGGCTTCTTTTCTTCTTTCCTCCTTGCAGTCCTCTCTGCCACCAGCTGATGAAAGCTTAACCCCACCTACGTCTCTTTTGCCCAGCTATTGGATGTTGGCATCTTTATTTACGAGTCACAATTAACTGGGGACAGGGTTAGTGTCTTATGCGCAGGTGTGGGGCCTCTGGGGTAAACAGTCTTGGGGGGGGCCAAATTAGCATTAGAATATACGGAGCGTTAGGCCAACCCACTATAAGCTAGAACCTAAAATGCAGACGCAGATTTAAAATTTAGTAATTAAATGGACAAAGGTCTGAACAGTTTGAATAAGTAAGTGAGAAAAAGGATAGTTTTCTGTGAATGGATTACAATGGGATGTGGTTTCTGGTAGAATTAAAACTTAGCAGTCCTTAAACTATTTTTTTTCCTCTGTCCACTGCTCTGCATTTTTAATTGTTGGTGGAGAATCATTTTTTTTAAAGGGCTCATTTAAAAATAGAAGATTCATCGATTTGCTTTGATATCCAGTTTTTGTTATTGGATTGAATGCAATTATGATGGACTAAGTGCCCGGGTAATGAGCAGTTTGGCAGAGACAGACTGTCCTAAAGCTATGGAAATAAGCTAGGCTTGCGTTTGCAGGTCAGATCGGTACAACAGCAGAGTGATGTGGACGGGAGAAAAATCACACAATAAATAAGATTTTTTTTTCCATGAAAAGAAAAACAAGGTAGAGGAGATTTAAAATCTTTTAGAGACTCTTATCTTATACAATCTTGCTATATGGTAATGAAAGGGCCAATGTTGGTAAGTAGTAGAAACAGCAGAGCCTAAACAGATTTTGTTTCAAAATACTTTCTGCCTTAGTCTGGAAGTAAAAGAAACCCGCTTAGAAAGAAATTCAAGGGGGGGGGGAGTTCAGTGAAAGTAAAAATGTGGGTGAGAATTCAAAGAACTGTTCTCATTTGTTCTCAGACATTTATTCAATCTGTTGCCAGTCAAGTCATTCTCATCTCTTTCCTTTCTCTACAAGAACTGGATTAAATAAATAAATAAATAAATAAATAAATAAATAAATAAAAAGCTGGTGTATTGGGCCTGGGGAAAAAGTGCAGTGGATAATTGGCTTGATGCATAATCACGCGATTTTGAATTTAGATGCCTGGCACCAGCATACAAAGCTGAGCAAGGCTGCAGAGGCAGAGACAGCCAGATCCCTGGTACTTCTTTGCAGTGAGGCAGGCTGATTGGATGCGCAAGCAGGTTCAATAGGAAACTCTACCTCCAAAACCACTGTGGGGAACAATTTGAGGCAGAGAATCCATGTCAACTTCTAACTTCTACCTGTGCACACACACAAGGGCAGAGGTCCCCCTGCCCCACATGCACATACACAGACAAGTCCACACATAGCCAGTGACACACTCACAAAAGGACTTTCTAAATCTGGTTTGCCAGTAGTTAAAATGTGTTGGTTAATGTATTATGCAAGCTTCGAAAGGTTCTCTAGCAGCGCAAAACATTACTAGCCGAATAATCTATTTTTTTCCTTTTTTATTCGATATTTTCTTAATTTACATTTCATATGATTTCTCCCTTTCCAGGCTCCCCCCTCCCCACAAGTCCCATAAGCCCTCTTTCCTCCCCCTGTTCCCCCATCCACCCCTTCCCTCTTCCCTATTCTGGTATTTCCCTACACCACTCTCCCATTTTTTAGATGAAATTCTCACCTTTAAAATTTACCTGGAGTATTTATCCCTTTATCAAATTGCTTCTAAAAGACTGAGCTACTCCAACATAAAGTGTTCAAGAGCGGAAGAGAAACAAGCTCCATCAAACAATAAAGTGCTTTTTGCTAAAGCAAGGGCCTGGGCTTTGGGATGAGAGAAACGTAAGCGGAAAGTACACTAGTATGCAGGAGAAAGACAAAGCCTTTAGCCAAAGCAACACTCCTAAATCCTTTAGAACTGGTCTGGTCTTCAGGAAAGAATAGCCAATGAAGTTCCCTTCTTTGTGGGCTTCCCTTCTGGTGTCTTGGGTCTCTAGTGATGGCTCATGGGAGAAACACAATACAGGACTACTTGCCCGCAGGGTAACCAACCAGGGCAGCATTTAAGGAAAATCCACATGTTTAGGGACGAATGTACAGCTCAATTGGTAGTGTGCTTGTTTAGCATGTGTCCTGCCTGGTTTTGTGTGTCAACTTGACACAGGCTGGAGTTATCACAGAGAATGGAGCTTCAGTTGGGGAAGGCGTCCATGACATCCAGCTGTGGGGCATTTTCTCAGTTAGTGATCAAGAGGGTAGGGCCCCTTGTGGGTGGTGCTATCCCTGGGCTGGTAGTCCTGGGTTCTCTAAGAAAGCAGGCTGAACAAGCCAGAGGAAGCAAGCCAGTAAGGAACATCTCTCCATGTCTTCTGCATCAGCTCCTGCTTCCTGACCTGATTGAGTTCCAGTTCTGACTTCCTTTTGCGATGAACAGCAACGCAGAAGTGTAAGGTGAATAAAGCCTTTCCTTCCCAACTTGCTTCTTGGTCATGATGTTTATGCAGGAATAGAAACCCTGACTAAGACAGCATGCAAGATGCTGCTGCCCTGGGTTTAATTCCCAGCACCACATTGAGTGTGATTGTAAATATGTGTAATCACATACTTGAGAGGTGGGGCCTGGATGTTTAAGAGTGCAAAGACATCCTCAGCAACACAATGAATTCAGAGACAGACTAAACTACTGGAGACTGTTCTAAACTAACTAACTAACTAACTAACTAACTAACTAACTACTAACTAGCTAAGTAAGTAAAGGTCTCTGTACTGAATATGTAGATTCTTTTCTAATTATTTCTTATATATAGCAACATCACAATTATTTATGCAATATTTATATTTTATTAAGTACTATAAGTAATTTATGCATGCTTAAAGTACACAGAGTGGTAATCTGTGTGAGTTATATGCAAATATTTGGCCATTTTAAATGAATTAAGCAACCTCAGAATTTGCCATATGTGGGAACTGTGAATCATTTCCCTGAGGCTGAGGAATGACCACAATTACTTGTTACAATTCATGATATTCCTTGAACCAAGACTAATAAGACACAGTTTTGCTGTATTTTGAAACACTCCACAATTTTCAGGCTTCAAGAGACAGAGGCACCCGGTATCTAACTAGATGGATCATTCAAAGTGCCTTGAATAGTACTGGGAACAGCAGAGATGCTTCAGAAATGTTATTTTTATTTCCCCTTCTCTAGCCTGAAAAGGTTAATGCACACTGCTCACTTTCTTAATGCAAACCTAATGAATTTTCTGGGTCCTGCTATTGAAAAGAGACAAATATATATTCAGTCATTTCGAAGAAAAAGGAAGCTTTCTAACTCCTGAGCCATGAATTTCCCTTTAAAAATTTTAATTCTTTAATCCATAGAGGAAGCCATGGCTGGCTAATATTGTAATAGGAAGTTTACTTATAAATCTTTTGAAAATATATTGCATATTTAATAATGGTATAGTCATATTTTTAAAGTAAAATGAGAACCTGTTTTATGAATAACATCCTGTAGTGACATGAGACTTTAAAAAACGAGCAATTTTTACTGCCTGTTCGCTAATTTTAAGGTGGACCCTTGGGTTAAAATGGTCAGCTACATCTATTAGGATCACCTTCTGGAAAAAGAAAGGGGAGAGCTCAGATTTTTATCATTGCTATGTCAGGAACCACTGACCTCTCAATGGTGTTTTTTTTTTTTTTCAAACACCCATGCTTTTGTTTTCACAAAGCAACAAAGAGAGTCTGAAAATGAATAGAGGCACTTTTTCTGAAATTGAAACTGTGTTCTAAACATAAACAGGGCAAAAGCTTTCACTCTCATTCCTTTTTTTTAAATCATTAATCATTTTATTTGTTTACATTTCAAATGATATCCTCCTCTGTTTCCCCTCCACCAGCCTCCCCATCCATCCTCCCGCAGCCCCTCCCCTTTGCCTCTGTGAGGGTGCTCCTCCACCCGTTCACCCATACCTGCATCAACCCTCTAGCATCCCCCTACGCTGGGGCATCAAGTCTCCATTCCCTCTCACTGATGTCAGATAAGGCCATCCTCTGCTACATATGCATCTGGAGTCCTGGCTCCCTCCATGAATACTCTTTGGTTGGCGATTTAGTCCCTGGGAGCTTTTTTGGTGGTCCCGTTAGTTGATACTAATATTCTTCTTATGGAGTTGCAATCCCCTTCAGCTCCTTCAGTCCTGCCCCTAGCTCTTCCATTGGGGTTGCTGGGCTCAGTCTGATGATTGGCTGTTGAGTATCTGCATCTGTATTGGTCTTCTTGAATGAAAGTTAACCCTTTTACAATTAAAAAGAGATCAAAATGAAAGAAATGCTATTGGCAGCCTTCACTGGAGAGTGGTACCAAAGGCATATTCTGTGGAAAACTGGTATGGCTAGTTTTAGGTAAAGTTGCTATTATTATTGTTATTGTTATTATTATTATTATTATTATTATTATTATTATTAATCATTCCATTTGTTTACATCTCAAATGATATCCCCCTTCCTGGCTATCCCTCCACACCCCCCATCCCATATTCCCTCTCTCCCTCCTTCTCTTTGCCTCCATGAGGGTCCTCCCCCACCCACCTATCCTCTCCAGCTCCACTGCTCCAGAATCTCCCTACACTGGGGCCTCAGACCTCCACAGGACCAAGGGCCTCCCCTCCCATAGGTAAAGTTGCTAGTTAAGGCTGAGCTCATCTTCTAGTCCACAGCATATAAAGATTTGACAATTAAATACAAAGTTAGGATAGAAAATATCTTTAAAATTATAACTTAGCAAAAGGTTTGTATTCTCTTGGAAAACTTGTGAATTAGCTGTAGAAACTTCTTGCTGGAGCCAAAACCTCACCCCAGAAAGCACACAGTTGACAAGGTCACTGAGGTCAAAGAGTCTTCATTGCTCTATCTCTCCTTTAAAGGTTACGAGATAGTAATAAAGGAAAGCACTTTATAAATCCTAGAGCAACAGCCAGATTTTAGCAATCACGGAGGGTGGGGCACTTATTCTCCACATCAAAAGAATCATGGGCAGTACTGACATACGAAAAGATAATTCTAATAGTTTAGAGTGTAATGAACTCACCTAACTACATCTTTAGGGCTAGAGAGATGTGTGTAAGAGGACTGTGGAAGTTTGAGAAACTCTGTTTGGATGCCTGGTTCCCATGTAAAAAGCTAAGTTCCAAAGAGTGCTAAGGCCCTTGACTAGCTTTTTTTCCCCTTAGATATTTTCTTTATTTACAGTTCAAATGTTTCCCCTTTCCTGGGGAAAATGTTATATTCCCTTCCCTGGTCTTCCCTTCCAAAACCCCCTATCCCATCTCCTCTCTGCCTGCTCACCAACCCACCCACTCCTGCTTCCCTATCCTGGCATTCCCCTGTACTGGGGCATCTAGCCTTCTCAGGACCAAGGACCTCTCCTCCCTTTGATATCCAACAAGGGCATCCTCTGCTACATATGCAGCTGCAGCCACATGTACTTTTTGGTTGGTGGTTTAGTCCCTGGGAGCTCTGGGGGTACTGGGTGGTGGGCTATTGTTGTTTCTTCTATGCCGCTGCAAACCCCTTCAGCTCCTTGGGTTCTTTCTCTAGCTCCTCCACTGGGGACCTTGTGATCAGTCCAACGGTCGGCTGAGAGCATCCACCTCTGTATTTGTAAGGCCTATTTTTATGTATAGGTCTGATAAGTAAAAGGGAATGACCTGATGGGAATGGTCTCAAATAGGAAGTCAGAAAGGTGTCTGTCTAGACTCTTTTTATTTTTTTTAAATAAAAACCTCCAAGGACAGAGCAGTCCTGGCTGGAGTGACCTGCCTTCTAAGCAAGGTCAGAGAACTTCTACACAAACAACTCTCACACAAAAAGGTCACACAAGGTCAGAGTGACTTCAGTTCAGAGTATTTCAGGGTAATATAATTTTTACCCTAACATACATTATGGGGGAAAAAAAAAGAATATTTGTCATTTCACTCAGAAGCTAACACTGTTAGAATCTGGTTATAATGATTCCCCACCCCGCCCCACCTCAGAAGCAAAAAGCTCTTAACAAACTCAAAAATTTCAGTTGCTTTTTATTTATTTACATATTTTTATAACTGCAAAAATATTTAGCATGTAATGGCGGAGTCAAAGACAGATTGCTGCTTAAAAGCTCGCTGGTCGTAATGGCGCAGTTGTTTCAGGCTGCATATTTCAAATTCTATAGCCTTCCCATATCATTTTTTTAAAAAAAAAATCGTTAAGGTAGCTTTTAGCATAAGAGGCTCAAAATTGCCAATTAATTAAAACCGTTGCCCAGTTTCCTTCAGCTGCATGTATAATTCACATCGAGCCCTGCAGCTGGCAGAAGTGCAGCCCTAACATATCAATCTCATCTCATAATTGGCTACCCAAAGTTATGCCTCTCAAGGATGCAGTCCAAAGGACCAAATGAGAGACACGGTCTTGATTTCCCACATGTTATTTTGGTCTGTTATTCATTCTAATCTTTCCAAGAGCTCTTTAAAATTACTGCTTGGGTTACATAGTCTAGATTTCGACCTTCTAGTGCCACATTGGAAACATTCTTCTTTTCAGGGCTCAGAAAATGCAACAAAAATAGCGCTGCTGCTTAGCCATCTCTTTCTGGCTCACAGCCAAACAGTCCAACAGAAAGAGGGCAGGGATCCTAACACACCACTGTGCAGTATCCCGAAAAAAAATGCACTAATTCTTTGCACCTCTGAGAGAATATCAATTGTGTGTGTTGGATGATTTCTCCAACAGACCAAAGAAATGGTCCCACCCAAGTGTGGTGTGCGGAGCCCATGAGTTTATTGGGATTATTTGCTGGAGCATGGCGGTGGGCTTCCTCATAGCAACGGCATCACCAGAAAGCCCCGCACACCTCAGATGACTCATGAGGATGCATCCACAGAACTCTCCACCCAGTTACAAGTAGTTTCACTATGGTTTCCTCTACTTGGCAACATTTTGTTGGTTTTATAGTCCAGAGAAAGTGCCTCTTGTGAGTCTTATATGTTCTTTAAGCAACCCGAGTTCTGTTTGCTTCTCTCCTCGCTCCAGACACAACTGTTTCAATTAGAAGGGAATAACTATGCGATATTGTGAAAGTCAACAGTTCTTTTACCTCCTCAAACAAAATAAAAACATGAATGCACTTTCTTAGACTACATTTGTAAACACAAAACTATGACTTCCCACAATCACAAACACAAAACCTTAACTTTCTGAATCTTGAAGTGTTCTCTTAAATTTTGGCCAGACTTCTAATGGTAATAATTAATTTTTAGGGTGCATTTGCATATGCCAGGAACATGACATGTTAGGTGATATTCCACATCCCCAATTCCTTATTCTGATAGGAAAATTGGGCTTCTGAACTCTGAGAACACTTTGTCATTAAGTAGATGCTGGGAATTGGAAAGAGTTCTATGAGGGAAGGATGGATGACCATGTGTGCACATAACTGAAATGTGGGCTATGAAATCCATCCTGCTAGAAATGGAATCTCTCATGTCAAAGTCTGATAACATAGAGTCAAAGGAAGGCCAGAAAGGGAGGGTCCACATGCCAGATTTACTTGAAAACAAGATCACAAGAGCTTTCCCAAGTTGCTTCTCCAGCTTACTAGGTGGCCCCTACAGAGACTCTTAGCAGCATAAAGATAGACGGGCGCTTAGGAATGCTTTCCTGTCACAATATTTTGTAAGCATTGATAAAACCTGGTACAACTTCATCATTATATGTATTACCTAGGCAACTCTTATCTCTCCCTAATCAGAGCTTGCAAAACCACCACTCCATCCACTGACTATTCTTCCTAGATAACTTACATAGTGGTTTTTTCCTCCTCTTTTCCAATAAAGCCTCATGTTTCCTCTTGCTCTTTGTAGATACTGAAGACTACTCTGATTTGTATACTGTCTAATTTGCAATTTTAATTGTCTGCTCCTCCCCCCCAAACCCCTTCTGGTTGGAGTTTCATCCTATGTAATAAACCAATTTAACTAATATGCCGAAGTAGTTCTTTTTGACTCCCGAAGTTCAGGGACATTAGCCACGACCTAGAATGTTAGGCACAGTTGTCAGGCACATGGGCAGCCAGGTTACTGGAGGTTCTAAAAGTTGTTAACTAGCATTAACAATGGGTAGCCTAGGATAAGAGAGATGAGAAAGAGAGAGCTGACATAAATTATCTATAGCACTAGCAAGCTTTTACAGCAGGAGCTGCTTTGAAACAGTTATTATTTTCTGCAAAAAATCAGATGTATATGAAGGAAAGAATGAAGCTTGGTGCAAGAAGGATTTTTAAGGCCATGTGATTTTTTTTTAAGTAATGGAATTGGTTGCTTCATAAAAGAAGATCTTGACTACATTACATATTTTGAAAGTGGCTTTAAAGGAAACTGTATATCATCTCAGAAGGCATGGCTATAAAGTATAGTTGAAACAGTCAAAGAAAAGTTTAGCGGGGCGGTGGTGGCGCACGCCTGTAATCCCAGCACTCTGGAAGGCAGAGGCAGGTGGATTTCTGAGTTCGAGGCCAGCCTGGTCTACAGAGTGAGTTCCAGGACAGCCAGAACTACACAGAGAAACCCTATCTTGAAAAAAAAAATCCAAAAAGACCAAAGAAAAGTTTAATACATAACGGTGTCTCTTAATTCTTGTGGCGAATATCCACGAGAATTTGGAGTATGCTCTATGTTTTTTCAAAAGGACTGACATTGGAGATCTTAATTTATTCAAGATCAATAAGTTTAGGTCAAAACACTGAAAATATAGACAGACTTCTTTGAGACAAAACACAGTGTGATGGGAAATAATCAATAAACAGAAGCAATATGGTGAGTTAGGGAATGTGCACCTGGAATAGTTCTTAGCTGTCTCAGAAGAGACAAAGTGAAGCCCAGAGCTGACTTTTAACTAGCCAGCTCTACACAGTGGAAGCTACTGTGCTTTCTGTAGTGAAATAACGTCATCTGCCTTGTCTAAAAAAAGATAGACTTGGTCCTGGCTGGAAATCTATTTCCTTCCTCTCTGTTCTCTACTCTGTGCCTTGCTCTTACTGCATGCTCCTTTCTGTCTTTACCTGATCTCTGTGTTAGTAAGGGAGAAAAAAAATCTCCAATGCAATGGTACTTAATTTTCTATGCCTTCCCTCCTCGTTAGGGCACATGGGACAGGCAATAAAATAAAATAAAGTAAAAGAAAAGAAAAGAAAATGAAAGAAAGAAGGAAAGGCAGACATACATACATACACACACACACACACACAGAGAGAGAGAGAGAGAGAGAGAGAGAGAGAGAGAGAGAGAATTAGTGTGGGTAGCTGTACCCTGAGTTCCCAGCACATAGAAATATGAGCATGATGTGACCCTTTCCTTCTCCTCCTTCATCACATAGGACTTTCTCAGTCCCTGCTCAGATCTCATCTGCTCCCTGCTCCCATTTCTCCGACCTCAGCTCCGAAGCTGAGAGATTGTATCATCAACCACAGAAACAGTCCGGAGGGGACATAATGGAAGTGAGGCAAGGCTATAAACTCTCAGGGCCCACACTCAGAGACGTGCTTTCACCAGCTACCACAACAGTCCCAAAATATGCCCTAAATAACACCACCCACCGAGGCCCAGATATGCAAATGGGACCGGGAGAGTTTCTCACTTAAACCACCACAAGCAATGTACACTCATTACTTTGTTCTTCTAATGATTGACATGATATGACCTTGTGCTTTATTTAAGCTCTTGACATCATGACTTTCTCATCATCATGGACTCTATCTTGTACTCTAAGCTAACGCCCTTCTCCTTTGATTGGCTTTTGTCTGAATATTTTACTGTATTAACAGGAAAAGAAACTAACACAGTGGCCTTTTATGTTTTATTGCATTTTCTCATGAGATAAACTTACTATCCAGCAATTACATCACTTGAGAACCTGTTTCTGTTTACTCAACCATCACTTTATAGATACTCAGAGTTGGGTAGAACTCATTAACCACTTCCCCCTAACTATCATTAATGCCTTAAATCCCCTAGAAATGGCTTCATTCCACTTTCCTGCCCACACTGACAGAATGCTCACAGGCCCAAATACTGCCCAAATCTTGTGCCCCTAAACAGAATCTCTGTAAGGTTAAGACTGCAGTGATGATGTTATGTTCTAAAGCTATCTTCCTCCACGCTTGTCTCTGAGACATTCAGCGTGGAGGCAACTGTAGATGTTCCATCTGTGGGTGTGAATTGAATAAGTTCTCTCCCTTTTAGATTCTTAACTATTGCTTATTTCAAGCATATGTCACATATGCAAGGTGATTATAGCGCTGTGCTTAAAACTACCTTATATTTTGCTTTACAAATTTTTAAAATGCTAATTAAACATTGTAGGTCTATTCGCAGACTAGGTATTCTTCAGTTTCTCCATTACTTTATTACTATATTGAAATAAGTGCTAGTGAATCAGAACTTTGTGGAACACTTCATGGATTTTTTGATTGTTTGTTTTTATCTTTTTCTTTCTTTTCTTTCTTCTTTCTTTCTTTTTTAAGATTTTTTTGCAGCACTGATATTAGTTTATCTGTTATCTATAGTTCATTTGCTTTGAATTTTGTGAGATATTTCATGCACATCACAGTTTATTTCTCCATTTTCAGGAGAAAAACCTAGACTTTAAAGTTATTTTTAGTTATGTTTAATTTTTCTTTTATTGATAAGGCTGGAAAGAACATTTCTTCATGTGCCTTCTCAGGAAACAATAGGTGTCCCTAAGTCTTATTATTATTATAATATAATTATTGTCAATGATTATAGTAAGGTTGTTTGTTCTCTACTCTGGGTATGCACTTTTTCTCCCTAAAATCTTTGTTTTATTGAAAACTGACTTGTTTTCATAGAAAATATTCTGATTATGGTTTTCCTTCCTCCAACTTTCCTCAGATCTTGCACATTTCTCCACCCACAGAAATCCACCTAAGTTCTTTCTCTCGTGATACACAAAACAAAACAAAACAAAACAAAACAAACCCATAGAAACATTTATAGATGCAGTATGTTTGCATATACAGAAATCCCATAAAAAAACACAAAGCCTGAAGCCTTGATTATTTATACCTCTCTCTCTCTCTCTCTCTCTCTCTCTCTATATATATATATATATATATATATACACACGTATATATATATGTATATATATGATATAAAGTTTGTTTTGTGTTGACCATCTACTGCTATGCATGCTACTTTTGAAGTGTAATAGAGGCGAGAGGCCAGGGTGGGAGTTCTGAGAGTGAAGACATTGTGAACATTCTTGTTACTGGTCATAAAGAAAAGTAGATGTCATAAAATGGATGATAATTTAATAACGAGGTAAATAGGGATCTGGAATCTTCATATTTTTTGAGAAGCTGCATTATTCATTTCCTAAAAATTTTTTTAATTATTAATATGAATCTGTGCTTAGTTGTCTTTTCATTTTATTGTCTTTGTATATGGATGGAATCTTTGTCCATTCTTCCATCAGAGCCTAATTTCAAAGGCCCTGCCAAAGCTATGGTATTGTGTAGCTTCATACTGTATGGCCAGAAACAGTAGCACTTGACAGTTTACTAGACATTCCATAGAAGCCTGCACAGTGTTACTTCCCTTGGCCCTGAAGCTTTAGTAGGAAGACAGCTCCTTCTACATACAGCTTATCATTTATTGGGGAGGAAGACACTAAGAAAGGAAACATCTAATAGGAAACATCTAAAGGAAACTAAGAAAGGATGACATCTAATAACATTAAGCATACATTGAAAATAAAACAGTTGTATACGGGCATCCAAGGCTGGTTTACTTGTTATGAGATACCTTTCACTTACCAGCAATGTGACTTCTGCTCTTAGCAAACTGCAAGAATGCAGAGGTTTCTTCTTCTGGACTCAAGTGGCAATGGTAACATGTTATGTGTGTTAGGAACCTCTATGTCCCTAGAAGATCACACAATATTGTTATTACTCCTGTAGTTATTTGCTATGTAACAACAATGTAGAAGCTTCGAAGAATAGTTTACAATTTAATAGGGACTTTGTCATATATGAAAAGCAATCAGAGCACAGTGGAATTTGTTGGCTGTTTTGTGGCTGTGTGGCCCTGAAAACTCACTGAGTGCAGGAAAGAAAATCACAACACTGAGTTTGTAAAGTAAGGTTCCTATGAGGAACCTTAAAAAAATGACTGCTTACTACTCAGATTACAAGGTAGAATGTATGTAGAATTACAATCCTCTATAAAGTAAACTCAGCGACTCTAATTGCTTTTCTCTTCTTGCCCAAATTCCACCCTGAATTTCCTGGACTTCCATATGCCTATCAGGTCCTATCTCTTGTCTGGAGAGGTTGATCTTTTTCTGCCTCTCTCTGCCTACCCAGCTTCCTTGATAGTATTGTAGCAGGTGAACTTCCAGTTCCTCATGTGCCCCAAATCACAATGACCCAGTCAGGTCTGCCCTAAAATGGCTTCTCTCTCCTATTACTTGCCACCATGACAATCATGTATAGAAAAGAATCTCACAAAGAAAGCAAAATCATAGTGATTTTCTCCAATTCAAAAAAAAAAATAAGTGTATTGGCAGCAACCTTTTTCAGAGTTCTACCCCCTCCCCAGTTTCTTGACAAATTCCTTTCCATATCTATCCTCCATATTCTTTTTGAACATTAAAAAAAATACAACACAGGAACAGAGACAAGGCTCCACAAGTTACTACATTGACAAGGACACTCAGTGACTTTTTCTTTGGAAGTCAATATGAGCAGAAGGTATGAAAGGGTATGCTAGAAAGACCATGAAAAGGAATGGGACAGGGAGAAGGCAGCAATATGAAATATTATAAATAATAAGCAACTTCAAACATCTTAATATAGCGGTAACCAAGATCTATTTCAAAAAGAAGCCTGAATGTCACTACTGTTCTGCTTCACGCTGTCTTAGGAGTTCTCATTCATTAGAAGTACAGGAATGGAGCCATCAGACAGAACACAGTGAGAGCATTCTAAGTGGCAGCACAGAAATTGGTAGGCAAGTGGGGGCAGACTAGCTTGTGTTTGCTTGCTCTGGGGAACAGCATTCTGCCACCAAGACAGTCTTGGAAAATTTGTCACCTTCTTAATTTTATGTGACCACAAAAATAGTTAAAACTAGGATCATTAGTTTCTGTTGTAATGGGTAGTTCTTCAGATCCAAATCATTCTTGCACAGTCAGGTCTGGCTCGAAAGAGCTTTGTCCCTTTATTCTATTCCTTGTTAACATGACAGTCATTGTACAGCTGCCAGCAGTAAAAAAACCAGGAAGCCAGGGGCAAACAAAGAAAGACACATCATTCATGTGCTGGTTTTTCTAGCTATGTTCTGCCTGATTCTGATTCTTCGTGCAAAAAAAAAAAATAATAATAATGCATTTCTCTTTCTGGGTGATCTTGTAGGTTTGGACACAGAGTGAACACCCTCACTCTACGCTGGTATTTTTCCATCCATCTAGTGCCTAGACCAGAGATCTGCTAAGGTAAACTTGTTGACAAAGTATCTGAAGGTGTTAAAGTCTCCCAGAGATGGGTGTTATCTCAGACTATCTTCCTATGGATTTCAGAAAGAAATCAAGAGAACTGATTAAACAACCACTGCATCTTTCTGCGGGATCACCTCCCGGAGAAGCAGTGGGAAGTAAATTACAGGAAGGAGGCCTGCAGTGAAAGGTATTCTTGATTAGACATCGCTTTCACTGACCGCTCAAAGGGAAGCCCGGTGCCCAGCAGTGGCACATTTTGACAGAGAAACACAAGGACCACGTGAGCCGGAGCTCAAGGGAAAAATTACAGACATGGATTGGGATTCCATTTCAGCATGGTCAGGAAGAGGAGGGTTGATTTATAGGCTGATATTTCAGAAGAGACACAAACTCAGAATTTCAGAGAACACTGCCTTCCAAACAGAAAAGCCCTGCCACCGTGCCAGTGATACCTTCGGAAAAATAAAATTGTCACTTCCTTCCTAATCACTTCCAATACAAAAGTGCCTTGTTAATGCTTATTGCTGTAGGATATAAACAATGTCGAATGAAATGTCATTTCTGTCCCCTCTATTCTTCACACAGTTAATTGCCACCAACTCTTCGATTGTGCTTCTTTGTTCCCGTAGATATGCTGTACATCATGATGCAGTGCAGGCATGTGGTGGGATACAGCCCGACACCAGGATCTCAGATGCTAAGTCATCCCTCTCCTGCTGACTTACCATCCCAGTCTATGCAGTAGGTTTTATCAATATACATTTTATATATTTTGCTTTATTATTTCTCTTTCCTGCCTTCCCCCCCCCTCTCTTTCTCTATAACACAACACTGGTTTTAAGCTCTGACTCTGCCACCAGAGTTCTGGGATTATGAATGTAGGCCTCTACTCTCAAGTTACTTTGTGATTTTATTTTTACTTAGAACACTTTGATTATACTACTGAGTTTGACCTACAAATTTAACTACATTTATATGGAATTAATTCAAATCCAAAGCATAGTTATGTAGATTAAATTGAGAATTATATTTGGTACTTAACATTTGAAATAAATTGTGAACAAAGGATACTTAATAATAAAGCTCAATACAGAGAAAAATTCAATACAGGTTATTCATATGCTTTTACAATCTAGTTCATTCAGTTCATTTATTCATATATCTGAATATATGTATATACATATATCTATCTTTCTACAGATATAGATATAACTATAGATCTATATCTATATATGTCAAGATATTTTCTAAAGAATTAAGTCATCTACAGTCAAAAAAATCTCACCCACTATGGTGGATCCTTTCTAAACTACTATTCATAGAGATATGAAAAGTCATAGTAAAATTGCTACTAACCTCAATCATAATAATTAGTTACATTTGTAGATGGTTTTTTGCTTATAAGACATATGCCTAAACTCATTTCATAGTCCTAACAGCTTTTGGAGATGGGTGTCATTCTTAGTTTATAAAGGCAATAAAACCTATCCATTTAACAGTCATTTGTCATTTCCACCATCTGAAGAAAGAAAAGATAATGGTTTGAGGTTCAAACTTCTTTAAGTGCTGAGGATGTTACTTAATTTGGCCACAGTTGCTTCATATGTGCAGTGCCTTGAGGTTTGATTCTTAGTACTGCAAAATAAATGATAGATAGATAGATAGATAGATAGATAGATAGATAGATAGTCCTTAGTTGTTATTCAGGATTTATCTACATATTCTTACTTGCACACATTTTACTAACCCACAGCATGATCTCATTTCTATAAAATTGATTATTACCCTGAGTTACTTATATAGACAGGACACTAGGACCTATGTTGGAATACACAATGGTAATTAACATCACAGGGACATATATTCCTTAACTCAGTGGCATATTCTCTCCTGTGTGTCTCCTTGACCAGCAGTGTTAGTGTCTCCAGGAAGCTTGTCAGAGAGGCAAATGCATGAGCTTCCCCTAAGAGCTATTGAATCTTCTCTCTGGGGCTGAGAGTTGTAACATGTTTAACAACACATTTCCCTTAGGCCAAACTGATAGACCTTAGAATTTAAGACACTCAGCTTTGTCAAGCCAAGTGGCAGAAGATATATCACTCACTATTTAAATCTAAGCAACTCTCTTTTTAAACTATTTCATGCTAATATCATTCCCCTGAGGTCAAAAGATGTACCACCCAAACAGATCAAACACTGGATGTAGGAGCAGCTGCACTTTGGGTGGTCTATGTCCATTCTAGTTCTTTTAACATAGTAATACAGCCCCTATAGTTCTTACTAGCATAAAATTCTTTTTTAAATGTATCCTAATATATTCCAATTATTTCCCATTTCCATTTTGCACATGGTAGCAGAGAATGTTATGCTTTTTACAATTACTTCAAATCTGTAATCTAAAACATAAAAAAATAAAGATGAATGAATCACAATAAAAACAAATTTCCAAAAAAACTAAACACAAATAACAATATTGACCAATATGTTAACTTTTGGGCAGCTAACTAATAAAAGCTTGCCTAAGACAGATCAAGGAGTAGCATGGAATAAAAGTAAAATATTGGCCACTATAACTAACTTCCTCAGAACACAACACTATTTGACTAGCTTTGAACTTGATTGTCGTTGCTGCAGAAACCAAAAGTATGGTCAACTCATTTTTTATTTGGCTCAACATCTATTCCCAGGATCTCTAAGGCTTGGGTCTCTTCTTGGGTCCTGTACCATCAGCCTGGTGCAAAAGTTAATCTGAGCAGCAAAGGTCCTCTGGCCATTATTTCTATTATGTCAGAGGAGCTTCAACTTGTATAAAGGCTGTCAACCAAACAAAAGTTTAATTGCCAAGCAAAAGGATGAATTAACTTATATAGGAAACCTGGATATTGAACACCTTGTGGTTTTGTTCTATAGAAATAAATATGACTAAAATGTGAAGTCTGTAGAAACATTCTTCATAGGTAAATAAAGTACAAGCTCACACTGATCTGTATCGCATGTACCTCCCATAGAGCAGTGTCTCACTACGGAAGCTGATGACATGGAGCTATGTATCTGAATGAAATCATAACAATGGAAAATCTGTACCACTGAACACAGCACAGTGTAATCACGTCGCCACCAGGGAAAAGATTAATCCCTAATCACAGTCCAATTTTTAATTAAGAAGAAGGTGGGAACTAGATGAAAAAAAATTATGGATGTTCAGTAATCTTGTGATAAAAGCCAAACATTAAATTAAAATGTTTTCATAGAAAACATGAATCTGCTTAGGCAGATTATCCCACTGAATTATTCCGCCATCTGCGGAATTCATGGTTTTTAGTTTTGACTCATTTGTTGCGAGTCGCTTTTCAACAATAGCACTCTGTTGAAATGAGAGATGTTTAAAAGTTGCCAGAGACAACTTAAAATTCATATTCTGTTGGGAAAAATAAACCACTGCTGTGTTTTTGTGTCTTCTGCTACACCAGTAGGATGGTATCCTTTTATGAAATACAGCAATGGTCCTTACTGCTTTCCTCTCAAAATAACATCTGCTAATGATATCACAGCAATGTGGAAACATGTGGGATGCCATGCCATTGATCTAGTGATAATCTTCACACAGAATACTTATACAGGTAGGAGCCTGTTGAAATAGCCATCCATACTGCCTGCGGTTCTCAATTACATTGACACGGAGAAAACTTTAAGAATTGCATTTTTATTTAAAACATTGCAAAAAGATGCCTTCACAGACTTCATATTCATAATATGATGACTGTGTCATACGCCACCACACATTCCCCTTCAGCTTTATTTATATGATAATGAACTGTTCAGAAAAGATATGGCCATAGTTTCCTAAGGGAAGTGCTCATTGTATGCCTATGTGGTTACATCTTTTTAGTTGGAGGAAATACCATGAATAGACAAGAGGCACCAAGGGGGATATTGCTGTGTCTCTGTATATCTCCCTATTCTTTGAGCTATGTAACATCTATCTTTATGTGTTTTTGAAAAGTTAGAAGGCAGATTTCATTTTTAAGACTCTTTCTAAAAGAACCTCGGAATACAAGTCAAAACTAGAGTATACAATGGGGATTTGGGAGATGTAGACTTCTGTATGAGACCATAAAAACAAAAACAACCAAAAAGAAAAAAAAAAGAAGAAAAAGAACAATAGAGAAGACAGGCACATGCAGAAAGAATACAAAAAAAATTTATACTGGGCTCATTGTGAAATTACTGTATTTTATTGATTATTTTATTTATTTACATTTTATTTATTTACATTTATTTTCATTTCATAATATACATGTTATCCCCCTTCCTGGTTTCACCTCTGCAAACCCCCTACCCCATAGCCCATCCTCCCTGCTTCTATGAGGGTGCTCCCCTACCTACCCACCCACTCCCACCTCACTGCCCTGGCTGGGCCATTGAGCCTCCACCGGACCTAGGGCCTCCACTTCCACTGATGCCAGATAAAGCAATCCTCTACTACAAATGCAGCTGGAGCCATGGGTCCCTCCATGTGTTGTCCTTTGTTGGTGGTTTAGTCCCTGAGATCTCTAGGGGTTCTGGTTGGGTGATATTGTTGTCCTTCCTATGGGGTTGCAAATTATTAAGTTACTGATACAGAATAATCTATGAAGAGTTATGGGTTATCCTAGAAGGTCAATAACATGCACCTGAAAATACTTTTTATTCATCTATGGACATTTATGTTAAAATGTGTTTCTTTTCTATGAAATAAAGACGCCATTGCAATTATTTTTTAATTAAAGGGAAAACAAACTTCTTGATAAGCCATTGAGAAAGCAAGCATAATTTGGAGAGAATCATGAGAGTTTCAGTCAAAACAGAGAAACAAATGAACTATAAATGGAATCCAGAGAGTGTCTAGGTAATCAGATGGACATGGGATATGGGAGATTCTGTAATTGCATAATGGTGGATGAATTTTTGTGTCCTCCACTAAAGCAAAACTTTCCAAATAAAATATAAGAAAATGTTACTAAACCACTTACTGAAAGTGCTAGATGCATAGAATAGCAACAGCGAGTGGTAAAGTGGTCACAGGGGCTCTCTTTTCTAATTGCATTTCATGATCTCATTTGTCTCTTCTGCTGTCACCTGCTGTGCCTTTAGGGTTTCTATGGAATTTAGTTTTAAAGGATAATTCAAGAAAAAAAGACTGTGGGCTTCTCAAGTTTTTGGGATCATTTTCCATTTTGCTTTTACAACAAAAATGGTAGTTGTTGGAAACAAACATCTTATATATTTAATTGAAAACTACTTTGACTTAATATATATACATATATACATACATGTACACAATTCATATATATATATACATGTATACTCATGTGTGTGTGTGTGTGTGTGTGTGTGTGTGTGTGTGTGTGTGTGTCTGATCTCCAATGAAAATAGAGGAACCAAAGCCAGGGTACAAAAATCAGGCACAGTTTTATACTCAAGGAAAACAATTCCTTTAAAATAGGAAAAAGTCTGACCAGGGAAAAAAAAAGGACAAAACTCTGATGAGGAAAACCAAAGATGCAAATGAGTGGAAAACTTATGATTCTCTTTCAAAGTCTGTCCTCAAGCTTCAATGATTAAAATAATTTGGCATCAATATAAAAATCAGCAGGTAGAGTAATGGTACTGAACATGTTTCCTAGAGATAATCCCACACATATTGTTTAAAATCAGCTGATTAATAAGGTTGCCAAGATGATACGATGGAAAAGCTAATATTCTCTAATAAATATATTATTGAAAAATAATCTATGCACAAACAAAAGAGTGAAATTGATCCTTTATGTTACATCATTCAGGAAAATAACTCACAATGGATTCAAGGTTTAAACAGCTCATGGCTGTAAATCCCTGGGATAAAGCATGGGAGAAAACGCATATGACTCCGATCTTGGCAGTATTTGTTGGATATGACACCAGAAGCAAAAGCAACAAAACAAGAATTAGACAAAGGGCAATGAGCTGTGCCAGGCCAAGTGTTTCCACGCATGTCACAGGGTAGAACTCAAGATGTAAAGGCCATGGGAAGAGTGAGAGAAAATCCTTGCCATTTGTGTATTTCATGGAGATAACTTACCTCAAAAATACCTAAGGCCCTTTTAAACTTGAGTGACCAAAAATAATTACTCGATTCTTTTAAAGTTTTATTCTTTAAAAGGTATGTATGAATGTGTAGACCTGTATGTGGGGGTGTGAAGTCTTATTCACAAAAATGAAGATTTAAAAATAACTCATGGGGGTGTCCCCCTTCTTTGAGGAGAAGGAGAAAGAGTAATGTGGGAGAGATTTCTAACTGTGGAACTAGAACTGGGACAGGAAGAGGGATAGGATAGGGTAGGGGGGCACAGTTGAAATGTAAGGCGAATTAATTAATTAATTAATTGATTAATTAAAAAAGAAAGAACTCAAGCCCATGACAGATGACAATAATGAGGTACATACAGGATATTATAAAAGAAAGAAATAGTATCACTTCTGAGAGTGTGCATGACCCTAGAGGACAAGCTAGTAACAGAAAGACCTGGGGAGTATGAGTCCAGTGATTGAAGGTATCCAAAATAATGTACTTTATGAAAGCTGAGAGTAGAATAGTGGGTCTAAGCAGTAATACAAGAGGAAAACAGGTATTTTTTTCAGTCGGTACAGTTTGTGTTAGGCTAGGTAAATAAATACTAGATACCTATCAATACATTTTAACATTTACAGTTAAAAATGCCACAATAGCTACTTTAACATCTATTAGCTGGACACATCTCCTATTCACCATCTTACCATAAAGGCACGGAATAAAACCAATCCAAGGCAGCAAAAGAAACACTTCTCATGGTTGGAGGATATGACTATTACCTTGATTATGTTAATGGCTTCAAAGGCGTATGCATACATCCATATCCACTCAGTACATTTCCATTAAATGTGTATAATTTTAACCTCGGTTTTATAAAAGAATATTTTATGCAAATGAACATTCCCCTAAGCCTTTAAACTAATGACTGCTGGGAACAGAATGATTAGTCTCTCCCAGGGATGAGGTCTCTTATTGATTGTTCAGTGGAGAGTGATCGGTTCTGAAACCGTGCACAGAAAAACAACGAATCTAGACTCAGAAAGGTTGTGTGTGTGTGTGTGTGTGTGTGTGTGTGTGTGTGTGCAGTGAATACACATATATGCATTTATTTATGTAACAACAACAATAATAATAAGAGTCTATCAATGGAGAAGACAGGAGTGAGGACATGAGAAGGATTCCAGGGAAGGGAGTGAAGAGAACAGAGAGGAGGAACTGGAGGACAGTGTGACACACTCATGTTCCAGTTAAAAACTAAAAATGGTATCTTATTTCTTGGGAAACACTTAAGTGAAATAAAAATCTGATAACTTTTGATACTAGATCTGAAACTAATACTATGATTGTACATTCTTAAGTTTATTCATATTTACTGGAGAAGGTACGCAAGAGTAGAGGGTAGGGAGGGAAGGAGTGTATTTCTTATATGGTGGCACTGAATGGTTCTTTTATGATTAAAAGTTTTAAGTTTTTTCTCTTGCAAACTGACTATCTATTAGCCATGGTGTAAATACAAGAACAACTGAACTGCCATATCGAATGATTTGTCTTGTCTGGTTCAAACATGTTTTGGTTAGAGATGAATGATAAAAGCAGCGATATAAGAAATCCCATCAGATCTATTACTTGTTGCCTTAAAAGTCTGCAAAGCCAAAGATTGCTCACAAAACCTGAGGAAAATGTCTTGACTTTTTACCCATTTTCAACACATGGCCTTTTAGAAATAAAAGCTCACTTTGTTATAATGACAATGCAGGAAAATCGAAAATGTTGAAAGTTTCGAGAGAATCATAGTATTTACATGGAAACAGATTCCGTCAGCTATGGTTTTGTGAAGGACACACTGGGGGAGTAAAGTGGCTACATATATTACGAATGAACTAAGACAGGTAAAGGAAGCATAGGCCTCATTACCAGGGATACAGTCCATTGGGGAGGTGCACTAATGAACAGATGATTGTTGAGTGTTTTAAACTGGAGAGGCATGGCTGGGATGGGCCTGGAGCATCACCTGACTTTCACTGCTACAGAGGTTATCAGCACAAACTCTTAAAAGGACTTATTTTTGAACCTTAATTTTTAAATGACCTCGTTCTGTTCAAATGAAAAAGAGAAGCAAAAGCAGTCCAAGATGACAGAGCAGTGACTGTAAGGCGACGCAAGAGGAATGAGAAGATCTATGGTGACTTAGAGGGTGGCACTTAGCATGACTTCGATATGAAGAACGGTGAAAAACTATAGCACCAACTAAAATGTGTGTCGAATATCATGTGAAGGTATGTGGGCTCATTCCTGGTACCCATTAACAATTCACCGAATGATTTAAAGATGTAAACTTTATTTATGCTGAAAAGAAACACACCCATTTATTGAAGTTTTCATAATTAATCATGCTGAAGGAAATCATTGCATTTAATAAAGGTCACTAAATGTCAGAAAAAAACGTATATATTGGTGGGGAAGAGGGGACTACAGGGAAGGCCTTGATGATGCAGATCTAGCTACTTGGAAGCCTGAGACTGGAAGATTACAAGTTGCAAGTTATTGATCCACCAGTGTTATAGAGTGATTGTGGGGCGCCCATGCTAGAGAGACTCCCATGTCAAAATATCAGCAAAAGGTTAGGTGGTATAATGCTGATCCTCAGTACACCCACTCATATCTTTTGAACTCTTAATACTGCTGTTTTCAGCTGATGGACCTTAAAGCACTCACTTTCCGTGGAGCAACAGTCCGTGCAGATTCCTTGTAACACATGCTGCCGCACACTGCTCAGCCCAGACACGGACACACATCTTGGTTGCCTAGTTCAGTGTTTAGATAATTTGATTCCTCTCTATTTGAAAGAGATGAAATGTTATAAGCAAGTATATTAATTAAATACATAGTTTAAAGATATCCTTAAATTTAAGTAAACAAGTTAGAAGTTATCTGAAATCACTTACTCCATCAACAATGTGATATTTGTGTCATTGTGGTTTTGCATATTCTAGAATCTTTAAATAAAAAGGGGATAGAAACCTCAGTTTCTATCATTTATTCAATGAATGAAGTATTTATTATGAGTTTTGAATTTTGGCAAAAAGAAATGACAATCCCTGGTGTACTTTATAAAATATTGTCTGAATTAAGAGATGAAAATTTACCACAATAGACACATATGTTGGATAATTAAAATCCCTTATAATTTGCTATTGTCATATACAGCATGAATGAATTTAAGTTGAACTTTTATATTTTTTCATCAAATTTTAATAGAGTGTTAGTTATATGTATTCACTAGTGTTTAACAGAATTCATCAATGAGTAAACCACTATACCACCTGGTAGGAGCTGCACCATTCATTCATTCATTCATTCATACATTCCCTCATGTGCTTATTGATTTACTATTATTCACAGATATTTACTTGATCAAGAGTGCTCCAATCACACAGATATGATACCAAACAAGAAGCTGCCAGTTTCTCAAGAAAATAACCAGAATTCTGATTCTCTGGTATATGTAAGTTTTTATTCCATTATAAAGGAAAAATTTGCAGTTATTTCATTTTTATTCAGTTTTTGTGAAAAGGAAACATAACGTGTGTATATATACATATATTATATAAATATAAATATAACCTTTTAGTCATCTTGAACAATTAGAACACATAAAACTAAAAGAACGTATGCCTGATGAAAAGCGTAGAAGAATTGGAAAAGACTTAATAAAGCACGGCTTTATTAAACTGCTCCGAAATCCACATGCAGGACATACTCATCAGGAACAAATAACAGCCATCAATCTACAGAATAATTATAAGTGATTATTACCTTTGTTATATTGTTAAAACGTGAAACTTTATCTGCATCTGAAAATTCACAAGTGACTAGCTACCGACTGGAGTTCACTCGGAGCTGATTAACAGGAGTGTCGGGCCATTTGTCATTCAGTAACATAGGACAAAGAAGCTAAGAATTATGGTATCTCTAAAACAAAACAGTGATGGCTTAAGTCTATCTCAGGGGTAGGTGAAGAAAATGATGTCATCACACCGTGGCTGCTCACAAGCTTACATGAGTTCTGGTTTTTGCTTTTCTGTTCGATGACTTAGCATTTAGAAAATGGAAGAAATTTTGCCATGTGCTGTGTATTTACAAAGATGAGTAGTGTAGTTCTTTGTTAGAATTTAAAACATGCCAATCAAAAAATAGAATGTTGTTGTCATTGATGTTTAGTGGTAGCTGATGTGTCACCATAGAAAGCTGTTTCTGATCTCAGTCTGTTAACTTAGAAAATAAAACAAAAATATATAATTGATAAGATTAGTGGGGGGCTCAAGGATATATGGATAGCTTTACATATTCTATATTAAATACTTCTATTAATTTTTCAAAGTTATCCGAACTCTCTTTCCAGCTCTGTAGATCAAGGGTTCTGTAAATGAAGAACCTAGAGCTATCTCTAGGATAGTGTTGTCTTTAGGAGCAGAGAGATAGCAGCAATAAGTAAAACTCCCAGTTTCTGAGAAACTGCTCCATTCAATATAGCCCTCATTAATGATTAGATCCAGCTAAAACACTGATTTCAAAATACGTTAGAATTTTTAGTCCATTTAAAAATCATTTAAAGATGAAATAAACACTGGTTTTTAAAGTAGGGTTAAATAAAATAATGCATTATGCATTTAAAATGATGCATTTATTTGTTTATCTGTTGTATATGTGAATGCGTGTGTTTGTGTGTGTGTGTGTGTGTGTGTGTGTGTCTGAGAGAGAGAGAGAGAGAGAGAGAGAGAGAGAGAGAGAGAGTCTTTGTGTGAGAATGTGTGTGTCTATATGTGTATACATCCATGACATGTCTATGTATGTTAGATGAGAAGGAACTCTGTAGAGTTGGTTCTCTTTCCACCTTTTCGTGGAGTGTCAAGATTGAACTTTGCTCATCCGCTTGCGCAGAAATCGTTTCTACCCTCTGAACCATCCTGCTACATATTTTTACATTTCATAATCCCTCGCCCCATTGTGGTAGCCCAAACAGGACTTGTCAACAGATCATCCATCGGGTATACTCAATTTCTCAGGATCAGATCTAGCTACCATCCAAGAAAGCCTTCATTTTCCTAAGGATCCTTCACCTTTATAATTGGTAGAATAACTATTAGAGATCAAAAACAAAAACAAAAACAAAAACAAAAACATCAGTTCACTGGCACTGGACTAAGGGCACAAATGAATTTTAAAACCGGAAAGCTTCCGTCCACCAGCCACGGCTCCAGTCTTCCTGGGTTGCCAGGGCAGCACTCACAGCATCAAGGACCCGCGTTTAGCACTGCCTGCCGCCAACCATGTGCTGCCTTCTTATATTTTTATAAAATGGATTCAGAGGACATTTCAGATCGTGCCTTTACACATTAAAGGATGAGGGCTTTATGAGAAAGCTGGGTGGGATGCCAATCTGTATTCAGAACAAGATGAATCTGCTATCCCGGTGGGCCTTTCCCTCCCCGCACTTGAGGCTTATGGATCATGTGTAAGCTGATTACGGCTGAGTATTTTAGTTTAAGACAAATCTGAAATTTTACACAGTTGCTCATTCTTTAATGTAAGGCTCAATAGAGGGCCGCCGAGAAACCATATTTATTTTTTAAATGAATATCTTTTCATCTTTTTTTTTTTTCTGGGAAACAGTTGCACGTGATAGCCTCAGAAATGCAGTTTCACCATGAAAATTGATTTGGTAAGTAGAAATGCCCTCTAATGGCATCGTGCTTGTAGATGACTGAGGCATTTTTCAAACAAAATATGTCTGGCTTATTTAAATACATTTTAAATGCCCTGTCGGGTATCCAGTTCTAAGTTATCCCCCAGCCCGTTTCTGTTCTAGCAGACATACTAACGTACCAATTTCTTGTATTATCAAGGGAAAAAAAAGATTATGGAAGAAATCTTAAGTACTGTCACCATTATTTATTGTGTAATGAGTTAAGAAAAATGTGCAAAATTGCTATAATTCATAAGATGTTTTAAAGGTTATTTTGGCAGAATCAGGAACTCCAGAGATGGACATGACAGAGCCAGCTGGATTGATCGCTGACCAGTGTTGGGAATGAAAGTGAGTCTGGTCTTCCACCAATAAGCACCGTCTTTAGAAAGCGATGCATAGCACCACACAGCAGAAAACTGGCCTTTCCTTTAACACTCCTTGGGTATCCTTGAAAGCTGATACGTGTAGCCCCAACTTACAAAAACCACAAAGATATTTATTATGGGGGTACAAAAGATAAACTTGCTTCCTTTTCACACTAGTAGAAGCAAACCATTTTATTTCGATGAACATATCATTAAAATTGCTCAATACGGATTGTTTATAGATATACTTTGCTTATTTTTGTTTATATGAAGAATTCATAAATGCATTCTATGGCAAGCAGTTGGAAAATACTGAGTATTTTAGAGTTAAAACACCTGTCATTTTTCTTCCTTTAAGGAACAGCCTGATGTGAAAAATGTTGTTCACTATGATATATTCATGTAGAATTTTCTCTATTACTGCTTAATATGACAGTGTGGATGTACAATTTTATTCTCCCAACTGCATTACAATGCCAATCTTTATATCTTATTTACCAAATTAGTAACATATTGCATAATGCCTACATTGGTGGGAGAATTATAGTGTCAAGTAGTAGAATTTAGGATTGTCATATGGACAAAACAAAGTTTACCTGCTATGGCATATACACCTGTATTGCCATTGGGACTTCTCAGAGAGGATGGCTAATCAAATTCATCACAGGAGATTTTTTGCAGGTCTAGTGGTTTTTACATATCCTAGGGAGCAGGAAAGAGGAAACCTCTGGTTCTAGATGGAATGGTGAGATTCTGAGACAGTAGGTTCAGTTCACAGTGCAGACTGGATCACATGAGACCTGAGTCTATCTTGTGCCTTGACTGAAGAGCCATCTGCACAAACTAGTCTCAGCTCAGATTGTACAGACAGTGAATTTAAGGAAAGTAGATAGCCTAGATCCTGGGTTTAGATGTGTGTGACAACACCTGTCGTTGCAAGAGTCTGATACAGCTAGTTACAAGAACAAACTCCAAGGTGATAGGGAAGAAAAAAAAACAAAGCATAAAATAAGTACCCTCGGGGACATGTTTTCTTTAATTAGAGCCAAACTCCCAATACTAGATATAAATTTGTCAGTGGATCTAATCACCTCTTATTTACAGCAGCAGCAGTGAGCCAATACTTAAGCACGTGAGCTCTTGGGAGAGGCACTTCGTGGTCAAACCATAACCACCTGGCAATCATTTGGTCAAATCGTAGTTTCTAAACTGAACTGCTGCAGTGTGCTCATGGAAGGACAGGATGGTAGAGCATTATCTTGACAGAATCATCTACTCGTGGTTTTAATTCTTAAAACAAATATACACAAAAAATTAGCTTGTTAAAATCAAGTGATGGTATCAAATTCCTAGACAGTAAAATCATTCTTGACAACAGGATCATTAGTAGTTTTATAAAAATGATCACATTTTATTTGAACATCTGGGCTTACTAAGTAACCAGCCATTGAATCACAATATTATGAACCAGTCATCTTCAGATTGTACCCCTGGGATACAACCTAATCATACTTCTCCAGCCTCATTATTATTTATAGCTGTGAGAAGAAGAACTAGAGAAAACAGAATCCAGGATTACGTGAAAGCAGCAAAATCTAGTGTTAGAAGGCAAACGTTGCATTCAAGGCACTTTCTTCAGCACTGCCTACCGTGTTTGCCTTTCCTCAGAAGTCCCGTTCCTCAGAAGTCTGGTTCCTCAGAAAACATTGTACTCAACTCAACTCCCACCTGACTCTCTGGCCTGCCTGTCTTTCATCTCATTTTCCACTGGGCTTTACATTTTATTCTGTATTTTTTTCTTATTTTTCTAAAATTTAGGCTACTAATCAAGGCAAGTTGTCCTCTTGCCATAAAGTAGGTAGCTTTTAAATGTTTCATGACCTTCTAGCTTACTAGGATGGGATATCAAAATGGTAATCTTCCTTAAGCCAAAGAAAAGGCATTAGAAAAAACAGTTTCACAATATTTTTATTTCTAGCCTCAAGCTACCTTTAATTTGTTTGCCATGTCTATAGCTTACCTATTCTATACACTTCTTACATGAAATCAAGTCATTCATATCTTCTTGTGCCTTGCTTAAGTTTTTAGTAATTTATCCATTTCTTAAGATCCATCTGTGTGATGGTACACACCAGAACTTTATTCCCTTTATGGATAATATTGTTGTATTTCATCCATAAACTTTTACAAGTATTTAGTTATCCATTGCCAATCAGTTAGTTCAGAAAGTGGCTTCAGTACTTTCTACGAAAAATTAATTAACAAAGGAAGCTTGTGGCACTGGACTCTGGAATATTTTTGAAATCTGAAAGTGCCATTTTCTAATATTACATAATTTTAAAGCCCACGTTACAATGGGCTTTACATTACAATCATTGTTTTTTTATTAGGAAGCTTTATAGCTGAAGTTTGGGTAAACTATACTAAAAATAAATTATATGATTTACTGCTATCAAATGATATTAAAATGAATAGGGACTGGCCTGAGGAAATCACAAAACAGGAAACATGTGAATTCATCAATACTATTAAATAGTTTTTACTTTGAATGTCGTAATTGGTATTATATAAATGAAAATCCAGGCTGGTTTAGAATTATGGGCATGAAAATGATATCTACCCACCTTAAATATATGTCACTAGTAGCTATACATGTTGCTAATCTCTAGCACTGAGCAAAGACACAAAGACACACACATAGAATTTTGTAGATGATATTGTATAGACCCCAAAGGCACAGAAAAAAATATCTCTGATCTTTTTTTTTTAAGTTAAATTTAGTATTGAGAGCTAACATATCAAGTAGCCATGTTGTATAGTATTTCAATGAATACTTTGCTTTAGTTGAGGGCTAATTAACCAGTAGTTCCAGGAGCTATAGATAGGGGTTGCAAAGGGCTCTTTAGTTCTCTGTGATTCACGCTTTCAGCCTTCAAATTCCAGCAGCACTCTAAGCTTCAAATTCATCACTCACCATGTTTCAGCTAATTATCTCAGGGTGGCATGATTTTTCTTGTTTCCTTATAATTATGATAAGGTTTTTACTCTCTCTGGCACATGCTAAATTTTTATCAAAGTCGTAGATCTACCTGGTACTGGCTCTGAAATATGAATGATTCGCTTTAGTGTGGTCCGTAAATGCTTTGTGCCTTTAACAGTGATGTATTAGCTCCTCATTTTTTTATGTATTCAGTAATTAATCATTAGCTTTGCTTAGCTTTTTCCACCCACACAAAACATTTCTCCCTATGTATTGCTTGCTGTTGTGAAGGATGGCTTCCTTGAATTGGAAAGGGGGTGAAGACATCATATCCTTTGGAAGAATTACACTTGGACCATTAAGATTAATCTAGCTGTTATTTTTCAATATGGGTTCAGTAAATAGTTTTAATACTGTTAAACACTCTTTAAGTATTTCCAAAGAGAAGAAAGTGGCTTAAACACTTTCTGAAAAAAATTTTAATTCATAAAGGAAGCTTGTATTTTATGAGGCCTTCCTGAATTACAGAAATTAAAGCGGGAAGGACACATTAAGCCATTCAGTTCTTTCCCCAGAGACTATGGCATTGCCCCCTGAAGACCAAGTACTTGGGCCTTTCTAGAAAGGAAACATTAAAACTCAACTGCAATTGAGATAGTGAGTTTGTAATTTATGAACAATAAAGGGTTTTCTCCTCAGATATTAATACCATTGCATATTTTTAAGTCTGCCCAAAGCATTAATAAAGTGAGTAGCAAAAGCCAAGAAGGCCATGGCTAAGTGTACTTCCTGATGGAATAAAAGGATCCTTATGCAATTATTTTAGAAGGAAATGAAAATGAACCGTTAATTCTTCCTTGTGCCACCCGTATCATGCTTCTGCTCTTTGTCCCCCAAAATACAATTTCAGTGTTTTATTACTTTCTGGGGGTATTTCCTGCATGAGTTTGAGATTTTCTATTAATTTCTGTCCCTTTCATGTGGTTGCATGAATGACTTTTAGAAAGATAGGACTCAAGCTACTCACTTGGCAAATACATAAGATCACCCTTGGAAGGACTGGATCCCTAAGTATCTTAGGGACTGAAGAGCCAGTTTTTAGTTTACATAATATAACTATGACTGAACCTACAAGTTCATGCCTTGCTTTTAGGTCTTGAAAAGGATCCCCTTAAAATATTTTTAATTTCTTTAGTGTCGTTTCCCTGCTCAATTTTGACTCTCTTAATTTTCATCTTTTCACTACCTCTTCATTTTGCTTAGTTGGGCCAAGAGTCTGTCAATTTTGTTTTTGTTTTATTCTTCTTTCTTTTCTTCTACAACAGACATGGTAATGTGGATATGGTTTTGGACAGAGGAGAGAAGCTCTGGAGCCTTCATCCCCATAGAAAGAATTAAAGGCATCTGATGAAGACTGAGAGCAGGAGAGTCTTTCCCTGGGAAGAGCACACTAATATGTTATCCAGTATCAAATCATCAACACTGAAAACATATATTGAAGCAATACTATGTAGACTGAGCAGGTTGTATTTATTATGGATGTAGGAATATATACATTATGTACATATACAATATATATTATATTCATACACAATATGCGTTCATATACACATATGTACATATCCATACATATGCATGTATATGTATAGGTATGTACATATATAACAACAAGGCCATAAATTTGAAAGAGAATAAGGAGGGATATATGGGCATATGAGAGGTTTTAGAGGGAAGAAAGGGAAAGTGATGCATTATATTATAATAACAAAATATTAAAAACTCGAGACAACAAGTGCTGGCGAGGATGTGGAGAAAGAGGAACACTCCTCTACTGTTGGTGGGATTACAAAATGGTAAAACTGCTCTGAAAATCAGTTTGGCGGTTCCTCAGAAAATTGGGAATGTCACTTCCAGAGGACCCTGGCATACCACTCCTGGGCATATACCCAGAGGATTCCCCTGCATACAATAAAGACACATGCTCCACTATGTTTATAGCAGCCTTGTTTATAATAGCCAGAAATTGGAAGGAGCCCAAATATCCCTCAAAGGAGGAATGGATACAGAAAATGTGGTATATTTATACAATGGAATACTACTCAGCAATTAAAAATAATGAATTCATGCAATTTGTAGGTAAATGGTTAGACCTGGAAAATATCATCCTGAGTGAGTTAACCCAATCACAAAAGAATACACATGAAATGCAATCACTGATAAGTGGATATTAATGAGCCCAGAAGCCCTAAATACTCAAGACACAATTAGCAAGTCAAATGATTCCCAAGAAGAAGAAAGGAGAGGACCCTGGGCCTGTAAAGATTGGATCCAGTTTTGTAGACCCAGAACAGAGAATCCGTGGGGGGAGGGGGAATGATTGGGGAATAGTTGGGGGGGAGAGGAATTACGGGACGCATGGTGGGGGGGAACTGGGAAAGGGGAAAGACTTTGGAATGTAAACATAGAATATAGAAAATAAAAATTTAAAAAAAAGATTTACACTAAACAACAGATTAAAAAACAAAATATTAAAAGAAATAATAAATAAAAAATACAACTACAGTAACAGGTAAAAACATAATTAGAGAACTTATTTCATTAGTCAGCTTTCCTTAGTTTGTTTGCTGATTCATTTGTTTCTCATTATGGAAGGCTGTGAGCCACCATGTGGTTGCTGGAATTTGAACTCGTGACCTCTGGAAGAGCAGTCAGTGCTCTTAATGGCTGAGTCAGCTCCCCTGTTTTCTGGTTTCTTGTGAGACAGAGTTCCACCATGTGCAACAGGGTGGCCTGGAGTGCTCTATGTAATCTACATTTTCCTACTCAGTGCTCTCCAGCTTTAGCTTCCCTGGTGCTGAGATTACCAGCCTGTGCTATGCACATAACTATAGTTTATTCTTCCTGGGACATGATTCATGGGATAATGTTTCTGTAGACAAACTTTGTAAAGTATTTGATTCTGACTTCTATGTCTTCTATGTATGCCTTATGTACAGTCCCATCAAGAATTTAAAAATTAAAAATCCTGCAACGAAGAAAAAAGGTTTGATTTTGACAAGCCAAACATTTATCTCAAGGTTTTGTTGTTGATGTTGTTGTTGTTGTTGTTATTGTTATTGTTGTTGTTGTTGTTTCACAGCCACAGTTGTGGAATACATTTTCAAATTGCTGCCTTAGACTGAACCAAGTTTTAACTCTTAAATATATATCTTGGGCCAAGTGGCCCTCAATAGACATTGAAATTGTCATATGAAACAGTGTATTCGTATTCTTCTTACCTTAGTGATACCATAGAAGCAAAACCTGAAGGAACACCAAGTTAAAAGAACAAGTAGTTTTATTTTATTCTTTTTTTATTGGATATTTTCTTTATTTACATTTCAAATGTTTTCCCATTTCAAGGTCTCCACTTTGAAAACCCCCTATCCCATTCCCCTCTTCCCCCCCCTGACCCCCCCCACCTCTATGAGGGTGTGCCTCACCTACCTACTCCCATTCTCCTGCCATGGCATTCTGCTATACTGGAACATTGAACACCCTCTGTCTCAAAGGCCTCTCTTCCCACTGGTGACCAACAAGGCCATTCTCTCCCACATATGTGGCCAGCACCATGGGTCCCTCCATGTGTATTTTTTGGTGGTCCAGTCCCTCGGAGTTCCAGGGGGTCTGGCGTGTTGGCACTGTTGCTCCCTTCATGGGGCTGCAAACCCCCTTAGCACGTTCAGTCCCTTCTCCAACTCCTCTATTGGGGACCCCAGAGCTCAATGTAATGGTTGGCTTTGAGTTTCTGCCTCTGTATTTGTCAGGTTCTGGTACAGCCTCTCAGGAGACAGCTGTATCAGGCTTCCATCAGCAAACACTTCCTAGCATTCACAATAAAGTTGGGGTTTGGTGGCTGTATGGATGGATCCCTAGGTTGGGCAGTCTCTGGATTGTCTTTCCTTCAGTCTCTGCTCCACACTTTGTCTCCATATCTCCTCCTCTGAGTATTTTGTTCACCCTTCAAAAAGGCACTGAAGCATCCATATTTTGGTCTTCCTTCTTCTTAGGTTTCATATGGTTTGTGAATCAAATCTTGGTCATTCTAAACTTTTGGGCTAATATCCAATTATCAGTGAGTATATCCTGTGTTTTTGTTCCTTTGTGACTGAGTCATCTCACTCAGGATGATATTCTCAGGTATTGGTACAGTGAAAGGCAGGTAGATCAATGGAATAGAATTGAAGACCCAGAAATGAACCCACACACTTATGGTCACTTGATCTTTAACAAAAGAGCTAAAACTATCCAGTGGGGAAAAAAGGGCATTTTCAACAAACGGTGCTGGTTCAACTGGGAGTCAACACGTAGAAGAATGCAAATAAATCTATTCTTATCTCCCTGTACAAAGCTCAAGTCCAAGTGGATCAAGGACCTCTAAATAAAACTAAATACACTGAATCTAATAGAATAGGAAGTGGGGAAAAGTCTCAAACACATGGACATGAGGAAAAGTTCCTGAACAGAGCACCAATAGCTTATGCTCTACTATCAAGAATTTATAAATGAGACCGCATACAATTGCAAAGTTTCTGTAAGGCAAAGGACAAAACACCAACAAACAGATTGGGAAAAGATCCTTACCAATCCTACATCTGATACAGAGCTAATTTCCAATATATACAAAGAACTCAAGAAGTTAGACTCCAGAAAACCAAATAGCTATTAAAAAATGGGGTACAGAGCTGAACAGAGAATTCTCAACTGAGGAAACTCAAAGGGCTGAGAAATGTTCAATATCCTTAGTCATCAGGGAAATGCAAATCAAAACTACCCTGAGATTCCACCTCATACCAATTAGAATAGCTAAGATGAAAAACTCATGTGACAGCAGATGCTGGCAAGGATGTGGAGAAAGAGGAACACTCTTCCATTGCTGGTAGGATTGCAAACTGGTGCAACCACTCTGGTAATCAGTCTAGCACTTTCTCAGAAAATTGGACATAGTACTACCTGAGGACCCAGTTATACCATTCCTGGGCATAGACCATGCTCCAACATGTAATAAGAAATATGCTCCACTATATTCATAGCAGCCTTATTTTTAATAGTCAAATGCTGGAAAGAACCCAGATGTCCCTCAACAGAGGAATGAATACAGAAAATGTGGTACATTTTTGCAATGGAATACTGCTCAAGTATTAAAAAACAACAACTTCATGAATTTGGTTGAACAAGTCATCTTAAAGCATGACCACTGCCCACTGGTTCTTTATTCTCTTACTCAACTTCCACTTATCTTATACATCTTTTACAGAAGTATTATGAGTCCATGACTAGAAAAACCACTCTCTTAGGCACAATAACAATAGATGTATATTTTTCAACTCTACAGGTATTTTTCTAGCGTTTAAATACACTGAAGCTAGTCACTTGTGTTTTCTCTTTGTATACAAGTTGTAGTCCCTCTGCTTTTTTCTCTGTTTCTGTCTGTCCATCCATCTGTTATCCATCCATCCATCCATCCATCCATCCATCCATCCACCTGTCCATCCATTCATCCATCTATCCATCCATTGATTCATCTGTTTGTTCGTCTGTCCATCTATCCATCCACCCATTCATCTATCCATCAATCCATCTAACCATTCATCTCTCTATCCATCTTATGTCCTCTCTACTTTGACCTTTTTCCCAGTTGTTAAATATAAGATGGATTTTGAAAGAGTAGGATTTTCTAAAGCCACTATTTGATTTTTCTGCTTTCATAGAGCAGAGCCTACAAAACCTACTGTTTCTACCAACTAGGTTGTAGAAATTTGTGTAATATATTTGTGGAATAGTAGAGAAATCAGGAAAGTCTTATTTCAAAGTGAAGATCAATTAGTCCTGAGATATGCACTGCTCAGAAACACCTTAAAAAACATAAATCATCACCAAAGTGACTGAACTACTTCCAAGTTAACTTAGCAGCCAAGAAGAAAGTTCAAAACATACAGAGTCTCCCTTACCTAACAAGATAAATTTCACAATTTCTGGAATTTACTCGAGGTAGAAAAGCAAAGAAGGAAAACAGAACCAAAGATGAGAATAGTCAATTGAAACAGACACAGAAAAGAGAAAATGCTCCAATTGTCAGAAAGGACATTAAAACAGCTGTGTAAACTCTGTTGTTTACAGTTGGAAATTAAGTGTAGATATGGAAGATACAAAGAAACATTATAAAGATAATTTTAAAACATAAACAAACCTTCAGTGTAAGGATAATTTCCTGTGATTTAATATGCCCATGCTTGGAGGCCCCAAGGACAAGAAGGAGAAAAACAATTGAAGACATAATAGCAGAAAAAATCCAAGTCAAATATAAACAACAACCATCCTTCAGTCTAAGAAAGTTAATGAACTCAAAGTCTAGCAAATGAGGGGGAAAACATCAACATTAAAGCACCTGTTCATAAAATCAATTAAAAAATAAGAGAATCTTTTAAATTCATTCTTTGAGAATTTCAGATGTGTATACAACACATTTTCGTCTGTCCTCTATTTTCTCCAGCTCCTCCTAGCCATCCTTGACCAAGTCCCCCTCCTCATTTAAGGTCTGCCTTTCATAACACCCTCAGTCCAATCACTATGTATATATACATGCATGTTGAGCCAGTTGATGGTGTATGAGCAGCCTACCCCTGACTACTTCCTCAAAAAAAAAAAAACAAAAAACAAAAAACAAAACAAAAACAAAAAAACAAAAACTTGACTCTCCCACCCCAGTAGCCTTCAACTGTCACAATTAATTAAAAGTATTCAAATATATTGGGGTTTATTATACACACTTCACACCAAAACCACAAAGGCTGTGAAGGGAGAATCGTAGCTGAGATGTATTATAATACCACTTGAGGGCAAACAGGAAAAAAGTTAAATATATGTAATATAAACTTTAAGCAGTGGAGTGACAAGATGTATAATTAGTAAACAAAAAGGATAAGATAAGCATCATCAAAAATATCTAAAATTAATCATAAAAAGAAAGAAAAAGCAAATGATGGCATTTATTGTAAACTAACAAAAATATGACATTTGGAAAGCAATTAAATAGTCTATGGCCACACTGTAAATAGTTTAAACAGTTGGTTAAAAAAAAAAACCCAAATATATCAGGTCTACCAGGAATGTAATTAATTGTGAAGACACATATAGGTTAGCATTAAGAGAGTAGAAATTTTTTGACTAATATATGAACCTAAAATTACTTAAGTAAATAAATAAAAGATGATGTATTTAGGAAGAAATAGATTCTAGAGTAAAGAACTTTGTCAGGGTTGATGTGGGGATTTCATAATGAAGAAGAAGGTACCAATTCATGAAAATCGAAACAGATCTTCATCTTAAAAGACCTCTTCAAAACACAAGCAGCCTGAGCTACTACAGAAGCCAAAAGAAGTAGATGCAAACACAATTGTGTGAGTGAGTTTCATGTTCTCTCAGCACCAGAGAGAATTAACATACAGTATTAGGAGGAATGTACCGGAGAAGACTCCTCAGAAACTGTCTAGAGACGATTCAAAGTCTTGATTCCAGATGTCTGGGAATGCACTTGGGTCTAGAGGACTCAAGCACTGAGTGTTGAGGGTAAGGGGCTTTTAAAGGGGAAAACTACACCCCGTTATCTCCCTAACCAGATCCAAGGGGATCTACTTTACAAGGAAGCTGTTCAACAGAAAGCCGACACAAGCAGTTAGCTGGAGGGGAAGGTTTGCAGACAGGCAGTTTAACAGAAGGGGCATCTTGACCTCTGGTTCTTTGAATAGTGTTGGGTAACTTTCCACTGCTCTCCCTATCGAGGTGATCAAATTCCAGCTAAATTTAAAATGGCCTCAACAAGAATACAAAATGGAGGGACTCTATTCGTCAAACACTCTACCCGGAAGCAATAGAACATAAACAGTTCAGAATATTTCATCAGGAAATTTGATTACTTTCCGTTTTATTTACTGCGTAGGTGTGTTTGTGTGTGCATGTGCAGGCACCATGGCACAGGTGTGGAAGTCAAACACCAAATTTTGGGAATCCGTTCTTTCCTTCAGCCATGAGACCCATGGGATTAAATTCAAGCTGTCAGGGATGTTCAACAAGTGCTTTTATACACTGAGTCATCCTGTCAGTCTAAGAAAGTGAATTTTAAACAATTCTAAGCCTCATCATATTTTAAAGTATTCTTATTGTTCGGAAGCAAAGCAATGAAAAACATGTTTTAAATGTCACGTTTATTTTTGTGTTGGTGCTGGGATTTTTACCTATGGCTCATGCTAAGCACTTACTCTACTATTGAGCTAAGCCCTACACAATCTTTGTTTGTAAGTCTTTATAGAATTTCTTTACATTTTAATTATAGGGGCTGGAGAGACAGCTCAGTGGTTAAGAGCATTCATTGGCTGCTGTTCCAGAAGATGTACATTCATTTCAGAGCTCCTACAGGGGCTTACAACCCTCTGTAACTCCAGTTTCAGGAGACCCAACAGCCTCTTCTGGCTTCTGTGGGCATCAGGCACCACACGTGATACAGAGAAAAACATACAGGCAAAACACCCATACACATATAAATACATTTTAAAAATTAACCAACTATTTATAAACATTTATTCCAATTTTTCTATACTAGAAGTAAATCTTTAATAACAAGTTTCTTCATGAATCTTAAGCATGACATCTATAAAGTGTGGAAATAAGTCCACTGAGATAAATACATTTGCTATTTCAAATATGTGCCTGGTCAGAAAAAAAAAAAGAAGAAGAAGACATTTCATGTGATGTTAAAAACCAAAGTCAAAGCAACAAGTAGTATCAGATACGTTTACCCATTAAAATCAGTCAGCGGGTGGGGGATCTTACTTTACCAAACATAGATACTAATAGCCTGGAGTTTTGGAATACCATTGAAATAAGATGTAGTTTTGTTAATTTTTTTAAGTTTTGACCCGTGTTTGGGGTTTTGAAACACTGCTGAGAATATCTTCCCACTTTGTGTTCTTGGATACGGACTGCTGTTTTCAAGGGCCCATATCAGTAGTTCAAGATTTAACGCCATAGTCTTATCTACACAAAGGTGAAATGGGGATGAATTTGGCAAGAGCTTGAAAGGAACATGCTGACCAGGGGAGTGAGCAAATTTAGGATTGGGTTGACTTTAAAGTCACAAATTAACTTAAAAGCTCACTTGTAACAGTTTGCAGGGGCTACTCCTTCAGGAAATTCCGCCTGAGCTCTGCAGTTCCTCCAAGAACTGCAAAATGGCCTGTCTCTTCTCCCTCCTATTCCAGCAAATGTTTACCACAGAGAAGCACGTTTCGGTGCAGTATGTGAGCCTCAGCACCATCCTCAGGGCAGAACACATGGAGACAGTCAGGGCACTCTTTAGAGCTAAAGAGGCATTGGCGTCGCCCACTGGAAGATGTCTAGAACCGTGTTCAATGGTTTTGTCATAGCGTAGTCAACCCTCACCCAAGCATCAGGATACGGATTTTATTCCCCCATTTAAAGTCAGTTTTATGACCCTACTTAAAGACAAGCACACTAGGGCACATGGAAATCCAATGATTTGTTTTCTCAGGAGCTAGGAAGTAGCAGAACCATTTGCTGAGCTTTAAAGCGCAGGTCTAAGATCCGCTTCCGCCCTCGCTTTCCTCCCAGTTTTGCAGAGTGACCTGTAGCGTCCTCCCCGTTTAACTGCACCCTCACCGGTTAGCTCTGAAAGTAAGCCTTGGGTCTACAGCTACACTTCTTACTTAGCGGTTCCGTGCTATGGACCTCGGTTTCCTCCCATGAGCATTAAGAACTACTAAAGCATAGACAGAAGCTCTCATGCCTGAAGAGCCCTGTTAGAATGCGTGGATGGATGGATAACAGCCATTCTGTTATCAGGGTCTAGAGCTATATGTCCTTGAATTCGGTAACTCTGGAGTAACAAAGTAAGCTCTGGAAGCGGACGCTATTGGTGTATGTGTTCAAGAGGTGTACATATAATAATCCACACAAATGTCTAAAGGGATAGCATCGACATATAGGAAGCATGAAGGCATTGCGAAGCCTCTAGAGTCAAGCTTAAGATTATCTCTGAGGACTTGGAATGTAGTTCAGCGTCAGGGCCTTTGCTCACAGGCTTACAGTCCTGGGTTTGATCCACAATGCTAGAAAAGGAACCCAAAAATTATTTTATATGATGGGCTTCTGAGTTACAACAGAAGTTTTGTCACAATGAATTGCCAACACAATGACAACTTCTTGGCTTTCTTGTTTTATCACCGTAGACTGACTTGGGGACAGACATCTTTGTAAATGTGTAAATTTAGTTAATTTCATTTAAAGAGTTCTTCTATTAAATGTAAGGACAGGAATACTTTCATTTCTTCCACCTACTTTCCTGAGATGATGCTTGTGAGGGGACGGCCAGGAACAGTAAACGGCAACAGAGGCACATGAGATTCTGGTACTTGGGTGTTTTTTTTTTTTTTTTTCTGTTTAAGTTTAGCTATTTTGATTTTCTGCATTGAATAAATATACCATCAGCTTATTGTGATAATTAATGAAGATGTCTCAGAGAGTAATTGTTTCCCTCAGGTAGATGCTTTTTGAGACAGTAATAAATAACTACATTACTTTAAATGTTCACAACAAGCTTGTCACATGCAAGACATGCCCCCATAAATTTTACATACTTATCATTAGTAATGTATAGACAGAAAATTTCTCAAGATGGCCCCAGCGGGGTGTCGCTGCATCGTGTGTCTCCGATCAGCAATATTTCTTTTTTTTTTCCAACCATTCGTAACTGACTTATCTAATCACTATTACCTTTGAAACAACTTTGTGAGGATTAGAGGCTGTTCATTTTGGGGCAGCTGAAGCTGGGTTTCAGTGGGTTAACTGGGATCACTGCCTCCAAAAAACGGTTCATATCCTCAGACTTCACAGCCCTAGTAGAGGCTGGCTCTGTAATAAGTCTCATGTTACACGGGGATTAGATTTGTAGAAATCCTGTAACTCGATCGGGTACCTGCCTATTCTCTCCTGGCGTCAGGCTGCCTGCTCTGCTTTGCTCTGTAGACATACCTGGCATTCCACCCGTGCCTCCTCACTTACGGAAGTGAACTGGAGCCAGCCTAACAAAACATTGGGGCATTGTTGTGCAGGAGCGAGCCCTTTGACAGCCAGGACGAGTGTGAAGTTGGGCTCGCAGTGCCTTGTGCCCCTCACTGAAGTATACACGCAACAACTCTCACTTCCTAATAGCTTACACCAAGGACGAAAGGCAGGCACGCCCTGCTCGGTGTTACTCAATAAAATGCAGTTTCAACCCCCAACATAAGATGGAGCGAATTCTGACTGCCTTGTCTCCACCCCACCCCCAACTGGGTCACTACTAGTCTTCCCCACCTTGCCCCTCTGCTTTCCTATCCTAACAGCGTACCTTGACAAACATGTTTACACGCAGAGGTGGGAAGACAAAAGCAAACACCAAACCACACAAACGGTCTTGGCACTGGGTCCTAGAACAACAGCGAGTGGACCGATTTCTGGGAGCTGTGCCAATCACGATAAGCAGCGATGCTTTTTTTTAACACACATCTCTAGTTCTCCATACGAATCATTCATTAAACAATTAGCATGTTACCTTGTTAAGACTCTTTAAAACTAAGGTGAGTTTTTATTATTATTATTATTATTATTATTATTATTCATTCAGGAAGCACACGGATTGTTTAGCATCTTTTTCTAATTAAGCATTAATCCCTCCCAGGAAGAATGAGTCAGTCAAGCAAAGGAACTTTCAAAGATAAGGGATTGCTCCTTTGTAAACTGCAATTAACAGCTTTTAGCAGGCAGCTTCGCGCTCCACTCCTCCCAGCTGTTGAAATGATCTGACGACTTTTAGTTCTTGCCTGCTCTTTATGCAACTGGCCACACTGGAAGCAGAGATGTTTATGACAAATGCAGACAGAAGATGAGCCGTGAAAACCGCGAAGGAAACAAAGACTCGTTCACTTACAATGTGATCATATATACAGTGTCTTTCTTACAGGACATTTCCACACTGTGTCAAATAGACACTTTCCCTACAGGAGCATTCTCTCTTCTACAAGTGGAGGCCATCCTGGCACTCAGACAATGTCGCCAACCCTCATTATGAACATATATACTTATACATATTCATCCACGTCCACATATGCATACACAGATTTTGCAGTTATTTTGAGACCCATTGTAGTAGCTCCTAAGGTTTTATAATTTTGTACCATTCAAATATCTATTCCTAACATTTACAAGCAAAATAAAAAAATGAAGTCTTCATCCCTTTCTATGGGTACATAGTTGAGGGTTGACTGTCGCCAGTCTCTTACAGAAAAGCAGTCGTGTTCTATCTACATAGGTCCTTACATCAACACAGTGTTGTGGTGGGAAACTGCTAGCTGTTTCTTTCTTGGAAGTCCTCTGGGTTGCAACTCATGTAGAAAGGAATATAAAGCAAAAACCATGGAAGGGCCAGTCTAACGTTATTCACAAAATAAAGCAGCATTAATTTTTTATGCATGATGAACATCTTGTTACTAGAGCTTCTGGGTTGACTCAAAGAGCAATTTCATTTATATATCAATTTTGAAGGAATTTATATTTATATACATTTTACATTTTATATTTTGATGATGTGTACCATTATATGTATCTAGGGATTTAGACATAGTACCTTCAAAGCAATCTAATCCATTTTCCCTAGTTTGTAAAAAATACAAACTAAAACTAATAACAACAACAAAAACAACTTTCCAAGACCACACATCAATTACAAAGTTAATTTCCATTTAACCATAGAGTTACAACCCTCCCGCACTATAGTCAAGCAAACAACGTTGCCTGTTCTCACACAGGCTGTCAATATTCTACCTACTGTTGCATTAGCAGCTGTATAGAGAATACTCAGAACGTGAGTTGTAGCTATTCTTTTCTAGAAGTTCACGATCTATCTTAGAATTTGAAAAACGGAATAAAGAAATAGTATAAAGAATAGTAAGTTAGACAAAAAAACTAAAATGAGAGCCTCAGGCAGAACCTTGGTGTATGTATACTCTGAAGAAAAAAGACAATTCTGCATCTGTACCCACTTGATAGCCAATAATTAAGTTGAGCATTAAATGTTGGTTATATTTATGTTTGTTTCGATTTTTGGTTAAATGTCTGATAGTAAAACATGGAATGAAAACTCTGAAGACAAACTGCTCTTCAACCACATACAGTTTCATATACATTGTATTGTAGGAAAGCTACAGCTACAGTATGTCTTAATCATCATCAATAAGCTTTACATTTCTTAGGCTTTCAAATCCTCTGGATTCAGTCTAAGACACCATGTCTTCATATATCCTTGCAAGCAATGTCAGTTAGCAGCACTCTTTCCCATTCATGCATTCACTCAGAATTTACCATGACTGCTTTATCAAAATTTCCTGGAAAAAAAAGTCACTACGTTCTCATATAGAAACTTTCCTGAGTCGTTCATAAGAATTCTGGAGTCTAGAGAGAGCCACAGGAACACACCTAAAGATGGATGCAGTGCAGTGTGGAGTAATCAATCCCCGGGTTGACCACTGACTGTCTGCTATCAGCTTGGAGGATACCTGTCTCAACATAGGGCCAGTTTCAATGCTACCTATTTATGAGTTCTTACAAGTGTACTTTTGAAGTCGACTTATTGGATTTTTAAATTATTGGTTTCAGAGAAAGAATCACTGACAAACTTGTGAAAATAAAATAGACATGTTACATGATTTCGATGTTCAAGGTTGTTTAGCCCAGGACCATGAAATTTAGCCAAGAAAAGCTTGATTTATAAATGGAAAAAAAACCTTTAAATATGTCTACTTCATGGCATATTGATTTAGCTATCACTGTGGAGGGATCTAATAGCAATATTTTAAAGAAGGGGTCAGGCGTGATGTGATCCTAAAGCGAGTGACTGGGATCCTGATGAGCACTTATCAGATTATTAATATTAAATGAGCTTACCGGCACAAAGTTATTATTTCTCTAATTCTGAAGGGAAGGTCTCTGAAAGCAAGGAAGTGATACCCATGGCATGGTAGTTAGTCCATCAAGAGGTTTATGATCAAACTTGAATTTACATGTTCAAGCTTTAAAAGCGGCCTAAGTAGATAAATGGTAATCTGTCCCTTAAAAACAAAACAGAGCTGGAGGGAGCTAAAAGTCTTAATATTTGCACTAGGTACAACAAACATAGTCATACACATTCACACATCAAAAACAAACAAGCAACTAAACCACTGCTCAATTCAATTTGAAGAGTTGGGGGACTAAAGACGTTTAGTTTGAAGACTCTAAAATTTGTCAAGCATGACATAAGCACCTTCCTCCAATACTTAAATACCTAAGTAAAGTTACAGCTAAATATCCCCAGCACCATTCAAAAGAACTTTTTGTAAATAGAATACGTCACTGCAGTTGTTCTCCAGAGGGCAAGGTTTGCCAATAGAAGCCTTATAATGACCCGGGAGGAACGATAAACAGGGAGTTTGATCATTTCTGTGAGTATGACGTTTAGGTTCTATAAGTTAAAACTCACCCTTGAGCTTCTATGATTTTAAGTTCTTATACCATTATATATGATACCATGTCAAACCTATGTAACTCACATGATAGATTTACGTGGAGATGAATGCACTGAAAGTGGAGAATATTAGAACATGAAAATGAATTTAATTTACTTGCTCCATATTGTGGATGGGTCAAGACTTCTTTAGATCTTCTCAGAACACTTAGTAGAACCTATGTTTGACCAATATCATCTCATAGAAAATCTGCATACCTCATGTAAGTCATTGACCACAGTGCACTGCAGGTTTGGTATTGCTTGCTTACCTCTGTGACCATAGACCTACTAGAAGCCTTGGCTGGTTATAATATTACTCAGAAAATGTTCCACACCATCCGGCATATTGCTATACTTGCAAAGAGATGAAAACCCAGCTGTCAACATGCAGCTTCCATGAAATAAAAACAGTCTTCACAACATTGTAAATTCACTCATAAACTAAGTGATCATAAATTGGAAGCGACCTGTGGACCATTTTATTCCTGAGGGCAAACACCATAGTCTTAACAATATTGATTGGCATTGTGTCCTGTTGTATAGCATGGAGTGTTTACACCAAGAAGACAGACATTTAGTTTATTTTTGTAAATCTTTCTCTCCCCCCCTCTCTGTCTGTCTCTCACTCACTCTGTTCTCTCTCCTTTATTTTTCTCTTCTTTCTCTCTCTCTTTTTGTCTTCCTGTTGTATGGATGTTTTATGTGCATACCAAAAGAGCAAATCAGATCACATGGCATTACATTTATAAATGTTTCTGAGCTGTCATGTCCGTGCTGGGAATGGATCTTAGGACCTCTGGAAAAGCCGCCAGTACTCTTAGCTGATGAGCCATCTCCCCAGCCTCCACAATATTTGCTTTTAACTAACTAAACAAGATATTAACATAAGTAAAAAACTGGATGCTATTTAAAAACTTGAACAATAGCTAAGAATTTTCAGTATCCATGAGCTCTGGCTGGGGGTTCTTCCATACTTTAAAAACAAAACAAATACAACAAATATATTGACAAGACAAAGATATACTTGATTTATTGAAGTGTGGGGCATCCATTCTTTGAAATAGATTAGAATGTTCTTGTACACTCAACATTCAGTGGTGCTGATCACATCATTAAATGAAGACCAGATGCTCAGTTACAGGTTCAGGAAACAGCACCTGAGAGAAGTGAAACCTGCACCAGTCTTCATTTGTGACTTATACCTTAACCAAAAGCAAAGCAGCTTAGTTCTTTATGAAAAATGAAGCATTGTATTTGTTTATCTGCAGAGTAGACCTTGGTTGAAATTTACATAAAATTTTACATGCTTTTTTACCTTTTCTATATTCACAAAGTGAAGAACACAGAAAGAAACATTCAACGCTTAACAATTTGGGATCTTCAGAGTATGTAAACTTCAGAGGGAGTTCAGAGGGATCAAAACCCCGTCTTCACATGGAGATTTGCCTTTGGTTAGTAAAAGACCCCGTTAACTGCGGGTCTGTAACTGCCCACAGTTACATCGAACAGGTTACCTGGAAGGGAAGCTGGGGATGTATGGGAAGGCGGCAAAAAAGAGACGAAGACCAAGATAACACCTGCTATTCAAGGTCTCAAAGTTTAATGAAGAACTCCCAATATATATAGGCAGGGGGAAAAGTCTGGAAGCTTCTCAGCAGAATCAGTTCAGTTGCTCCAGAGGTAGCTAGTGTTTCTCAGGAGACTGCTGCTCCTTGAAGAACAATAGGCTTCACCTTTGTCTGACCACTCCACCCTAGGTGGAGGGGATTATGGCTGACACAGGAATTTCCACTCAAAGGGTGGGAGAAGAACGTCTCATTGGTCGATCTCAAGTTCCTGCCAGGTGGCATGGCACCTCAATAAGGCTCTCTACATGAAACATTAAGGGGAAGGGGGAAATTTACATTATTTATATTCTTGAATATTCCTTCCACCTTCATCTCTACATTGATCATGGACATCTTCACATTTCTTCTCTGTCTCAAATAAACAGGTAGGAGGTGTTGTGACAGGAAAAGAGTGTCAACAAATGGAGAAGTAGCAGTAGCAATCCCATCATGCACGGTCAGCAGGGCTGAGATCTTAGTGTGCTGCCATCTGAGAGCCTTCTGGTGCCCGGACTTGTGTGTTGGCTAATCCACTTGCCATCACTGCCCTCAGTGTCATAAAACTGAAAAGTATGGATTTAGAATGATTCAGTCACGTACCAGTTACATCATCTCATACACTGCACTAACAGAGCATCCCAAGATCCATATTCCTTTATTATTCTTCTCAATAGCTATTATAGAACAGTGATGGTAATAGGAAATGCAATGGGTATGTGCTAGAGGATTATTTCTTTGGGTTATCTCTATGTCCTCTTCCAAAGCCATAACCCTTTTAAACCAAAAACAAAACAAAACAATGCAGCTCATAAAAGAGGCTAGTCCATTGTTCTATAAGTAGATATTACATATTGATTAGTCTTGAGGTTATTGGGTAATTGAAGTAGAAAATTAAATTATTTATTGTGGCTATATTTCACTGGACTTACTCTATATGAGATGTCACCTGCCATGCTGCCCAACTAACTTTCTCTTTTTTCTTTACTGTATTAGGAATATTCTATGATGAGCAAGGCTCCAATTAATAACTGAGATGTAGACTAGTGCCATTCTTTTTTTGGGGGGGTTGGGGGGTTCACAACAGGGTTTCTTTGTGTAGCTCTGGCTGTCCTGGAACTCACTCTGTAGACCAGGCTGGCCTCAAACTCAGAAATCCGCCTGCCTCTGCCTCCCAAGTGCTGGGATTACAGGCGTGCGCCACCACGCCCGGCTCATAACTGAGATGTAGAAAGGCAACAGTGTTATAAAGAACACCTGTAAATACAAACAAGCAAGCAACCCAAAAACAAACAAACAAACAAACCATTCCGTGACCATGAGTTTCTGTGGCAATTATACTTGTATATATTTTGGAAATAAAATATTTTCTCCTTCATTTACCAACCTATGTTGGAAACAGAAAATGGATACTCACAAAGGAGCCACCAATCGATACCCAAATGATTCACCAAAAAGATATGTCATTTTCTGTTTTTTTTTCTCCATACATCCTTTTGATTATGTTCTTAAGCTGTCCATTAGCAATCTTGTCATCCCCGGTGTTGGCTGACTATTCCTGAGGATGGCAGAACACCCCAGGGAGGCAGGCAGAGTCTTGAGCCCAACAATAGAGCTCAGAGAAGAACAGTTTGCTCATATCTGTTGGTTATGCCCCAGGTGGATGTGGCAGGATGGGATTGGATTCAGAGGTGTCTAATCTGAATATTCCTGGGGCCCCACAGGTCTCCTCAGGAAGTCAGGGATAGAGTTCAGTGGTCAGCATGCAGCTCACCTCTGTAGGTTCCTTTAAAGTGTCAACTTTTGGTTGTTTAATTGATAAATTAAAATTATCAATTCATTATCCTTAGAAAAACATTCCTTCCTACTAAGTATTTATTTTTTTCTTTTTTTAATTTTCTATATTCTTTGTTTACATTCCAAAGGCTTTCCCCTTTCCCAGTTGCCCCCTCACCATATGTCCCATAAGTCCTCTTCCCTCTGCCCATTCCCCAATCACCACCCTCCCATTTCTCTGTTCTGGTACTCCCCTACAATACTGGATCAAGTCTTTTCAGGACCAGGGCCCTTTCCTCCCTTCTTCTTGGGAATCATATGTGTCTTGAGTATTCAGAGCTTCTGGGCTCTGAATTAACATCCACTTATCAGTGATTGCATTTCATGTGTATTCTTTTGTGATTGGGTTAGCTCACCTACTAAGTATAATGCATACTAAAAGATTTATTTTATATCGTTTAAATTATATGATATCTGTGGAACATGAAGGGTGGGGGGGGGACATCACATGAGGGTAATTACCCATGGAGGACAGAAGAGGGTAATCAAGCCTTGGATCTGGATCGCAGGTGGTTATTAGCTTCACAAAACAGGAGCTGGGAACCTGTTCAAGAGCAGTATATGTTTGTAGCCATAGAGCCGTCCCCCAACAGAGATTATGAAATGTTTCTCTCTTTTTTTTCTATGTAAACATTACTTAAAGTCGTTCAGGCTCATTTCTGTTATAGCAAAAGATAATTTTTCCCTCTTTCATTTTACAGACAAATGAGACCTTTGGAGATAGATTATTTCATTTTTGAAACCAGAAACAAAAAAAGAAAAAGAAAAAAAAAACCTTAAAAGAAGGAGAGATGCTTCATTAGTTTAGAGAATTTACTGTTCTCCCAGGGAACTTGAGTTCAGTTTTCACACCCAAGTCAGGTGGCTTCCCACCTGTAACTTCAGGTTCAAGGATCCTCTGGCCTCACTTGTGCCCATACACCTATGCATAGACATGTACATATATACACAGAATAATAAAAAAAATTACCCTTTAAAAACTATTCAAACTTGGAATCCCGATCTGAAAAGAATAGAATTGCTTTTGAGTTTTCTCCCAAGGTTTCCCTAAAGCAACACAAGCAAGGCAGGACTGCAGTCTCTCAGCAGACAAAGCTAGATATATAATAATCCCTACCTCACAATGTTCATTATTGCCCATTAAATGATTAAACAATCACACTCATTGAGGGTAAAGATCTATCGGAATTTAAAAGTGTCTATTATCCTATAATCTCTCCTTGTATTCGTTTCAAACCTCTCAACTTTCATGTGTGTTCATCATAATTTGACTGTGTGAACATTGCTTAACAGAGCTATTTAAATTCACCTTTCACCGGGGTTTATATATTTTGGAAAACCTGTTATTAGAAAATGATATTAGCCTAATGAGTTATAGTTAACAAAATGTCAGGTGATTCCTCCTGTGAAATCAAACTAAATTGCAGATATTAATGAAGACTCTTCTGTGGCTTCAAGGTTAGAAGAGTCGGCAAGAAAAGAAAATATTAAACACACATGATTGAATAAAATGTCTTCGGTGAGCAAATGGTAACCTCATACAGAGACAGTAATGGGCCCAGGGTCTGATCCACATTACAAGGAAACAGGGGGCCCATGCTCAATTCATAAGAGAAAGATAAATGTGTCACATGGCCAGTTTTACTATTTACAGAGGTTCAATTTTGACATGCATGAAAGGTTTGCACAATTTAATAATTTTGAAAGGTTTGAAACATTTTATAATATTCACTGCAAAAGGCAAGTACAATATTTTTTTAAAAAAATCTATAAGCTGAAACAAATATATTTATATAGTTATTCTAAACACCTGAAACAGACTTCATCTCAGAAACTTAAGACTTATTATGTTTAATTTCTAATAATCAGTATAGTTTCTAATTTTCTTATATATATATACATGCATACATTTATTCATCACTCATTATCATATTATATTATAGAAAATCTCTACGACTAGCTCCGATTTCAAGTTGTACAATAGAGTTATTGTAATAAAAAGAGTGGTATTGGCCAAAAAACAGATATATTGATCAGGGGAATTAAAGTGAGGACCTAGAAAAAGTACACACAACCATTCCTGATTGTGTGTGTGTGCGCGTCAGAAATACACATCGGAAGAAAGACAACAACTTCAACAAATGGTGCTGGTCAATTTGGATGTCTGCATGTAGAAGAATTCAAATAGATCCATCTTTAGCATCCTGCCCAAAACTCAAGCCCAAATAAATCAAAGATTTCAGCATTAAACCAGATATACTGACCCTAATTGATGAGAAAGTAGGGAATAAGCTTGAACTTATAAGTACAGGAAAAAAAACTTTCTGTCAGAACACCATTATCACAGGCACTGAAACCAACAATTAGTAACAGGACATTATAAAACTGACAAACTTTTGCATGATAAATGACACTTTCATTCTGATACAGCTGTAGCCTACAGAATGGAAATATTCTTTACCAACAATACATCTCATAATGGGCTAGCATTAAAAATCATAAAGAAGCCCAAAAACTACATATAAAGACAACAAGTACCCAATTTAAAAATGGAGTACATATCTAAGCCAAGAGTGGCTGAGAAACACTTTAGAAAATATTCAACATCCCTAGACTCTAAGGAAATATAAGTCAAAACTACTTTGAGACTCTATTCTTGCACCTGTCAGGATGGTTAAGATCAAATAAATAAGTGACATCTCATACTGGCAAAGATGTGGCAAAGGGGGAACACTTCTCCATTGTTGGTGGAAGTGAAAACTTATATAGCCACTGTGGACATCACTGTGGTGGTCCCTAAGGTGGGAATCAATATACCTGAAGATTCATCTATACTACTGTAACTTTTAGGCATAGAACCAAAGGACACTAATCCTACCACAGAGACACTTTCTCAACCATGTTCATTAATGCCCTATTCATAACGTCCAGAAATTGCAAGCAACCCAGATGATCACCAATAGAAGAATGGATAAAGAAATTATGATATATTTACACAACAAAGTACTACTCAGCTATTAACAAAATTAAATCATGGAATTCACAGTAAAATTGATAGAACTAGAAAAAATTCCCTAGTGAGGTATTCCATAACCAAAAAAGTCAAATATGGTATACATTCACTTTTATGTACATATTAGCTGTTGGAGAAAGTTTTTGTGTGCTATGAATTCATATGCTGATTCTATATTCAGCGATCTGGTTGTAGTTCGAACTTGGTATGTCTCAGTATTTTGTAAAGCATTATTCTTCATTACCTCTGATTGGTTAATAAAGAGATGATCAACCCATAGCTGGGGTGGGAGTTAAGGCAGGACTTCCCATCCCAATGATGGCATCCAAGGTGGAGAGAGGAGAATTAGGTCACCATGAGGGAGCACCAGGAGAGAGTCGTCATGAGGAGATGGATAGATCAGGAACAGTCAGAACAAAAATAAGATGGCAGATAAGATGCCACGTGGCTGGGAAGTTGGCCATGGCTGCATAGACATGTTGGAACACCTCAGGATCTGCCCAGTTATTGTGCAAGAAAATTTTAAAATAAATATACCTTTTTAAAAAGAAGGAAATACTGAAACAATATGGAAAAATCCCTTAGCTCTAAAAGATGCAGTGCTAGTATTTCTGTTTAATGCCTATGCAAATATTAATCTCTTTCTTTTTAATATTTTACTATTTATTATTATTATTATTATTATTATTATTATTTTACTTATTCACTTACCCTCCCGCTCACTGACCCCTTCCCAGTCAACCCCTCCTGCAATCATTATCCCTTCCCCTTCCCTTTCTCCTTTGAGTAAATGAGGGCACCCTGTACACCCTCCCACCCTGGCAAACATTTTATGTTGTTTAACTTTAATCATAAGTGTGGATACACCTTCATATTCTGACTTTTCACTCATCTTGGTAAAAACTGTAATTTTGTCCCAATCACTGATAGTTCCATTTTAAGTCTCTATTAAGTACAGCATTTAGGAATTATTACCATAAAACTTTTATTACTATCACATGTTAGCTTCATATAACAGATGACAGATAGACAAGCTGATATGTACTCACATGATACATGTTAAGAGATTCGTGAACAATAGCTGGATTGTAGTAGCCTGAGACTGAGTTCTGCCTTGGCCACACTGTGGATTCCTGGAAACTGTATATTATATGCTTTAATCCCCAGGGTGTGCTTCTGTAACAGGTGTCGAAGTATCTTCTTATAGAATTGTAGGGACTGAAATAATTCACACAAAAGTAGTTAGAAACAATTGTCAAATGTACTGATAATCAGTTACAAGACAGCCACCATGAATCCTTTATTAGATCAGTGCACTTTTTTACACCACACTGAGGTCCCAAGAAGCAAAACACTGAAGATCAGATCCATGCTTTTCAGAGACCCACACACAATTCACAGGGATACAGAGCATAATACTCAATATTTTATGATTACTAAAAAACTCACCTTTCAGAAATTCCAGGATATCTTTCACTGTAGGGCTGCATAATTGTCCTCCATTAAACATGACTGACAAAAGGAAATCTATGAGGACTATTCAGTGGAATCTCAAAACAGAGTTCACATATGAAATGCTAAGATCTCGAAAGCACAGACCCCCATAATTTGAAGACATCCAAGTGTATTCAAAATACATAATTCACTTCTTGCCCCTTAAGAGAACCAAGTTGATGTACACACAGCTCACAACCTCGTCACTCATATATACATAGAAATTCTTGTATTAAATAATGTATGGCACCATAAACTTCTGTATCCAAGAAAGAGTGGGGGTTTGTAGGTCTTTGTTACTTCATCTTGTCTAAACGTGAGCTAAAGGTTTGGATTTATAAAGTGGAGTAAGATTATGATGCATTGATCCTATTCCAAATGTTAATTTATGGGTTCCACGAGATCTGCTTTGCTTTTCAGGTCAGAGAATGACTTTTCTCAATGGCTCAATGGCTCAATTTCCATGGCAGTGGCACTCCAAGGAAATTGAGTAGTTATAAGAATGAGAGTTTTTGTTACATGGTGTCTGAATATCTAGTGATAAATTTCATCCTGTCATAGCCAGAGAACTTAAACTCTCTCTCCCTCTCCCTCTCCCTCTCCCTCTCCCTCTCCCTCTCTCTCTCTCTCTCTCTCTCTCTCTCTCTCTCTCACACACACACACACACACACACACACACACACACACACAGAAAGAGAGAGAGAACACAAGTAAAAGCTAAAACAAAACAAAAACAAAACAAAACAACAAGTTTCTAAATCCCAAACCCTTATTTTACCAAGATGAATTTTTCAGCCTAGGACCTTTTGCATTTATGTTGAAAGTATAAATATGAAATACACTCCAGTATATTCAATAGAATATTATCTCCCAAAAATGACCTGGACTGAATTTAATACCCAGAGCTGTTCTTTATCTCGGCTTCATTGCAAAATAGCAGAGTAGCAAGGTTTATCCTAGAAGAGCTTAGGATATAATGGAGGACTGACCCAGAATTCATGAAACCCTAGGTTGCATTCTCAGCACTGCATGAGCCAGGAGTGGTGACCCAGACTTAGAATCCCATGCCAGCAGCAGAAGCAAGAAGATCAGAAATTCAAGGTGACCTTCTGCTCTACAGGGAGTTTAAGGCCAGCCTGGGCTATAGGAGACCATGTCTTAAACAGAGGAATGAAAAAATTGAAAAAGAGGGGGGGATGTTAGTAAATATTATCTAGTTTTAACACCATGAGCATCATCTATCATAAAAATACACATTGGAATATCCTTTGGTTTTAGCAAACAGAAATACCAAGATATGATTTCTCCATGTCTATAACTTAGGTATATCTTGGCTTCAGCAATAAGGTCCTGCCATCACGTTCTTGAGCAGGCAAGAACAATCAGTGAAAATAGGCTGCAATGTGGGAGGCAGGGAGGGCATCTATAACAATGGAAGGGATCCCATTGACCAATAGCCCCAAAAGAAGATAATCCGTGCCTGGAAATGAGCCTTTTATCTGGTATCCTATGATATTTGTGAGAAGCATTGCCTCTCCTCTCTCGTTATAGGGTAACTCCATTCAAACACCCTTTACACACACACACACACACACACACACACACACACACACACACTAGCAGCTTTTCTGTTTAATTTTCAAAGGTGTTGGTGTTAATTATTCTTCCCCATACTCTCCCATTTCTCTTCCCATTTCTCACCCTATTTAATGCTTACCATTCCATTATTTTACAACTCCCCACTGACTGATGTCTGGTCCACTTCCTCTTTATCCATACTGTAACCTCTTACTAGGTCCCTAACTCTTATATCCATAAGTTCCTATACTCCAATGTAAATGCACATACCCAAAGTTTTCAAATTTAACATCTACATCTGAGAAAATGTATAGTGTTTGTCTTTCTGGGTCTAGATAACTTACTTCATTCAGGATGATAACTTCTTATCCCTTTATGAACACATTTTATAATATTAACAGTTGAATAATATTTTTTAATGTACATATACCAAAGTCTCTATATCTGTTCACTAGTTTAAGGATATTTAAGCACTTTCCATTTTTTCTGGCTATGGTGAATAAAGCAGCATTGAACCAGGATGAACACGTATCTCTGTAGTAGGATATAGAATCCTTTGGATATACTCTTGTACTGTTGGACCATATGGTTATTCTGTTTTTAGGGGGTCTTGTGGGAGTATATAACTTATAGTCTCTAGGGGAGACACTATTTTTATTTTCTCATATTGGTGCTAAATTTGATCAATGCATTGAGAATGAGGAGTTGTGGAGTGTTCAGCTCCAAAATGTTCAGGGACTGTAAAGAAACTGAGGCAAATAAGAAGAGCCAATTGAAGTGGATGTCTGTTGTGAGATATTATTTACTGGGCATGGCAGGGCTGTTTCACACTTGAACTTGCAGTGGCCATGAATGCATGCACTAGACTTGCAAAGTTTCCAGAGAGGTAAAATCCCAGCAAGGATAGATAAGCAGCTCACGAGGATTTTTTTTAAAGCCCTGGGTGAGAAGCAATTAGCCACTTACAGTTTCTTGGGGAGGGAGATAAAGTTCTTTTCAGGAATGTGACCACTCAAAGCCTACCGATGCTCCTGTAGATGGTCTTATACCCATATATACACACAGCTTTTTACCACATAGATGCAAATGGTCATCCTTGAAAACATATATTCAAGTAACACTACACAGATTGAGTAGGCTACATTTAGAAATTATATATATATATGCATATACATATATGCATGCAGATGCAATTAATGATAAACAAGGCCATGAATTTGAAAGAGAGTGAGAAAGGGGTATATCGGAGCATTTGGAGGTAGGAAAAGAAGGAGTAACGGTTGACATTATAATCTCAGAAATGACGGTGGGAGAAGGGAAAGTTGTGGAGGAATAGGAAAAGAATCAGGATATGCAGGAAAGCAGATATGATCAAAGCACACTGTATGCATATGCCAAATTCTTAATACAGAATTAAAAAAGTAAATAATGTTACTTCCTGGATGTTAAAAATATATATTTAAAGCCTGTAGCAGGAATGTAGGGCCACCTCTATGTACACGCCCAGGGTGGGGTGCAGCTGCAAAAGCATCTCCTGCAGGAGGACCTAACTGAGGACGGCCTGAAAGACCAAGGGTTGCTGGTACTGATAATGCCAGCCAGAGAGGAACTGCTGTTTAGAAAAGATGCTTTCTTGGGGCACGGGAGGAGGGTATTAAGGGAGCTTGCAGCAGTGTTCAGATGAGCCAGTTGTGGTGTTTCTCACTTGCTCCCGGAGTCTGTGCCACTGACTCTGAATCACCTCAACTCCAATCCCCAAGTTGTCCAGAGCAAAGGGAACAAAAGCTGGCTAGGATTATAATCCTAACACTAATGCAGGACAAGTATAAGGACAGCCTAAGTGAGACAGGAATTGCCTGCCTCAATAAAGTGTGTGTGTGTGTGTGTGTGTGTGTGTGTGTGTGTGTACCATATTCCATGGAATGAAAAATAAGCATGTGTGTGACTTAAAAAGAAAGCCATTATTAGCCTCTTGGGTATTTGTAGGCAGTCAGTATGGCTACCACTTAGGAGAGACCTTTGTAGGACTCATGAAATTTTTTTACAGTTTCACTCATTCCTTTAGCAGTGGCTTAAAAGGCTGGGTGAAGCCAAATAGACGAGAAGATAAAAGAGAGAGGCTTTAGCTTGTTCCCAGCACTACACGTTTATTAAGTTATAAAGCATGCGTTCTATGCATACTTCCCGTAATCTCTTACTTAACATTTTGTGACAGGTTTAATACAGCAAAATTAGACATGCTGCCACAGCCCTTCTGACAGCTACCTGGCCTCCATGAACTAGCACCGCTGGCTGCTTGCCCAGTGCTCATACCACTGGGGAAAGCACTTGGGAACGTTTTTAGTGAGTTCTGGAAGCAAGACAATGAGATGAGTTTGATGCTCATAAAATAGTAACTGCTCTTGAGAAAACCTGAGATAGTATTAGGCATCATCTGGCTTAGAAAAAGAGGAAAATGACTGTGTACTTGTTATAGGTAGTTAAAGACCATCTCTTGGAGGTAAATCATCTAAAACAATTCTAAATTAAAAATAAGATTAAATCGTTTTTCTTGTTCACATTCAGTTGGAGACTGTGAATGAATTCAGGTAAAATATTTCAGAATAAATTAATTCCTTTCTACTTACGTAAATTTGGAATTGTGCATACAGAATAAATGTATGCTTTTTATTTTTACTTGTAGCAAAATAATTTGATCATATTTAGATTAGAATAGACAATCCTTGGCACATAATCTCTCAGCAAGGTAACAATAAATTGGAAGTTACTGTTTCTGTTTCATTATCTTAGTAATAAGTAGATTTAAATGTGTTGTTAAATCCTAAATATTAACACAGAATTGTGGCATTATGATCTATGAGGGAGAATGAGTTCAGAAAAATGAATATGATAAAACAAATTCCTGAAAATATACTAATTTGCACAACTTTTAAGAGATCTCAGTACCATGCTGTCTTTAGACATATGGAAAGGTAAGGTAGATAAGAAACCTGACAGAGATGAAATGCCTGAGAATCATTATTCCCACCAATGCATTCTCCACTGTTTGGGTTATTGTTCATTTGTATAATTGTTTACTTTTGAATTTACTTATTCTATTAGAGTCTGGGGCATATTTTATATTTACTTTATGGTTTGGTCCCTACTCCTAGTTTCAATACAGCATCAAAAATATTTCTGTGACTTTGGTATAACTCCATTCTCCAAAGAGTCATTTTTAGTCAATGATTCATTTTGTTAAAACACTGTAATGTAACTTAATAATAAAAGCAAATGGATCTAATTTAATAAAGCCTACACTGCAAGCAAACAACTCAACACTAGATTTAAGTATTGCTTAGTTTCACACTCGTCTGCATATGTTTAATACATATTCACAATCTTTAGCAGTGTAGCCATTATTAAGAACAGAACCGATCAGGACCTGCAGAAGTCATAAGGTTACTCAAAGTTAGCAACCTTAGGTCTGGCGAGAGCAAGCATTACTGAGGCTATAGCAAAGTGGAAAACACCCGGTTTGGTGGGGAATATAATTAGCATGAGCCCTTCAAAAGCACTCCAATAGCTTTGAGAAAAATAATAATGTGAATGAATCATGTAGCCAGCAGTTCTCTATTTATGTCCATTTTGTGTGGGTATAAGTCGTGTATAAACATGTCTACTGTGGCACTGATGTGGCATGACTCAAACTCAATGAAAATGTCATTAACAAGAGTACAATTAAGATAATTAAACTTAGCAAATATAAACTTAAAACAGCAGTTGAATAATAATGAACATATTAAAATTAGATACCAGAAATAGTGACTCACACTATAATCCAAGAACCTGGGAGGTACAGCTAGCTAAATCTCTGAGTTTACAGCTAGCCTAGTCTACAGAATAAGTTCCAGGATACCCAGAGCCACAGACAATCTTTCTTGTGAAACTCCACCATCCCAAATTAGACAACAATGTAGAAAATTATTGTCCATGAAACTATACATACTGTTATAAAATCCAATGCTATTAATTAAAAATATATAGTGTTAAGAATTCCCAAGTAGTGCAATAGAATAGACTAAGCAGAAAAAGTGTCTATGTAGACAGAAAGAGGTTATCTGTGAGTATGTGGGATCAAAACAGGAATTTGGGAAATTTAGAAAAAGAAAAAGAGATATATGAGGCCAGCTGAAAATTTCACTTGAAAATATAGTAAGAGTGCTAAAGAGGAAAGGAAAGAAATAGAATAGAAATTTCCAAGGTAATTGAATTAATAAAAGTATATATTTAAAAGGCAACAGCTATGCACATCTGCCTAACTACTATGAATCAAAATTGTAGAGAAATCATAAAAGAAAATTCAGAAAAGTAAGAGATTGCTTTCTGAAGGTTGACAATAGGGTTTTCCAGGAATCCTGAGCATTAGGAGGTAAGGAAACAGGGTGTTTGTGAATTAGAAAGAAAATGGAGATGGATGGGCAAAGATATCCAGAACATAAGATAAGGACTATTAACCAAATTCATAGCAAACGTGATTTTATTATTCAAAGTATGAAACATTAATAATGATTTTTATTGGACTGAAATATACAGTGAACTAAGATTCATAATCTATAATTGGAACATTCTATGAGTTGAATTGCCTGGAATTTGTCAAAAACAAGATAAAGTATGTAAATAGGAGAAGGAAACTTCTGAAGCTATTTTAATAGCAATGTAATTCCTTAAAGTTTTTATTAAAAGGTTTTAACCTTTTTGTTTGTTAGGTTTTGTTTTATTTATTTGTTTTTGTGTTAGTTTAGTTTTGGTTGTTTTTTTTGTTTGTTTGTTTGGGTTTTTTTTGTTTTTGTTTTTTGAGACAGGGTTTTTCTGTGAAGCCTTACCTGTCTGAAATTTACTCTGTAGACCAGGCTGTCCTTGAAAACATACAGATCTCTCTGCCTCTGCCTCCCAAGTGCTGGGACTAGTGGTGAATGCTATCACCACCCAGCTGCTTTTCATTTTTTTAATAATATTTTTATTTTGTCTTTGAAAATTTCATAGATGTATATATTGCTCATATCCATTTCACATTCCCCCATCCAACTATTCCCATTATCTTTCATGATTATGGACTCCTGTGATATTTCAATACACATATACAATGTATGGTGACAATTCTATGCATATCATTCCAAATATTGATCATTGCTTTTTAAAAACATTAAAATGTCATCTTTAATGACTGTTGTGAAATACACAATTATTGTCAGTCTAAATTATGCTACTGTTACTGTGGAAGGTTGTTAGTTACTTCTATCAAATTGTATGCTTATTTTTTTTTAATTTTCTCTATCCAGCCCATCCAAATCCTTCTCCAGCACTGAAAAACACTATCCTACTTTTCACTTCAACTATTTTTTGCTTTGATATAAAAATGAGAACATCTACTATTGATAGTTCTTTATCTCATTCATTCTATTTAACAATGTAGTTCCTCAGACTACAGATGTGGCTTCAAATTACTGATTTTTTTCACTTCGTGGACAAATATTTGATGTATGCATTGCACAGTTTTCTTTATGGTGACTGAATATCTTATGGGGCTAGTGCTGCAAGTAGCATGCAAGTACAGGTATATCTTTGATATACTGGCTTAACATTTTCTGATCCAAATTCCTAGTAATGAGATTTATGAATTGTGTAGAAGCTCTATTTTTTAGTTTTTGAGGAATTTCCTGTTTTGTATGGTATGGCAAATGATATCCACTAGCTGTAGTTTTTTATTGAATGAGTTTATTAAATATGTAGAAAGTCAAAGTAAAAGACTAATAAACAGTAGATAGGGGATTGGTAGAGATACCAAAAACATCATCGAAAGGGTCACTCAAAATTTAGCATCGTCCAATGGAGAAGTCTCTTAGAAGCAGTCAGCTGGATTTTCCAACACAGTTCCCCGCAGCACAGGGTAGCCCTTCAACAAGGTTTTCAAGTGAAACATCAAGGAAAAACAGATAAAGATAACATCACCAGATCTGACAATCCTAACACTCCAGCAGGAACCAATTGGGGGAAAGTTGAGCCAATCAGCTAGAGTTCCCTCAAAGTAGAAGAATCTCACAGTGATCAGCATCTGGCTTTTCTTTCCCCGCTATAGGCCTTTCTTTTTCTATCGTGAGATAAACATTAGCAGCATCTAATGAATATGATTTACCTTGTACATGTTCTCAAGGACATAATATGTTTACTCTTGAGCTATTGTGGTATTCTCTTCTCTTTGTCACTTAGTTAGCGGGACAAGTTCATCCTCACATAAGGGGCCTTAGAGGACACAACATAAACAGGAGTCTGTCTCAGATAGGGGCTGGGAACAACAGAGCTTCCAAATAGAGCGGCATCTCAGTGAACTAAAATAGCTCATGAAAATATAGCAACACAATGTTCATTCCCATTTCTACTGCTATATTAATTTGTACCCCCACCCTCTGTAGACTTAGATTTTTCTAAAACTACTTTATTTAGTTAGGGTTGTTTTATTTATTTATTTAGGGTTGTTGAATACTTCAAACTCTCTTCTAACCCACTGACTAGAGGTTGGTGAGAAAGGTTAATAGGAAAAGGGCTTTGTGGACCTGTTTATGAGTAATTCTTCTGGATGGTTTCATTCTTCATTGTCAGGATGCCAGCATTCCATCCCTATAGCAAATTGTAAACATGAATCGATAGCAGCAGATAGATCCAGCAGAAACTGCAAAGCTCTGCAGAATGAGCATAGGTCAGTGGAAGCACCAAAAATCAGCCGAAATACCATGAGAAGTTCTTTGGTACATTTCTCTCTAGGAAGTGAAGACCAGAGAGTACCAGCAAAGAACAGTGAAGACCAACAAAAGCCAGAGAAGACTGGTGAAGACTAGCCAAAACCGGTGAAGTGTTGGATGGTGTAGCAATGCAAGATAGACCTTTCACTTTTTATGGGGTTCCATTTATACTCTTTGCAAACATCATGCCCGCTCTCAAGCATCCACTCCACCAAAACATCACCTGCCCTTTCATGTGTTTGCTTCAGCAAACCATCCTCTTACATGTCTGCTTCAACAAAACATCATGTCACACGACATCTTCCAGAAAAACAATGTGTGACACAACTGAGTTTCCAAAGTAATCAGAAATTTCTACTTTATCAGCAATGAGTAGAGTTTTTCTTTCATACCATACTAATCAATATTTGTTCTATTTTTTGCTTTTAATAATAGATATTCCAACTAGAGTGAGATGAAATCATGCTTTTTTTTTTACCTTGAATGTAATTGACTGTGATAGTGATGTTTTTTATATGAGTGACAATTTGTGTGTCTTATGAGAAATTTAAATTAAGATCACATGCCCATTTTAACTGGATTGCTGGTCCATTTTTAATATGAAGTTATTTCATATCCTTATATATTCTCATCATTGCTACATTGTCTGATATGCAGTTATTAAATCACTTTCCTGCTTTTTAGATTAGCTCTTCAGCCTGGTGATTATTTTCTCTGCTAAACAAAAACTTTTCAGTTTGGTGCCATGTCATTGTTAATTTCTGCCTTTGTTACATTTATTTCATGATCATGCTTAGAAAAAAAACTCTTTAGATATCATTGTAATAATTTTTAGTATAAGATCTTATGCTTCTGTCGTTTGTAAAATTTTCCTTGACTTTTGCAGTTTTGCACATGAATGAGACTTGGGATCGAAAATATACATGTCACTATACTGTTTTCCCAGCAACATTTATTGAAGAGATTGTCCTTTCTTCCTTGTATGTTCTTACTGCTTTCAGACAAAGTAACTAAGACAAGTATTATTATTATTGGTAAAAGTGGTATAGCATGAAACAATCAGTATATCAACTATGGATAGGAATATGACTAATAACATTTCCTACATAGAAACTGAAAGGATATAAAAATGAGGAGACAGACAAACCCACAACAACTGTAGAAGATTTTAACAGAAATAGAAAGGCTTATGCGTGGCTACAAAATAATGGCAATGGTACCACAAGGCAGGGACGGACTTGTCAATACATGAGGTGTTTGGTAACAAATGGAAGAAAAACCAATCTTGACTATTCCCATAAAACACACACATACACACACACACACACACACACACACACACACACACGCATTGTACAAGTGGACTGCAGATCTAAACGTAAAACATCAAGTCTAATATCTCCTCATATTTAAAAGTAGAACAGCTTCATGGATATTGCATAGGATGTCCATCATAGAGGAAAAGAATTTTCATGCTCATTTATATAATGCGTCTGAATATGCCAACACTGAGAAAGCATAATCTCAGTCACCTGGTTATGCTAGTGAGATATGTAGGAGTTGGTTTGGGGGACAGAGGCAACCATTTCTTTTGTATCATCTTTCTTTTTTTAATAGGGCTGAAGTAACTGATTTTATTTCAGTGAAGTCATATTCTTTTCTGATGATTGAGGATCACAGAAAATCAAGAAAATATACAGATTTTATACATTTTATAGAGATAGACATTCACTCAAGGATAAGACCCTGTGCTGATAAACATAACCATTTCAATCTGGATCATCTGATTGGTTAGGAACATTTTCAATGTTTTTTTTTCTATATTCATTGTTTACATTCCAAATGAGTTCCCTTTTCCAAGTTCCCACCTCCCCAGAAGTTCCATAAGCCCTCTCCCCTCTGTCCATTCCCCAATCACCCCCTCCCATTTCTCTGTCCTGGTACTCCCCTACAATGCTGCCAGAAGCATTTCCAGGAACAGGGCCCTTTCTTTCCTTCTTCCTGGGAATAATTTGATATGTTGTGTCTTGAGTATTCAGAGCTTCTGGGCTAATTAATATCCACTTATCAGTTGCTGCATTCCATGTGTATTCTTTCGTGATTGGATTACTTCACTTTGGATGATATTTTACAGTTCCAACAATTTGCCTAAAAATTTAATGAATTCATTATTTTTAATTGCTGAGGAGTACTCCATTGTGTAAATATACCACATTTTCTGTATCCATTCCTCCATTGAGAGACATCTGGGTTCTTTCCAGCTTTTAGCTATTATAAATAAGGCTGCTATGAACATAGTGGAGCATGTGTCCTTATTGCATGTCTGGGAATCCTCTGGATATATGCCCAGGAGTGGTATAACAGGGTCCTCCGGAAGTGTCATGCCCAGTTTTCTGAGGAACAGTCAGACTGATTTCAAGAGTGGTTGTACCAGCTTGCAATCCTATCAGCAGTGGAGGAGTGTTCCTCTTTCTCCACATCCTTGCCAACACCTGCTGTCTCCTGAGTTTTTCATCTTAGCCGTTCTGACTGGTATGAGGTGAAATCTCAGGGTTGTTTTGAATTGCATTTGCCTAATAATTAATGATGTTGAACATTTCTTAAGGTGCTTCTCTGCCATTCGAAATTCTTCAGGTGAAAATTGTTTAGCTCTGTACCCCATTTTTAATAGTGTTATTTGACTCTCTGGAATCTACCTTCTTGAGTTCTTTGTATATATTGGATATTAGTCCTCTGTCAGATGAAGGGTTGGTGAAGATCTTTTCCCAATTTGTTGGTTGCTGTTTGTCCTTTTGACAGTGTCCTTTGCCTTACAGAAACTTTGTAATTTTATGAGGTCCCATTTGTCAATTCTTGATCTTAGTGCATAAGCTATTGGTGTTCTGTTCAGGAAATCCCCCCCCATGCCCATGTCCTCAAGGGTCTTCCCCAGTTTCTTTTCTATTAGTTTCAGTGTGTCTGGTTTTATGTGTAGGTCCTTGATCCATTTAGAGTTGAGCTTAGTACAAGGAGATAAGAATGGATCAATTTGCATTCTTCAGGATGCTGACCTCCAGTTGAACCAGCACCATTTGTTGAAAAGGCTATCTTTTTTCCACAGGATGGTTTTAGCTCTTTTGTCAAAGATCAAGTGACCATAGGTGTGTGGGTTCATTTCTGGGTCTTCAATTTTATTCCATTTTTCTACCTGCCTGTCACTTTACCAATACCATGCTGTTTTTAACACTGTTGCTCTGTAGTACTGCTTGAAGTCCAGGATACTGAATGTACCAGAAGATCTTTTACTGTTGAGAACAGTTTTAGCTATACTGTTTTTTTTTTTGTTACTCCAGATGAATTTGAGAATTGCTCTTTCTAACTCTAGAAAGAAGTGAGTTGGGATTTTGATGGGGATTGCATTAAATCTGTATATTGCTTTTGGTAAGATGGCCATTTTTTACTATATTAATTCTCCAATCCACAAGCATAAAAGATTTTTCCATTTTCTGAGGTCTTCTTCAATTTCCTTCTTTAGAGACCTGAAGTTCTTGTCATACAGATCTTTCACTTGTTTGGTTAGGGTCATACCAAGATACTTTATATTGTCTGAGGCTATTGTGAAGGGTGTCATTTCTCTAATTTCTTTCTCAGCCTGCTTATCCCTTGAATATAGGAAGGCTACTAATTTGCTTGAGTTGATTTTATAGCCAGCCACTTTGCTGAAGTTGTTTATCAGCTATAGTTCTCTGGTGGAGTTTTTTGGGTCACTTAAATATACTATCACATCATCTGGGAATGGTGATAGTTTGACTTCTTCCTTTCTAATTTGTATCTCTTTGACCTCCTTATGTTTTGTAATTGCTCTAGCTAGAACTTCAAGTACTATGTTGAAAAAATATGTCTAGTCCCTGATTTTAGTGGGATTGCTTCAAGCTTCTCTCCATTTAGTTTGATGCTGGTTACCGGTTTGGTGTACATTGTTTTTACTTTGTTTAGGTATGGGCCTTGAATTACTGTTCTTTCCAAGACTTTTAGCATGAAAGAATGCTGAATTTGGTCAAAAGCTTTTTCATCATATAATGAAATGACCATGTAGTTTTTTCTTTGAGTTTGTTTATGTAGTGGATGGCATTGATGGATTCCCGTATATTGAACCATCCCTGCATCTCTGGGATGAAGCCTACTTGATCATGGTGAATGATCGTTTTGATGTGTTCTTGGATTTGGTTGGCAAGAATTTTATTGAGTGTTTTTGCATCGATATTCATTAGCGAAATTGGTCTGTAGTTTTCTTTCTTTGTTGGGTCTTTGGTTTGGGTATCAGTGTAATTGTGGCTTCTTAGACTGAGTTGGGTAGAGATCCTTTTGTTTCTATTTTGTGGAATAGTTTAAAGAGTTTTGGTGTTAGGTCTTCATTGAAGGCCTTATAGAATTCTGCAGTAAAACCATCTGGTCCTGTGCTTTTTTGTTTGTTTGTTTGTTTGAAAGACGTTCAATGACCACTTCTATTTCATTAGGGCTTATGGGACTGTTTAGATGATCTATTTGATCCTGATTTAATTTTGGTATTTGGTATCTGTCTAGGAAATTGTCCATTTCTTCCAGATTCTACAGTTGTATTGAGTATAGGTTTTTGTAGTAGGATCTGATGATTTTTTTTGAATTTTCTTTTTCTGTTGTTATATCTCCCTTTTCATTTTTAATTTTGTTAATTTGGATACTGTCCTGTACCCTCTGATTAGTCTGGCTAAGTGTTTATCTATCTTGTTGATTTTCTCAAAGAACCTGCTCCTGGTTTTGTTGATTCCTTATATGGTTCTCTTTGTTTCTGCTTGATTGATTTCAGCCCTGAGTTTGATGATTTCCTATATTCTACTTCTTAGGTGAATTAGCTTCTTTTGTGTTTCCTCTTTCATGAGTTCTGCCTGTTGACCCAAGTTCTCCTGTATTTCTTAAGTGATTTTTTGCATTTCCTCTTTATTAGCTTCTATCTGTTGACCCATATTCTCCTGAATTTCTTTAAATGATTTTTTGTGTTTCCCTTGTAAGGGCTTCTACCTTTTGATCCATTTTCTCCTGTATTTCTTTAAGAAATTTATTTTTTCCTTCTTGTGTTCCTCTAGCAGCATCATGAGCAGTGATTTTAAACCCAAATCTGGTGTGTTGGGGTATCCAGGACTTGCTGTTTTTGGAGAATTGGGTTCAGATGCTGCCATATTGCCTTGAGTTCTGTTAGTAATATTCCTAAGTTTGCCTTTTGCCATCTGGTTATCTCTGGCGTTAATTGGTCCTGTTGTCACTCACTGTCTGGTGTTTGTACCTCCTGTAAGCCTGTAAGGCTATTTCTGCTCCTCTGGATGACTGGGTTTCCCCTGGCAAAGATTGCTGATGGGCTGCCCTACTCTTAGGTGCCCTTGGAGCCCTGGTGTGCCCTGCCCCAAGCAATGTTACAATCAGGGTTGTCTCTATGTACCTGGAGCTGCCTGTCCTGTCTGTCTGGGAGCAAAGATGGTGGCGGGGAGCTCCTCCAAGTGCAGATTACTCTGTAGGGCAAACATCCCATGACAAGCTGGCACACAGACGAACTGCAGAGCTGCCCATGTCTTGGGTGCAGGCAGAAGCCTGGCGGTCTATGTCCCAAGTGGTGTTAAACCCAGGATATCTCTGTGTACCTGGAGCTGCCTGTCCTGTCTGTCTGGGAGCAAAGATGGCAGCGGGGAGCCCCTTCTTTATCATTTTTCATATGGCATCGGTTCACAGTTCCTGAAGTACTTTGCTCACCATGTGTTCCAACAAGAGGAGTTAATATCAGAGTTTTAAATCAATCAAGTTTTCAGACCATAACCACAGACCAACAACTGTTCTCTCACATTTGGGTTATTTGCAGTTTCTAATATATTTAAGTACAAAAGTTTAGGTAATTATTTTCCTTTTCCTTGAAAAGAGAATCTTTTCTTATATATCTTGACTATAGCTTTCCTTCTCTCTGCTCATGCCAGTTCATTTCTACCTTCTCTTTCATCCAGATCCACTCACTGCCTTTCGTTCTCTCATTAAAAACGAACATGCTTAAAAAGCTATAAAAATTTGAAAGCAACAATAAAGTTTTGGTGAAGCCCTTTTCTGGTTCAACAAAATGAACATGCTTCTAAGAGGTAATAATAAAATAAAACAAAACAAAATATACTATGATAGAATAAAAACTATCACATCAAAGGTGGAAAAGGTAAACCAAATAGGAGCCCAAGAACCAGTCACACTTGTTTGCATGTCAGAAGCCTCATAAAAATACTGAACTAAAAGCTTTAGTATACATGCGAAGGGCCTGGAGCACACCCTGGAGCACACCCTGTGCTTGCTGTTTTAGTTTCTCTGACTTCATAGGAGGTTTGCTCATGTTGATTTAGAAGGTTTGGTTCTCATGGTTTCCTCCATACTTTTTGGTTCTTACATGTTTTCCAAATTCTTTTTCTCAGGTTCTATGAGCTCTCGGATTTTTTCCAAACCTCTCTCTACATAATTTCTGGATGTGGGTCTCTTATATATGAGTAAAGCAGTATGAGTAAATAAATATCCATATATTTGTGGGTAGGTATGTACATTATGTATGTATGTATGTATGTATGTATGTGTGTGTGTATATGTATGCATTGTAGGAATTTTCTATTGTATTGGTTTTCCATACTATTCCTCAAATTCCCCTTAATATTAGCTGTCTTTCCTGGTATTTCCCCCCTCTTTTATCAGTAATTTTTTGGTTTGGTCTAATAGTATTTGATTTCTACTCTAGGTCCCTTGGCTATCTAGTATTAGGTTCTTGGTCACCCAAGCAGTGTTGGCTATGGGTTCAATCTCTTGCATTACGCCTTAAGTCAAATCTGTTATTGGTGAGCTACTCCCACAAGTTCTGTGCTGCTATTGTCCTATTTTATCTTGCAGACAGGACAACATTGAAAGACAAAGGTCTTGTTCTTGGGTTTATGTTGCAATTTTGGTAGCATGCAGAGTACCTTCCTATACCAAAGATGGTAGAACATGATGGTAAAGGCTTTATATAGGCACTAGCTAGAACTCTTGTTAAATTTGTTGTGCACTATCTTCAGCAATGAAGCCTTGCTGTTAGACTGTAGAAAGCAACATATAGTCTTGGCAACAGCTGAGTTTTTTGGGGGATTCCCATGGGACCCTTTTGGCAAACAACTCAATTAGTTGTAACCCAATCCTGCTACTAGAAGCTTTACACACACACACACACACACACACACACACACACACATATATATATATATATATATATATATATATATATATATATATGAGCATCTATGTATATATGTGTGTGTGGTGTATTCATAAGAATGTATTTATTTCAGAAAAAATCTACTGTATTAGATTTCCATTCTACCCCTCAGATTTCCCTTAGGTTTTGCTGTCTCTTCCCGTAAGCCACCTTCATTTCCCTCTTCCCTACCCTCTCCCCACTTGATTCTCTTGTTCTAGCTCTACGCTCTGCAAGCTTCTTAATCATCTATTCTGTTTCCCTTTCCCAATGAGATCTGTCTGTTCCCTGCAGTCCTTTACTCTTTACCCTCCTCTGTGGTGATATGGATTGCAGCTTGATAATATTGGCTTAGAGGCTAATACCTCTGTATAAGTGAATATATACCATTTTTTATCTTTCTGGATCTGCAATACCTCACTCAGGATGATTTCTTTCTAGTTCTGGACACTTGCCTGATTATTTCACAATATCATTTTTTCATTGTGTAAACTTTCATACTTTTCATCCTTTCTTCTGTTGATGGACATCTAGGTTGTTTCCAGTTCTTGCCTGTTATAAAAGGAGCAGAAATGAATATAGTTGAGCAAGTGTCTCTACTGTAGCATGAAATGTCTTTGGGTATATGTCCAGGAATGTTATAACTGTGCGTTGAGGTAGATCAATTCTTATCACCCTGAGAAACTTCCATACTGACTTCCATAATGCCTGTTCAAGTTTGATCTCATACCAGCAATGGGGGAGTATTGCTTTTGCTCTATATCCTTGCAAGCATAAGCTGTCACTTGTGTTATTGATTTTAGCTATTCCAACAGGCAAAAGATAGCATCTCAAAATCGTTTTGATTTGCATCTCTCTGATGCACATTTCTTTAAGTGTCTCAGGCATTGAGTTTCCTCTGTTGAGAATTCTGTTTAGACCCGGTCTTCAGTTTTCATTGTATAATATTTCTTGATTTATAGTTCTTGAGTTCTTTATATATTTTGGATATTAGCCCCATATTGGATGTATTATTGGGAAAAATCTTTTCCCATTCTATAGGCTGCTGCTTTGTCTTATTTATGACTCCTTGCCTTGCAGGAGCTTTTCAGTTCCATGAAGTTCCTTTTATTGTCGATCTTAGTGTCTTTGCTAATGGTTTTCTGTTCAGAAAAGTCTTCTCCTGTGCTAATAGAGCAAGGGTATTCCATAGGTTGTCTTCTACTAGGTTTAGTGTATCTGGTTTTATGTTGCGGTCTTTGATTAATTTGGACTTGAATTTTGTACAGGTGATAAAAATTATGCAATTACTATTTTAACAATATGGAATGAGGAAAAAGAACCCTAATTTTCCCCATCCTTTGATTCCCTAGATCACCATAAGATGAGAATAAATCTTACCTATAATGTGTGTGTGTGTGTGTGTGTGTGTGTGTGTGTGTGTTTTCATGTGGTCAGATTAAGTGCCCATGTGTGAGCACAGCACACATGTATACCCTGGCCAGAAGGTGCTTTCCTCATTCATTCTCCACCTTGTTCTGTGAGACAAGGTCTCCCTCTGAACCTGGAACTCACCAATTCAATGAGACTGTCTTTAAGCCTCAGGCATCCTTTTGACTCTGCCTCCCAAGTGTTAGGATTGCGGGCAGCAGCTGTTTTAATGCCTACTGTGTACATTCTGGAGATCTGACCTCAGGTCCTCATGCAAACCGATTAATGGTTGAGCCATCTCCTCATCCAGGAAAACATTGTTTATTAATGATGTTCTTCATAAAACATAATCTTCAATATGTAAGTAAGCTAAGGCCCTCAATTATAACAATCTTAGATCATCAATTTCATATACTACCTTAAACATGTGAAAGGATTTTTCAAAAATTCAGGCCTGACTTTCTTCTATGGATCAGTAATCAAGGAATTAAAAATAGGAGCATTTAACTTTTGTGATGGGAGAATGTCAGAAGTTACCATATTAAAATAATAACTATTGAATTAGCCAAATCCTGCATGAGAAAAAAATAGCTACAAGAGAAAAAGGCAATGTTAACACCGATAGATCTTAGTTGAAGTACTTCAGAGCCACTAGGTCTTCCAGTTTTCATCTATCAAAAATCCCCATTCTGTATCATCTGAACTTCAGCGGCATGTCTGTTTTGATTGATTACTTCCTCAGACAACTCCCTTGTAAATCCTAAACTTTGCATTTTCTTTTTTCACTCGACTGTGAACTCCTTAGGCAAGGACGTTGTTTTGTTCATTTGTATCCCTGGTACTTAACATTGTATCTGGCACTTGGTACAAGTTGGGTGAATAAATCCTGCCCTTGGAAAAAAAAAAGTAACACAGGGAAGAATAATTCTGGCTCTAATTACAAATACCCCTGAGCTAGATGTAAGAGTAATAATCAGGTCGCTGCTGCTTGGAATGGCAAGTCATGGTTCATGCAGTCCCTTGTTCCTTCAGCACTGTATGCAGAATTCTGGAGCTAATTACCACCAAGCCTAGCAGGCTTCATAAGAGAGTGCTGGATTAACCATCTAAACTGCCGTGTGAATGCAAGATTCCAGGATATTCCAGAAAGGCTCTCTGTGAATTATATGAGCAATATGTTTTAGCTTAGTTGTCTGTTTAAACTCAATTTTTATATTTTATGACTGTGAGCAAGTCATGTTAGAGCATCCTGGTACAGCTACAGTAATGCCAGACTTCTGATATTATAAATCCTACTTTGTATCTTAAAACATTTTTATTATTTGGCTTCATTTATATAGGTCATTTTAACACCTAAATATTTTAAATAATATTAACAAAATTATTAGTTTGCTCAAAAAGGTATATGTATGTTTGTGTGTGAGTATGTGTTACTTAACTGCAATTCTAAAATCTTAATGAAATGACATTACATAATTTCTGTAATTTATATGTATACGGCAGTAAATGAAGTCTGAAACAGTTCTACACAAGTTAAAAATAACCCATTGATAAGGACCTGTTTTTTCTGATTCCGTCTCCATTGATTGAAAGTTACGGCTTCAGTTGATCCATCTAAAAGCTATTTCCAGGACTGGATTATTTCTTTAGTAGAATTTCAACAATTCCACTTAGTATAGTGGGAAAGACCTAAATTTAAGGTAAGAAAACACTGACCATTTGGGAGCAGCTAGAGTTCAATTTATCCATGCACTTCATTGCTGTAGAAATCAGGGGATGGGAAGTTTGAGTTATGTCTGGTAGGATTTTGAGTGAAACTGATGGGGATCTCCTTGTTCTTAAGCAAACACAAGCCAGACAATAAAGTTGCATCCTTTGAAACATTGCTCAAGAAATCTGTCATTAATACCAAGGTCACAGGTATGGAGAATCTGGAGAAAGAGATCACCAAAAGTTTATTATGATACAACACAGTATACTTTATTTAAATGCTATTGGATTTCTGCCTAATTGAATTTCTGGTAAGTTGCAATAATGTGTTTCTTGACCAAAAATTTTACAGACTTATATTAGGCTCACATTTCCATATTTGCCATTATATTTTCATACATTATCTCATCAAACACCCTTAAAGGAGTGTTTCTAATAAGGAACTGAACATCAGGAAAAGCAACTTATTCAAACATATACAAGGCAATAAGCCATGAAAAAAATTCCTGAATACTCAGAAGCAGAACAAAGAAGGAAATTAAACCAACATTTCCAGGGAAAACAACCTAGGAGAAATATATTACATAGACTAGAGGCAGAGAAAGTCCACAAATAAAGAAGCCATTGCAATTGCTTATATTTATTAAGAGCAGACATGAATTAATATATATTTGCTGGTCTGTTTTGAGTATTAAACTAGACTCTCCAATTTCCCAGGGAGTAAAGAACTAAACACGTTCCACATGCTTCTAGACATTTTATTTCCAGAGATTTTTTTTTGCTGTTGTTTTTATACATTTATTTGCTTGTTTACTTTGTGCAAGGGAGAGGAATGTCTATAAAGAGTCCATTATCTTGGATGCTGAATAAGACTTGTTTCAAATACCCGTGAGCCTAGACTGTAGTTACGTAACCCAGATGCTCTTCACTTTGATAATAGGCAAATTGCATGTGCTATTTGTTCCTAATGCAGAACTGCTTTTTCTTACAGTCTTGGGCTTAAAGAGTTTCTGCAAATTAAGAATAAAACTGTTAAAATTCAACATTAAGAAGTAGAGCACTCATTCATGTTGATAAGCTTCACGTCATACTACTGGACATCAGTATTGTGAATAAAATCTCACATATAAAAACCAGAAAGTGGGTTCTTAATTAATCGACCTTCTAAATCAAGAGTAAAACCTAAAAGCAGTTGCCATTGGTTGTAAAAGTGAATTTTTCTCACTAATACCCCTTACAAGTTTTGATAAACTAAAATCTACACATTTTTTCTTACCTGGCATTCAATCACACTTCTGCTAAGCTTTCAACAAGCATAATTATTTATAAATCAGTATTAATCCAGGAAAAAATGATGGTATTAGTAAATTCTTGAAGGAGGGGGCTAAAAGGCTATACCATAAATGTAGGAAATAAAATTAATACTAGAACACTTTGGCATATGAAACATGGAGTTGGTACATCATTTAGAATTCTGCCCTTTTTGCCCCCTAAATCACATTTCTTGTGTGAGAGTAATGTATTGGCCAAAGGAAAGGTTACTGGTCTGGGCCTTAAATTACTTCACTCGGTAATTGTTGACATGTGTGTACTTTACAGCGCTAATTTATTTCACCATGAACCCAGTGTTTATGAACACACAAACGCAGATTTATAGAATGTAAAAGGAAGAACATTTTTCCTCTTTATTCTGAGGTTTCCATGTATTAAGAAAGAAAAAAAAATATTTGAGAGTGGAGTGGATCTACCCAATGTGAACAGAGCAGACTCTAACGTGTTACTTCCTGAGTAATTCAGGAATAAAATAATTTCATTAAAGGACATTATAGTATGTGTTTGAAATGCTAAGATGATTTGAAGACTACAGATCTAAGGTCATGTTAACAGATACAATCTGGGGGATCACAGGATTAGAATATGCTTTTAGTAATGAGCCTACCCAGCATTGGCTGAGCCCCCTCTTTCTCTTTGGCCTGGCATTACACTAAGCTTGTCACATTGATTATCTCGTTTATCCATAGTAACAGCCATCTGAAGTCAGTCCTGTAACTATCCCCCTGTAAGAGATGAAATGTTTCGAGCCAGAAAACTTCCCCAACATCACAGTTAATAAGTGGATGACCCAGAAAAGTCAGCTAGGCCTGGGAACATAGAGTAGAAAAAAATGAGAGTTTACTGCTTAACTACTATTTCTTAGAAAACTTTAACAGATTTCCCCCACTCTTAGATAACAGATACCGATGGGTTAAAAGAGAAGCTAATTATGTTCACTGACATGTGGAGGGAATGCAAGAGGAGATTGCTAACCACTTTTAACTGTGGGGTAGAGAGATGGACCAAGGTTAAAAGCACGTGTTGCTTTTGCAGGGCACAGTGTTCAGATCCCAGCACCCACATGGTGGTTCATGACTACCCATAGTTCCATGCTACCCAACGACCTCTTCTGACCTTTTCAGGTATCAGATACACCCATTGCATACAAACATATAAGCAGTCCAAACACTTCCATACATCAAATAAAATAATTAAATGTAAAAAGTTGAAACACTAATTTAAAGAAAAAATCTTTTAACTGACCTCAGGTCCTGTTTGATTAGTTTTATGTTTCTCCGAGCCTTACATTCATTGTACTAGCATTTCAGAGAAATAATTAAATTAAACAGTGACACTTAATCCAAATTTATTGTATGTGTGGGTCTTTGAAAGGTGTGTAGACCAGGAATTGTGGCTTTTCTCACTCACAGGAGCATGCACCCTAGATAAACAGGCATTGAACAACAAAAGGCCAACAACGTATTCTAAATTATATGCCCGACACAATAAGTACACAATTTTAGCCTTTTAAAGAATTTTAATTAACTTTCAGGGCATATGAAATATTATAATAGACTGAAGTGTGTAAGTGACAAACAATCATTATAATCTAAAAGCGGAAAAAAATAACGCCAGCATTTTAGAGGAGAGGAATGAGACCCACCCAAACCGAATGACAGTATGTTCTGAAGCAGATTTTAAAAGCTGATTCAAACACTGCAGATTAGGTGAAGAGGGATTTGGAAACATTTTAAAAAGTATTTTAATTTAAATCACAAATGCCATTACAGAATAGTATAAACACTTAAAATTCTAAATCACTAGTCAGTGTTTGCTTTAACCATTTGCAGCCCTCCACGGGGATAAAAATGTGTTTCTCAACACTGGTCCTGTTTGGGGGTGGCTAGCTCTTGGTTGCAAGGGTTCATACAGTTCATTAGAATTTTCAGTATACATGAATTGTCATTTATGCCAAATAATTTTTTTCAAATGTGATCACATGAGCAAATATCACTTTCGTGGAACTCAGATGCTTTGTACACCTCTATACAACAAAAGATTCCATGGTACACATGAAGCGCTTTACTTTTTGTTTGCAATTTAGGATGACAAACTCTTGATTTCAACCTTGAAGAATCTGACTCAGATTTTATTCTTTGAAGTTGTTACTAATCGCAAAACTATCAGCTAATTCAGGGTCATTAACTAGTTCCTCATCGGTGTGCTTACATGCATATTTTCACAAATACATATATGGGTACATGTGTTTGTGCACACACTCAGGCACATGTATGTTTATGAGTGTGTGTGTGTGTGTGTGTGTGTGTGTGTGTGTGTGTTTGTGCGCACGCGCATGCACGTTTGAGTATCACATGAGTGGAAGCTATCATTCTCAAATGTTGGCCTTCAGTATGTATTCAACTTATTTTTAGAGACAAGGTCTTGAAAGGTCCTGGAAGGTTAGACTCACTATTTTTAGGCTAGACTAAATGACCAACAAAGTTCACTGATCTTACTATTTCCATTTGCCCAGTGCTAGATGTACAAATTCACATGTCATCCAACCCAGTTCTCAGGCCTTCACACTGGCACAGTGAGCACTTTACCTAAAGAGAGTTCCGTCTAGCCCCTCTAACCTCATTATTTTACACAAACTTGATTTTACTGTATGTAATTTCTTCTTACTTCTATACATCAATATTTTTGTTTAGTATATTTTAAACTCTCCACTAAAATCCAAACTATATGCAACCAATTTGCTTTAAAATCAGATTTTGAAAAGATCAATGAAATAAAATGACATGAAAGGTTGTGATAGTATTATATTCATATGTTTATGGACAAACTAGCAGGCATACAGCAAAAATACAGTAAATAATGTTAAGTATTTAAAAGAAATTAAAGGTACAAACAAATATTTTAGATAATGATACATAGGATAATAAGTGAGATTACTGAATAAAAATATGAGAACTACTTAAAATACATTTTCTTTGCATTCCCAACAAATTGAATATTACCTCATACCATTTCTCCTTTGTTAAAAAAGATACAGAGTAAATTGAGTATTTGTTTATTTACTTCTTGGAGAATTATTTGGCATTCCCTTAAATAATCAGACTAAATAATGTCATTTAGAACCATGTATAGTCTATGCAAGTAACACAAAATAATCATAATTTCTAAAATGTTTTTGAAAAGAAATGATCTCACCAAAAGTAAGCAAATACATCAGGAGTTAGTGGGTCCCTGGCACTGCTGAGAACTGATTTTACACATGTAAGATGGACTTTGGTCTTTCTCACTGATGATAGTGAGCAAAACACATACACTTCATCCTTGTTCATTTACCAGCTGCTGCTGCCATCTGTGACCCCAGGTACACTGGGAATGTGGGTGTAAGCCCAGGCACACCCTCCCAGAAACCTGTCTGCCTGTTTGGCCATCTGCTACAAAAACTGGGGCCATATTTGCTTGGTCTATACCACCCTGGAGCCTAGGCACCTCAGTGCCTTTGAGACACCTGTTTTCTGTACCTAGGGGTACTGATGTTCCTTGTGTGCTCTGCCCTTCTGTCCCTGGACCTAGGGGTACTGATGTCCCTTCTCTGAACCTGTGGGTTCTGATACCCCTTGTATGCTCTCCCCAACTGTCCCTCATCCCCCCTTCCATTTCTTTTCCTTACCATGCCAGGGGAATGGAAAATCTATGTGCTTACATAAAATCAAGGTTCTTTCTATTGTTTCCATTAAAAAAAAAGGAGATAAAGTTCTTGAATTTCAGTCTGAATGAACATTCGAAGTTTGAATTTTCTTAGCCCTTTTCGAATTCTTAGCTATTGATAAGGAAACATAGTATCTTTAAAGCAGACAGAAAATCATTTTTAAATGTACCCTTAATATAGAAAAATGTTTGTCTCATCTCCTAATGGGAACAGAGTCTCTGGAGCTGAGGAATGGTGTTTCATTCTTAAAGCACATTATAATTGGGCTTTAGAGCATTTTAGTTTCCTTTCTTCCTCTTCCGGGAGGTCAAGCTGCAAAAGCCATTTAATCCAGTTATGTGAGTTTCTTCCCCCTCATCAACAGTCTAAGCAAATTGTTGGCATAAATGACTTTTCTTAACAGGCACACTACTGACCTTTTTTTGCCAAGAATATGTCCATCTAGAGAGGCTCATTATGTGGAAATTTTAATGGGTTTTCCTATAAATCATCAGGTTCTGGGGAAAACCTGCTCCCAGAGCCTGCTCACCTTTGCAGCTCTGTATCCTATTTAGTTTAACATTGCTATTGGTATTATTGCTGTGCCAGGTTACTGCTATGCAGCCATTATATCTTCTGTGCATCTAAAATGATGATTCTCAGGCAGGCAGTGTCCAAAGCACCCCTTTTCCCTCTAACATAGAGAACTTCTGCAGAGTTTCCACTTCATGACAGTTTGGGGCTAGCTATTTCACGGAACCTAAGAAAATACCATGAACTAATGAAGTGAGTGTTCACCATTCCCTTAGTCATAGCGTCAATTATCAGCAGGACACAAAACTCAACAAGACTCACCCCCACACAATGATGTTATTCAGGTATGTGCAGTGTTTCGCTAAATGGGGCCACTGTATCAAAGCGACGACTGTGTATGACAAATTACATCAACAAGGAAGCACAGTGACACATAGGGGTCTGTGGCCTCTGTTTCTTGAGTACAGCATCTATAAAGAATCATAGATAGTAGATAAAACTAAATGACCATTAACAGGAAATCAGGGAAGTAATTTGGGATATACTCATAGAAGTGCAAAATCTTTTAAAAGTATGTGGACACAAAGAAAATGTGTTCTGGAGAGGCACAATCTGTTTGCCCTTTATGATCTTAGTTATGAAACCTCTCTCTCTCTCTCTCTCTCTCTCTCTCTCTCTCTCTCTCTCTCTCTCACACACACACACACACACACACACACACACACACACACGTGGTTTCAAGGGAGGGTTTTTCTGTGCAGCCCTGGCTGTACTGGAAATCACTCTGTAGATTACATTGGCCTCAGACTCAGAGATCTGCCTGTCTCTGCCTCCAAAGTTCTGGAATTAAAAGTGTGCACCACCTCCTTCTAGATAACCTTATGCTTATAAATTAAACAGAGGGAGGAGAACTCCACAAAATGTCATATGAGATTGTCCCTGGATTTTGGAACTGTATTCTATCATTGCTTGCTTTTATTTCTGGGGGAAAATTCCATAAAAGATCTGAAAGTCAATTTTCAGAAAAGGAAAATAACAAAAAGAAAATAAGTGATGGAAGAATGCTGTGAAATACTAAAAATATTCTCTAGTCCAATTTTAGAAAAATACACAGGAGACAGTAGTTCCAAAGTCTCTGAAGAGTGAGAAAAAGTGCAGCTACTAAAAAAAAATGTAAACTTTCATGTGACCATAGCACATTTTAAGGTATGTTACTATTAAAACTTTTAAATCAACAGATCTCCTGGCAATGTGAAATGAACTTTCTTGCAGAAGGAAGATACTAAACACATTTGAGCACAAGTATTAAAACTTTAAAAGACAAACTCAAGTTCCCCTTTGAGCAAAATAAAAAAGTTGGGAGCCTCAGCAGTGAATTTCATTTTAACTATTTAACCTGCTCCAATTCTATTGGTTTTTGTGCAATTTAACAAGCCTTTATAGAAACTCATCTTTCCTGTGCATGGATCACTGCTGGCTTCTAGGGATATTTGGAAAGCAAGAGACTGAACAGATCCCCATGGAGCTCCTATAGAGACAAAGTGACTCATGTAATCTTAACTCCACAACGCTATTGTAAGAGTAGGTCAGGGACATGGAGGTGAGTGCCATCCTATACAACCAGATGTGACCTGAATATGCATGAAGAGTGTGTGCGTGCATGTGTGTTTGTGTTTGTGTGTGTGTGTGTGTGTGTGTGTGTGTGTGTGTGTACTCACTTTAGACAAGTGTAGGACAGAAGGCAGAGCTCGAGGACTACATACAGTGAAGTGACAATGTCTTCACAGTGAACAGGAAGTGCCAAAGCATGACTTGTTAGCAAACTGAAGCTCTTCTGTTTAGTTAAGTCCCAGTTTGAATTAGAGGCTAAAAGAAAGAAGAAACTATAGATATGGAAGAACTGCTTGTGTCGTTTAAGAATTAGAATTCATTATTTTGGGAAATGGAAACACACTTGAGGTTGCAGGATGGGAAATAGTCTGCCCAGGTATTGCTTTTAAGAATCCTTCTTTCAAGTGTACATTGGCTGTGTTTTATTTCATGACGATGATTTATTTTCTAAATGCATAATTGGGTTAAGCTTTCCTCTTTGTTCAGATGAACTCTTTACCAAATTCTCCTCTTCTGTCTTAGAACTCTTGGCTGAGCATTTGAACCATGGCTGAACCAATATGTAGAAAGCAAAAAACACCAGAGGACATCCAATATCCTACCTGGGCATAAGCACCAATGTTATCAGTGTGGCGCTTGTATACCAATGCTATCACGCCTGGGTATAAATAGAGTGTATTTCACCTAGATATAAATAACAATGTATCACAGGGCATAAGTACCATGGAACAGGTTTGGTCATTATTAGAAACTCAGAGGCAGGGAAAGCGCTGACAGAGGCACTTTCTGTTAGGAGCCAGGAAGCATTTTATCTGAAGAACTAGGAAACTCCGTTTTCTTTCTTCCTTCTAATTCCTTTCTTTGTCTTTCCTTGTGTTTCCATCTTTCTTCTCCTTCCTCCCTTTGATATTCACTAAGCATTTATTGCTATAAGAGATAGTCATGATGTAGACTTTGCCTTCCTGGTGCTTATAATCAAGCTGGGAAAAAATTGATGGGTAAGAATTATTGTGGGGCAATATCATAAAAACACCAAAGTGAGCACCAAGCACCAGCAGTCCTTGGAAGGTTCAATCGGATGATCATCTGTGGGCACTGGCAGTCATTGGAGGGTTCAATCAGATGAACATCTGTGGGCTGGATTTTCCTCAACTAGATCTGAGTACACTTGGGCTAGATTTGAACCAAAGAGATAGATCCGAACCATGGAGAAGATTTACCATAATTTGCAAAGCAACAATAAGAAATTCATGTTAAAATCCAAAGACTTGAATGCTAGAGCTTCTCAAACAAACATTTTAGACAATCCAATTGAAACAGCTTCGCCTAGTAAGTTTGTCCATAAATTAAAAGATATCTAACCTAGTTATGTAATATTGTTTGGGGGTATCTTTTACGAGTTATTAATTTTTCCTTTCAAGGACTAGTCCATAGCGTCAGCATTACTGAAAGACACAAAGTTTTTCTTTCTGTTACAAAACAATTTCTTTAGACAGTTTGCAATGTTCTACATCCAATTCCCAAAAGCAAACTTCCATATCTGAGATATTGTTTTTGTTTTTCTAATTAATTAATTAATTAATTAATTATTCATTCACCTTATATCCTATCACAGCTCCCCTCCCTTGTCTCCTCCCAGGCCTGCCCTCCCACCATCTTCTCCCATTCCCTCCTCCCCCGAGTACAAACCCATCCCAGCATATTAAGTTATATCTGGACTAAGCACATTCTCTCTCACACTGAGGCCCAGGGAAAGGGGATCTAGTGGCAGGCAACTCAATTATCAACAGCCCCCACTTTAATTCATGAGGGATCCACATTTAGACCAAGCTGCACATCTGCTGCATATGTGTAGGGGACCTAGATCCAGTCCATGCACACTCTGTGGTTGATGGTTCAGTCTCTGAGAGGCCCCATAAGCCCAGGTTCGTTGGCTCTGTAGGTCTTCTTATGGTGTCCTTGACCCCTCTGGATCCCTCTTTCTTTCCCCGGACTCTTCCACAACAATCCCTGAGCTCTGCCTAATATTTGCCTGTGGGTCTCTAGGTCTGTTTCTGTCAGTTTCTAGATGAAGCCTCTCAGAAGACAGTTGAATGAGGCTCCTGTCATGCATGACAGAGTATCATTAATAGTGTCAGGGACTGGCTGCCTTCCATGGGATTTGACTCAAGTTGCTCCTGTCATTGGTCGGTCATCTCTGCTGCATCTGTATCCCTAACCCAGATCCAGAAAGGTATGCATGGTAGGTACTCACTTGTAAAGGATATTAGCCATAAAGTGCAGGATTACCAAGCTACAACCCACAGACTCAAAGCTAAGTAACAAGGAGGGCCCAAGGGAGGGTGCTTGAATCTCACTCGGCAGGTAAAATAAAATAAATATCTGCAGTAGATGGAGGGAGGGAACTGGATGGGAAAGGGGTAGGGAATGGAACTGGGGTAGGGATCATATATTGAGAGAGCAGAGGGTGGGGAGAGAGAAGGGAAAACTGTGGGACAAATAAATGTGAGACCTGGCATATGGGAGACTCCTGAGAGGATATGAAGGTGACACTCTTAACAAAAGATGAGACTCTTAACAACAGGAGGGGAAATGTAGCCCAAAATGCCTGCCTCCTGTAGCCAAACAGCATTTCCAGTGGAAGGACAGAGAACCAACCCACCCACAAAACCTTCAACCTAAAATTTGCCCTACCACAAAGATGTGCTGAGAAATTGTTAACAGACTTACTCGACTTACTGCATTCATGTTTAGGGTCATTTTGCATCCTAAGAGCATTTTGATGGAGACGTATTCAGAGTATATTACATTTTCTGTCCGCTTCTCTGGTTTTTAGTATGTTCTTAGATTCCTAAGTAGACAATATTGCCTTTTGCAATAATTGGATCAACAAGAATTAATTTTTATTTATAAAGCTGATATTCAACATTAGTCAATTCCCCCAGAAAACTTATTAAATTGTTTAAATATATTTTCCATCCAGAATTACTGACATTTGGTACTGTGTCATTCTTGCAGGATGGCGGGGGGGGGGGGAGCATTGTACATTACGGGATGCTTGTCAGCATTGTGGTGCCAGCTGTTATCAAGCTCCTACTTTGGACCATCAACATTGTCTCTTGATAATGTTCATCACATTGAAGAGCATAGTTGACTGGCACTGACGGAAGGCTCTTTTGATATAACTGGCTGAAGTTCCGGCCTCACAAGTGTGGGGCAGCCACTGGGATCTCACATATTAGTTTCATGAGGCATACATAGTAAGCTATGGACGTTAATAACTGATATTAAATTTCTCATGCTGATGGCTTAAGCAATAAAAATTTGCGAACTTGGACTGGTTCAGTTTTGCATTTTCTTTCTTCTTCTTAAGCATTATTAAAATGAGCAAAATTCACATGCACAAAAAAATTTAGTCTTAAAATATAAGCTTTGAGTCATAGTGATAGAGTGACAGTTTGTGAATTCATTCAAATTTTGTAAACCTTGTAGTTTTAATCTTACAGTACTATTATGACATAGATTTTATATTGTTTGATGGTTGCTATATTTAATACAGAGAATTTTGCTTTACAGTATTTGAAAGATGTTTTAAATTAATGATTTATTTTTTAAAAAAATATGGGCATTGGTGTTTTGCCTTGATGTTTGATTGAGTGATGGTGTTCAGATTCCTTAAAACTGGATGGAGTTACAGACAGATGTGAACTCCATGTGGGTGCTGGAAATTGAATCTGAGTCCTATGGAAGGGCAGCCAGTATTTTTATCCACTGAGACATCTTTCCAGTCCCTAGATATTTAATTTTTAATTTGGATTTAGTGTAAAATAGAGTTAAGAGTTTAATTACTTGATTCTATCTTTTGATCATAAATGAAAGAAGTATTTTTCCCAGAAAGTCTCAAGCAATACTATTTAGAGATGTTTTAATATTTGATGTAGCACATTTTAAAAGCATAATTGGGGTGAGTCAAATATCCTAAACAATAATTAAAATTTAACTAATAAGATATATCTCAGAATTTGGTCTTGATAATTTGGAAATGGATCTAACTCAGTTTACTTCACTTTAGTGGCTGTTAAGGCATAGTTTTATGATGTTCTCTAATTTTGAAATTCTGATGTATGATTATTATCCATTTTACACAAGTAGAAGTAGTTTCTGTGAGTTTTCTTATCTTGCCTATTGATGAAACATTAACTATGGCAAAAAAAAATTTCTGCCTTACTTATCTCCTGATAGCTTAGCTTATATTTGATACATAAATATGGAGGTACATATTACGTTGTATATTTAGATATATAGAAATTCTTCCTCTGATTGGAAACACCAAAATACATCTAATTTAATTGTTAGTAAGTATATAGAAGGTGTCTTTTTTCTGCCACAAGCAGAATCACGGCTTATTTCAGAATTCACTACCACCAGGCTGCCTACACGATGAGAGTTGAATGTAATTGGAACAAGTTTTTTTTTTTTTCACAAAAGGGTTTTTATCTTTCCCCCACTCTGTAATAAATCTATGTTTCTCAGCAGATGGTTCAGAAGGAAAAGATGTGCTGAGTTGGCTTTCTTTCCAGAGTGGATACACAGCTTAATCTAACTGTTCTTAAATGTTTATATGCAACTTTTTTTCTAATGCAAAGAATTTCAATATATCTAAATATTCAACACAATATGTGCCTCCATATTTATTTATCAAATATAAACTGAGCTATTAGGAGATAATTAGGTGAGGCATGACTGTTTTGTCATAATTAATATTTTGTCAATAGGCCAGATAAGAAAACTCCAGGGGTTAATGTTTTGCTGGGCTGTCAGATACTGCAGCCAGTGAATTTTTCTAGCTCACTCCATTAATCCAGTCAGCACACTGGATTAGACTAGAGATGTGTCTTCATAAATCACTCTGAAGGGCTGGGGGTAGGAGTGTCTAATTAATCAGCACTGTCATTGTGTTTGACTTATAGCTGCCGTACTGTGTTTAGAGTGGAGACTCAGTGTGTTTAACCCTCGTGCTCTTCACTGGAGGTGTACATTTTAACCCCAGTCACAGAGAAAGTCAACCATAGCTTGGGGTTCAACCTCATGTTTTTAAAAGCAGTAATGTTTCTTTTTAAAGATATGACTTCCTGACTACTTTCAGTACCTTTTCCTTTGACCACAATAAACCATTTATAGGTTAAAAAAGTAGATAATTTGCATATATGTGTGGTTAAAAAATAGATAATTTGCTGGTGTGTGTGTATGTGTGTGTAGTTATTAGTGGCAGGTCAATATAGAACTTATTGCACTTTGCTAAGTCAGTTATACTTTAAAACTTAAGAAAGCTTTTGGATTTTTAATTAATGACTTGGTGTGGGGTTTGGTTTGTTGTTTTATTTTTGTGTGTTTGTTTGTTTTAAAGATAATGTCTCACTATGCACACCAAGCTGGCCTTAAACTCATAGAGATCTACCTATTTCTACTCAATGGATACTGGGATTAAGGGCAAACACAACCAGACCCAGCTAGTTCATTGTCACTATCAATAAAATGACTCCTGTATCTTTGATTTTGCTACTGAAATTTTACATTTTTGGATCATACATCTTTATACAGTCTTCCTTCTTCCTTAATGGAGTGTTTACTTTTAGTTTTAAGAAGTTGTTAATATGTGCTAAAATATTTTGTGCTTGTGACTCGAAAGGCTGACTGTTCCTCATTTCCCAAATGAGCTAAGTATCTCAGTGATAGGAAGCAGGTCACAGAACTAAAAGAAGGCTAGATTTTGTCTGCCCCATGCTCTATGTTATTTGTATTTCAAGAAAATGTGTGTGAGAGATCTCACTGGACATATATCACAAGGAATTCGTCATTTGTTTGTAAGAACACCCACTGACTTTTATAGTAATTCATTGGAAGATAATGCTCAAAAACTAGAGTTACTTCTCACAAAGTCACAGCATAATGGCATTTTGGCAGTGTTCTTAACACTGTGAAAATGAAGCAGTTCAAACTATTCTGAATTCATAGACACAGAGAAGAAATATTTATGATGGCAGATATTTTCTACCATGTTTCTCTTAATAACACTGCTAAAGGACTGATTTTTATGTATTCTAATAATGATCCTATTGAATATCAAATATTTATAAGTTAGATATCCTTATCAATAATAGCAAAATGCTCTCTAGAAATTAATCCAGATATCATGTTTTTGAACCAATTATATGGGGTTGTATAGTCTATCTACAAGAGGAACTTTGGAACACAAAATCCATTTCTTATGTAAAACTTTTTAAGGACAAACTGTGGGTCTATCTGGCAGAAAGTTAAGGTTATGCCTACCAGCAAAATTAATGTGAATTAGAAATTTAGAAAATTTACTGAGATTACCTGTGTTTTCACTTCCATCACTTCCATGAAAAATCATCAGCTATATAGATCCATAGATATATGGACATGTAAATAGATATATGTGCATGTTTATATAACATTAAATAAAACATCCATGTTATACTTCTAATACCATATATGTATATATAAGTATATATAGTAGGATATATAATGACAACAATTATTTGAACTTGAGATTTGAGAAAGCCTAAATTATCTTGAGATTTCTTTCATAAATTTCACTTTCTTATTTTTTCACTCTGTGCCTTTCAGTCAAAAGTGATATTGAAACTCTACCTCATTAAAGAATATGTGTGCTGCTTTTGTTTCTCAGAGGCCAAGACAGATCTACAAAAAGCTTCCCATTACAACTGGAAGCACATATTGGTGAATTTTATAGGGTGGAAAGTTCATTATGTTTTTACCAACAGAGGAAAATTGTGATGAATTTGGGCACCAAGCTCTTATTCTTGGTCATAAACTAATTACTACTCTAAGAGGCTGTTAGGGTGGCTTTGGAATTTGAAGAGTAACTACAAATTATTTACTCAATAAAATTCAAAGTTTCCAGTGACCAGAACATAAATTCTATATAGTGCATTTTCATGAGTTGTATAAAGTCATGCACTGACCCAAAACATATTTCCTGTGTACATGTAAGTCCTCTGGTAGCTTTCTATTAAGTGGTCAGTACTTCTCAACCCAAATTTGCAAAGGAAGAAGGATATTTTAGGCTTATAAGAGTCATCAAAATCATCAAGGAAATCCCCTAAAAATGCAGTTTCCTGTAGCTATTGATCTTATCGAAGAGAGAGCTTTCCCGATGAAGTCCCTTGCATAGTTTTGCACATGAGAAAAACCCTATTTTAAAAAGGGGGTGCAAAGCTAAACAAAGAATTTTTACCTGAAAAATTTCGAATGGCTGAGAAGCACCTTAAATGTTCAACATCATTAGTCATTAGGGAAATGCAAATCAAAAATATAACCTGAGATTTCACCTCACACCAGTCAGAATGGCTAAGATGAAAAACTCAGGAGACAGCAAATGTTGGTGAGGATGTGGAGAAAGAGGACCACTCCTCCGCTGCTAGTGGGATTGCAAGCTGGTACAACCACTCTGGAAATCAGTCTGATGGTTCCTCAGAAAACTGGGAATGATACTTCTGGAGGATCCTGCTATACCATTCCTGGGCATATACCCAGAGGATTCCCCGGCATGCAATAAGAATGCATTCTCCACTATGTTCATAGCAGCCTTATTTATAATAGCCAGAAGCTGGAAAGAACCCAGATGTCCCTCAATGGAGGGATGGATACAGAGAATGTGGTATATTTACACAATGGAATACTACTCAGCAATTAAAAACAATAAATTCATGAAATTCTTAGGCAAATGATTGGAACTGGAAAATATCCTCCTAAGTGAGGTAACCCAATCACAAAAGAGCACACATGGAATCCACTCACTAATAAGTAGATATTAGTCCAGAAGCTCTGAATACCCAAGACACAATTCACATATCAAATGATTCCCAAGAAGAAGGAAGGAGAGGTCCCTGGTCCTGGAAAGGCTTGATGCAGCATTGTAAGGGATTACCAGGACAGAGAAGTAGGAGGGGGTTGATTGGGGAATGGGCAGAGGGAAGAGGGCTTATGGGACTTGTGGGGAGGGGGGAACAGGGAAAAGTAATGAAATGTAAACAAAGAATATAGAAAAAAGAGAACAGGTATAATATGTATACTGTATAATTGTAATATGTCATAACTATTCATCATAATTTATTTTGATTTTGACTTTTAGAACATATTCATATATTTGTATATGTACATATACACTCGCACACGCACACAAAAAATTTTGTATAGTATGGAATAACTTTTAAAAAGAATAAAACTAGGGTCTATGATGAGGGAGTACAGACTGTAGGTAAAGCACCCTGGATGCATAAAGTTAAGGCTTTTGCTAGTTTCATCTCTACCATGGATTTTTCTTATCATTCTTTGCTATTGGTAGCTAAGTGCAAGAAATACATATCAGAGAGTGGAAATGAAAAGTCTACTTGAATGCCTCAGCTTCACAATGGATATTCTAGCTACATGGAAGTGTACTGAGATGTATAGATTTGGGGGCTGGTTGATGTTGGTGTGATTTTTTTCAAATTCTTTTCAATAAAGTTTTAATAAAAAAAAAAAACTTTAACGTTGGAAAGAGCTGTTTTACCTGCCATGATATTTTGACAATATCCTGATAATAGATCTGTGAAATCTTCATTGTTTATCCATTGTTTATCATATATATATATATATATATATATATATATATATATATTCTTAGTTAACATTATTATTTAAAAGACATACATACTTGAGATTTCAATAAAAAGTAGAATTTCATGAGTTTTGTTTTACTAGATTAATTTTTTGTTATTCTAAACGTGGCTTCATGACTTCAATACACAAGTACATTTGAACATTTGAATATAAGAACATTCAAGAACATTTGAATATAAGAACATTTGATGTAAAATAAGTTGCAAAATGATGTAAAATGATTATTTTGGTTTTTATAAGATAGTATTTAATATAGAGTTTCTTTCTGTTTATTGACCATTTTTGGACTACAGCTTTGTGATGGATAGCTAGTGAGGAGAGAAGAGGAAATAGAGACCCAAAGTTTAGAGCTTCAAGGAGTGTGTACGAATGCGTATCAAGAATACACAGTCATTAACTCAATGATACTATAGGAAAATGGAACTAACGCTAAGCATTTTCTAGAAAGAAGGCTGTGAGGAGTAAGGAAAAGACTTAGAAGATGAAGGGGTTAGGGGAAGTAGAAAGGCTGCCGTCAGAGGCTCAGCATTCTGAAGTGATCGGATGAGAGAATATCTGTGGAGTGTGGGAAGTGACAGGGTATGTGGAAGTAATGAAGTTGAAATATTCAGAGAATAATGAGATGAATGGCCAAACTCTGAATGGCATGTGGGAGATCGTGGCGATCTGTGTTCCATGTAACATTTTGAAGAGTTTTGGATGCTCACACAGCAGCTCAGGTGTCTGCCCTGGGCAACTATCACCACAACCAAATCACCAATGCTGAGGAGAATGGATAGTATTATGATTTAAACATTTCTGTTTAATGTGTGGTATCCTATCAATGCACATAGTTTTCAGTCACTGAAATAGATTTAATTAATCAAAGGGGAACTATTTCTTACAGAATTAATAATAAAATGGGCAATATTTACATGAGCAACCTGGACAAAGGGCTGAGGTTGGTAAACTGGGATAACAGAAGGTTTTCGGAGGCTGCTGAAAGGTTAGGGAGATAGAAGAAACAGGGACCTGAAAGCAGGACCTGAGAGCTGGAACTGGCAGAGGCAAAGGGTATAAGACAAATGTGATGGGATTATCTTCAGTACTTTTAACTAGGGGTCTGATACCAACTTCTGCAGCAGTTAGTAAAGACGGAACTTCCAAAGATAACTGAAGGCTCTCAAAATGGTGGGAATTCTGACCGTGGTGACACTGAATAAAATAAGAAAGAAAAAACAATGAATATATTTTTTAAATTTCAGATTTGGTTTTGTTGGCGGTGATTTAAAGTTGATATTCTAGAGTAGAATTTCGTTTTGGCCTAGCTTCGTTCCAAAAAACCCACACTGTGAGGGGATCTTGAGATAAGTTATTTCGTTGCTTTGATCAATGTGTGAACACGATGTGAATTCCAATTTCAATGATATGGATTCCAGATTCAATTAGATTTTGTAATTGAATTATGTAATTGGGCTATGGGTTGGAAAATTAGTAGTTTTTTGTTATTTATTCACTACTGTTTCCCATAAAAAAAATCAGTGTATGTATGTATGCATGTATGTAAAATATTTACCTTCCCTCTCAGTAGAAAATTGAAAATATTTTTAACATTTTTAAAGTATTTGCATTAAAAGCCAAAGTTCGACATAAAGTTCACTAAAAAGATTATCATTAAAAAATATATATATTATGAAGGCAAAATCATAAACCATCAGTTCTGAGGAGATGATATTAATTCAGGAGGGCCTAGGTTTCAATTCCACCTCTACAAAACATATCTTAAGTACATTGATAGAAGAATACCATCAATTTAACGATAAGTTACATTACTTTTAACTTTACAAAACTTCTAAAAGAGCTTATAGGTAAAATTTTGAGATTCCTAGTTACAAGACAAAACTTATAAGTAACTTGTATTTTCATAGTGAGTTAAAATCCTGATTTTTCATCATAGAGAAGTCCTTGGAAAATGCAATGAGACAAACTGACATCTTTCAGTTGTGTGTTTTGTTTTTTGAGGGTTTTTTGTCATTGTTTTGCTTTGTTTAAATAGGAAACTGAGCACAGTGACCATGATCAGTCACAGAAAGGTATCCGGGAAGGTAAAAGCTGTCAGCACACAGTCACAGATCCCATTGACATCAGGCTCAATTGATTAAAAGGCAAAGGCCTCTTACTTGACACTGTTGAGAAAGCTTTTGAAATCATTTCAAGTGATTTATTTCATGATATTTGAGCTGTGAGACTGAGCTCCCTTATATTTTATAGGAACTGTATGCTTTAGGCAAAAACACACTAAAGTCACAGCGTATGCCATTTGCAGTAAGGAAATCTCTTGGGTGGTCCTCAGGGGAAGCCTTCGGCAGAAGCATTGCTGTAATCCAATCTGTTCAGCAAATCATCATGGAAGCAAGGAAGAGAAATGTTGGTTTTCTCCACTTTCCTTCCAAACGTGGGCAAGAAAGTATTACTATATTCCTTCCAAATAGTAGAAATCATTTTCACTACATTTGTCTGGCAGAAAATGCCATTTCTAAATATTTTGAGAGGAAGAAAATACTTCACCAAAACCTATTTCTTAAGAGATTATATAACTGAAGTATCACTTTCCAGTATAAGTGGGGAAAATTATCAGACTCCCTCCTGAAGTGCAAGACATCCAGTGAGTGTTCTTATTTCATTCTATGGCTAGGATGCCATAACTATATCAGAAAGCTCTCCTGAAATTGGTGGGATCCGAAGTTCAGGACTACTTGTAAAAACGCTAAAGACTCCTGGATGCTGTACGATATCCTAACTAATGAATGAAGGCACTGGGGGGTCACTTATTTATTCAAATATGTACAGCATTTGTGATAGTCTCACAGTGAATGAGAAAACTTTGTTAGACACTGCACAAAAATGGGAGACATTATTTAAAGACTGCATAGAGGAAGGGAAGAGAATCATTAATAAAAGAACTTAAGAGAGGACCATACAAATAGAAAACTGTAAGCATAGAGCTTCGATTACAGAAAACATACACATTTTTATATCCAAATCTACTTTATAAAAGTAAATATGCTTGTTTCACTAGATGACAAAACTGTGTGTGATGTGTATTATGTGAAATTTATTATATATAATTTATTACAAGTCTTACAATATATATAGAACAAATTTCAAGTTGTGTTTATACATCTTTGCTTGTTGGTCAACATTTTAGTACAAATTTTATCCTTCCAAGGAAACATTCATACACGTTTATGGGAAAAGAAAATATGTGTTCGATACCAGAACAATGTTGTTATTAGGAATTTCTACTATATAAAAAATGTTAAGATGGTAGTAGTCCTTCTATGTATATAGAACTTATAAGTGGGATATATATGTGTGTGTGTGTGTGTGTGTGTGTGTGCGTGTGTGTGTTTATGTGTGTTCTACATTGTGAGGAAAACAATAAAGAAATTGGTGGGATAAGTAGACAATCTCATAAACTTTCCCAAGCATCATACACCATAGTGAAACAGGAATATTAATGTGCTTGATGAGAGTACAAGCTAGATATTTTAAAGCCCACATATTGCTAAAAAGAGCAACATTACTTCCCCCCCCACCAACCTGAAGCTCTTTAAAAATGGCAGCCGAAGCATCATCTATATCTGACATCTGTGCACACACACCAGCGGCAGGCACGCCAGCCATAAGAGAATAAAAATAGGCTGGAGGTCTGGATGCGTCATCTGGTACCTGTTATCGGTCAGCAAAGAGCCTGTGCTAAGTGGCTCCACAGATTGCACCAGGCAAGAAGCGCGCCCCAGGAGGAAAAGCCAAGGCAATAGTGCTCCAAAGGGCTGTAGAATTGTGGCTGTGGTCTCAGAAAGTGACACTGATGATACCGATGACAATTAGGAGAGAGGGTTTAGAATGTGAATGGGGAGCAATTCAGCTGCTACTCTATCTGAGAGCAGACTGTTGCCTCGGGCAAAAGGACCCTGCTGTCCTTTGTTCAAACTGCTCGACTGGTGGAAGGAAGGTAGATCCAGGAAGGGGGATTTGTATAATTCATCTTAACTTAGAAGTTTAAGTGAAAAACTTTGAATGAATTTAGATACCCATTTCTTGAATGCAGGATTGATGCTTTAGGCCCATCTCACCAGCATAGTTTTAAATTTAAAGAAAATGCTTGAAGAGAAAAAGTTTGTATCTGCTCAGGGGATGTCATCAGTCAGAACAAGTATTGAGCTACATTCTTTCCCCACTGTGCCTTGGGAGTAATGTCCACACTGAGTGGTCTCTAGTGCCGTTGTGGTAATCACTCCAGTGGTTGGACAGTTGTGTTTTATGGTCTCTGCATGTAGTACTCAGCTTTATAGTTCAGCATAAATTAATCAATATATCGAGATCAACAATTTTAAAATTAAATATTTCTATGAAATTCAGCATTCCACATATTAAACAAAGTAATTTATTCTCATGGAAATATCAGTGTTTTTCTGAAAGGAATCCAGTGTTTAAATTTATAACATAAACTATCGTAGCCACAGCTATTAAACCCCTTAAAAAATTAAACTCTTGTATATAAGGAATCTAGAAAATGTGAAGAGATAATGCTATATTTTTGGGTTGTTATTTTAAATGGAAAATATAAATTGTATTAGTTGATTACAAATGTTGGGCATTTTGCTGTTAGGGAAAGAAATGTTGTGCATACAACAGTGGTTTTGTTTTTGTTTTTATCAAGATTGCATTTTTAAAGATTGAATTCTGTAAAAGCACTATAAAAATACATGCCTCATGTGTTCTGAATAATTCTACTTTTAATCTCAGAATAAAAGCAAGAGTTCCACACAATACATAAAGTTAGTTGTTTATGAGTTGAAGTTACAGTATGTTTTCTTGATGTACACGTTTTTCAAAATAAGAGATTATTTGATATATTCTCTTTGATACATGCTAAGCACTCATTTATCATATCCAGGAAACTTAAATAATTTATTTCCAAATATAGTCCTTATATACTTAGTGCTATAGTCCAAATATACTTAGTGGTAGAATCAAATTAACAAATGGCCACTTTTTCAGTTTCTCAATATATAGTAGAACCTAGCATCATGAAAAGAGATAATGTAGGGAATACATATTATTTCAAACTAATGGCAACATTATATCTTCTAGAGGCTTTAGATATAAGGTTCTTTATCATAATGTGATGGAAAGAGATGATTTAAAATAAAGCATCTGTCGGGTATGGAAGATATTTTATAATTTTTTAACTCTATGTTTATGGCTAATTATGTTGACAAAAGAAATACCAAAAACAAACTATCACCAAGAATCCTAGAAATCATACAAACTTGCACCTGAGAAGAATTTTCAATGGGGGAAATAAAATCAGGCAAACCTCAATCATGGCTTATTAAATTACAGCTGGCCCAAAACTGTTTGATATTCAAGCAGCTAATTAGCAATGGAGATGTCTAATTCAAACTCTGGGCTTTGATCTCCACTTCACCCAATATTTATTAGGTTTATTTTTTAAAGAAATGGAGAGGGAAAGTATCTTGAAAGCTGGAGGAGACAGTCTGAACAGTAGTTTACTTATAATTTACAGACTTGTGGTACTTAATATATAATGCAATAATCTTCCTGGTGCCATTTGTCATTTGGACGCTGCCACAGATTATAGCTTAGGGCACTGCATCTGTGCCCAGATCTGGCAGGAAATGGTCTAAAATCTTGAACAGCTGAGCATGATGCTTCAGTGTAGTTGGAAAATTCAACCTCTGCTCTGGAGGTCACTGCATGCTTCTGTCCTGACAGCCCAAATTGTTAAGCATGTGACTAATATGCATACAGAACACAGACTGCCTGACGTCTGCTACAAGCTTGATGGCTGGTTAGCGGCTAGTCTTAATTTTATGTGACAATCCTATGTAGGAAGTGCTATGGGGGTGACTAAATGGAGCATATTGATGTCCCACTGGGTGTAGCCCCTGTTGTTTTGACAAATTCTCCTTAGCATTTATCAATCAGCCCTACAATGGGGAGTGTGCTGAATATCTAATTCAGACATGCTAGTCAGGGCTAATAGAGCGAGATAGCATGTTATTCAATTTGTACTTGTTAGCGATGTCCCACTGTCACTGGGCAATTTACCTTCACACTCCACAAATGAAAAGAGAAATTTGCTGGGCTTCCAACACTTACATGAGTTACAAGCAAAATTTTAATTAGCATGTCATTACAGCAATAATTTATTGCCTCTTTGTAGTTTTTCCCTAGCATACAGATAGCACTTTTCCTATGTTAGAAAGGGTGCTCTCAAAGCTTATGAGGCAGGTATTATAAAGGAGAGCCAATGAGCCTTAATATAAAAAGCATATGGATATTTCCTGTTTAGAGTTTTATGCATTTACATATGAAACAATAGTGATATTTGAGACTTCTCTTTTTGAATATTCCTTCAATGATCCACCTATTGTGTTTTAACACTGTTTTTTTTTAAACAGATGTTTCAGTGCTGCAAGTTGTTCCTAAATATTACACATGTGGGCAAACCACAGAATGTTAATTACCATAGATAGTTAGAAGCACTCCCTGAAACTTGGGCACTTCCGTGGGTGTGGGGCTACTGCAATCACTTGTGAACACACAAGATTTTCCAGATTGGAAACAAAGTAGTGTCTACTGTTTTCTATAGCCAATTGCTACTGTGGCCATAATCCAACATCCTTAGAGAATATAATAAATGCCCTATGTTGTTTAAGACAACCAGAAACAAGGGAACTAGCATGAAAATCTAATCATGACATTTAGAATGGATTACCATAAAAAGCGATAAATACTCTCTCTGTTCACAGTGGTGGAGGCTTTGAAGAAGTGATAATTGTCAAAATCTCTCCTGTATGAGGTTCATTCAAATCACTTAAACCACTTGCAGTGGCAGTCCATGGCAAGTAACTAACTAAATGTTGATTCACATGTATGTGCCCAAATATGGAGCCATGACTTCAGCAAATATTTCTTTATTTATTGATTTATAAAATTCTGACCTTATAGAACTACTTAATCATATACAAGCAAAAGTATAGACTATGGATTTAGGTCCACCTTGCGTCATGGTCAAGCAGAAAGGAATCAGTTCAGGCAGTCTGTGTTCTGGGTCACATCTCTGCAAACCTAAAGCACTGAAACAGTGCGTGATCCAGCTTATTTCCTAACTGACATGATGTGGAGCACTTTACCAGAGCTCAATATTAACTCCTGAAAAAAAGAATAAGTTACTGGCCAGAGGCATAAGAAGGACTATGGTAATGAACAAAGTTCTACACTTGGTCTTCTTTCTCTATAAGAACAATAAAATGCATCTCAGCGTGCAAGAAATCCCACCATCCTACAAACAACTATTATTTCTGGAATTGAAAAATATCATAGGACACAGATAACTATAGGTGTTGTGTGCAATGTCTACGTACTCATCTCACAGTATTTACTAGTTATCTTCCATATTTCATTTTTAGAGTAATTTCTGCTACACACACAATGAGGAAGCCATTTGAGTCATAGCTGTTAATCACATGACCATTACTACATTAATTATAAAAGCTTACTTTGTGTGGTACTTATGGTTAACAATTTCCTTCTGATTTCAGATTATTGTGAATGTGTGTGTGTGTGTGTGTGTGTGTGTGTGTGTGTGTGTTCTTACTACGAGAGAAATTATATCCAGCTGATAAAGATGCATTCTGGAATAATGAGATCTACAATCTATTCTTGTACAATACATTAATGTTACATAATTGTTTTTGAAGCATTAGCATAAAAGTGTGCATGTAATAAGGATAATTAAATATGAGTAGTTCTCATTTTTTACCAAAGGATATTAAATAGGAATACTTCACTTTTGGAAACCAGGAAGTCAGGGTCCCCTCTTGGGGTTCTTAGTCTTATTAATAAAATAATTTAAACATGGGCTCAAACAGAAAACTCATGGATTATTTTATTAATGACAAAAAGAGAAGCTCCCAGAACAGACCAGCTGTAGGTCCACCCAGATGAGATGGAAGTAAAAGCCATGCTGGTTAAGTTGGCATGGAAGCCAGCTATTTGGAGGGTAGGGGAATATTAGAGAAACAGCAAAGAAGCCCAAATTATCAGAAAAGGCATACTTAGGTTCTGGACAGCAACCATGGGGAAAATACCGACCCCCCCCCACAAAAAATTATATATAATACATTTTTACTCGGGTCTCAGAAAGAAAGGCAGACCCAGTTGAACCTCATGGTGGCTTGTAGGGACTATTTCAGAAATCAGGAAGTATGAATGAAAAGTACAGTGTTTCATTTGAAGAGTAGTTATTCTATTAGCATGGCTTAATGAAAATCAGCCTTCTGAGGGGTTGGTCTTTTGGACAGATGACTGACATGACCCAACTGGAAAGTAAGACCTGGAGACCAGAAATCCTATTTTGATAATCAGAAGTCTTCTTAATGGGCACTTATTCCTACTCTAACATTTTAGCTTTTTAGAAAAACTTCTGCATAGTGTTATACCAATAATATTATACATTTTGAAACTAAATGATAACATTACTTGTCATATCTTTTTAGACTGACAGCTGGATACTTACAAATACATGTTTTAGGATGCCACTGTGATCTTAATGCTGTCAGATGATTCAATGGACAAAGACAAATATGAAGATGGAATAAGACATGTATCTGAACCATGATGCCACACAATAATGTATTATAGGGGTACTAAATGTGCTTTTAGTCAAAAGGAGATGTTATAACATTTAGTTAGGAATGTCAAGGAGACTTCTAGTGTGAGTCATGTTGAACAGGTAAGATTTCAAATGGTAGAGGTATAAACAATTGTGGGAAAATATAATAAGCAAGAATGAAACACATCAAGCAGACTGGAGAGATAGCTCAGTGGTTAAGAGCCTGACTGCTCTTGCAGAGGTCTGAGTTCAAGTCCCAGCCACCACATGGTGGCTCACAGCCATCTGTAATGAGATCTGATGCCCTCTTCTGGTGTGTCTGAAGACAGCAACAGTGTACTCACATACATGAAATAAGTAAATTAATCATTTAAAAAAATGAACAAGCGAACTATAGAAATAATCCCTGAAAGTATAGACAAATGGGACCTCATAAAATTACAAAGTTTCTGTAAGGCAAAAGACACTGTCAAAAGGACAAATCGGCAACCAGCAAATTGGGAAAAGATCTTCACCAACCCCACATCCGACAGAGGGCTAATATCCAATGTATACAAAGAACTCAAGAAGTTAGACCCCAGAAAACCAAATAACCCTATCGAAAAATGGGGTACAGAGCTAAACAAAGAATTTTTACCTGAAGAAATTCGGATGGCTGAGAAACACCTTAAAAAAGGTTCAACATCATTAGTCATTAGAGAAATGCAAATCAAAACAACCCTGAGATTTCACCTCACACCAGTCAGAATGGCTAAGATTAAAAACTCAAAAGACATCAGGTGTTGGCGAGGATGTGGAGAAAGAGGAACACTCCTCCACTGCTGGTGGGACTGCAAGCTGGTACAACCACTCTGGAAATCAGTCTGGCAGTTCCTCAGAAAACTGGACATGATATTTCCGGAGGACCCAGCCACACCACTCCTGGGAATATACCCAGAAGATTCCCCAGCATGCAATAAGGATACATGCTCCACTATGTTCATAGCAGCCTTATATATAATAGCCAGAAGCTGGAAAGAACCCAGATGTCCCTCAACGGAGGAATGGATACAAAAATGTGGTATATATACACAATGGAGTACTATTCAGCCATTAGAAACAATGAATTCATGAAATTCTTAGAGAAATGGATGGAGCTGGAGATCATACTAAGTGAGGTAACCCAGTCTCGAAAGAATACCCATGGTATTCGGTCACTGATAAGTGGATATTAGCCTAGAATCTTGGGACACCAAAGACACAATTCACATACCAAATGATGTCTGACAAGAAGAAAGGAATGGATCAAAGCATCAGTGTAGGGGAATACCAGAACAGGGAAGTGGGAAGAGGTGGATGAGGGAGCTGGGGGAGGGAAAAGGGCATGTGGGAACTTTGGGGGGTCAAGAACCAAAAAAGGGAAATGAAATGTAAATATAGAATATATCCAATAAAAAAAATGAACAAGCAAGAAATTCAAACACAGGCACATATAAGCCAATGAGCACCTAGTTTAAACAGATGGGGAAGTTGAGTGTAAGGCTGAATGAATGGGTGAAGGCTGGGGTGTAAAGAATCTGGAAGCCAGTTTAATTCTTAATGAAGGTAGGTTAGATCAATTAGCATCTTAGTATATGACAGGGAAACTCAAATGTTTGAATAAAATTGTGACAGTTAGCAATAATCTCACAAGAGGCATGCAGTTTGATGGTACAGGAGAGTAAGAAAGGAATTATTGCATACCCGAGAGCAGCTATGGTTTGCAAAGTAATTCAGTTGAGTTTTCTAAACAATGTACTACTAGGAAAGAGGTAAGTTAAAGCTATTATTTAACTAATGACTCCTTGAATTTTATCTAACTTGGTATGCTTCAGCTAAAAATTATATTCTAATCAAAAGTATGCCTATAATGGCTAAATCAGAAGTATGTTTATAACCATAATTTTTTTTTTAAAATGCTAAAAAATTTTAACTTTCTTTGGGGAAAACTAACAGCATTAATGGGATTTTCATGTTTGCTAAAAAAAAAATTAAGATTAGATTTTGAGTTTATGCTTTATTTTTTCATTATTTAATCCCAACTCAATAAAGTTTCTTTCAAATAGGAAGAATTTCTACACAGTCACTGCTTCTGTGTAGAAATTCTTCTAACGCACATGTGGCATGTCTTCTTAGTAGGAATCAGACAGCATGCAGAGGCAAAAAAGTACTATTGGTCTTATTCCAGAGCAATCAAAGTCAAATTCTAAGAGTATTTTCTAATTAAGCCATATTTTCATCTTAAAAATTCTTTCAATTTTAAATTAGGTATCCAGTGATCAACACATAAATTATTTGATCCACAAATTGTGTAATATTTAATATGTGGAAATTTTTGTTTTAAAACCTGAATGGTGCAAGATCTGAATCATAACCATACAAATTTTTTTTCTGTTTCTATTTTAAGGAATCGCTTGTAAATATTTTAACTCAAGTATTCCAATGGACATTCAGACAATTTATTCACAGATTTATTACCTGAAAGTCATAAGATATAAAACACTAAAGAGTCGTATCCTTGTATGCTCATTTAATCAATTCAATTTTCAATTAATTGAAATACAAATTTCAGCCAAGATGGTTACTTTTTCTTCTTTAAAAGATGCTAAATGGATTTTTTTTTAATTTTTAAAAAGATTTTGAATGGTATCTAGACCTGCTTTTGTTATTTTCAAATGATTATTTAGGTAAATAAGTCAAATTCTAATTAGTTAGAAGCATCTTTCTCTAACTCAAAAAAATGTAAGTAATTACTTGCAGAATAGGATTTACTACCTCATATTCAAATTCAGAAAACTGAGTCAGCTAGTCACTAACAGGCAATAGTTATTTCAAGTGCAGACTAGTAAAAATGAGGAAAATATAGGTCATATTTTCAAGCAAGAAAATACACAATTAAAAAACATTTAAAAGCTATTCTGGGGTGACAGAACAATCTTCTGATGATACAATTTGGAATAGGAAAACAAGATTTAGTAATTCAAGTAATTTAGTAAATAAGAATTAGTAATTCAAGACCATCCTCAGCTTTGTAGTGAGTTCAAGGACATCCTAAATACATAAGACTCCATTTTAAACATGAGTGTAAGAGAGAAAAACATTATTTCTCGTACAGGTTCATTGGAATATGGTATTTTGTTTATTATGATAAAATAAATATTTTTCTGTTAGAGACCACAATATTGAATTAGTTTCAATGATATTATTCAATCTCTCTCTCTCTCTCTCTCTCTCTCTCTCTCTCTCTCTCTCTCTCACACACACACACGCACACACGCACACACGCACACACGCACACACGCACACACGCACACACGCACACACGCACACACGCACACACGCACACACGCACACACGCACACGCACATGCACACAACTTTGAACACATATATATTCCAAATTACCGAGAAGCAACAAATAATATACTAAAGATCTAATACATAGTTACCATTTAGAAGTCAAATAATAAAAACCTCTACTTTTCTTCTCCAAAACCTCCATCTATAATCCATCAGACCCTATGTTTATGACCAAAATCAATTCTCTGTCTCTCACATCCAACACATCCATCAGGTTGTCATGGGGAATGTTCTTGCAGTTCTCACATCAGTTTCTCACCAAGCATGAACAAAGTCACACCATGGTGCTTAGAGCTCCTCATCTGTCTGTTTAGTTTAGGAAATTGTTGTATCCCATGTTGTCCATGCTGATCTACTGTTGTTATTCTGATCTACTCCTATCTCTCCAACATGGGCTCTTCTCCCTTGTTAATAACAATCCTTACACATCTACCTAAAGAAGCTGTCCTGAGCCCTGAACATATTCAAATTCCCCAAACACAACCAGGAGACTCTATGTGCAATACTCCATTTGCTTCTGTCATTGCTCTATAAATTAATACCTGTCTTCCACACTAAACTGTAATTTTTGAAAGGACAGAACTCTTCTTGTGCGTGTATTCTTGAATACTTGTTACATTACTCCTTGGAGAATAACATTTTCTGAATAATAATCTTAGCTCCACGCCATTTTGAAAGCTAACTCTAAGGGAACCGAATCCCTTAGAGTTCTTCTCCATTAAAGTCCATGGTCTTGGAAAATATGCCTTATTCTTCACACCAGGTATTTGTAGCTCTCAAAAGGCCATCATTCCCACGTACCTCTAGGCCTTTGCTACTGCGGCACTTTTTTTTCTGGAACATACTTTGTGCTCATTCTCCATCACCCTAAAACCCCAAATGCTGCCTAAGTATTTGTCACTTAAAGAAGCATTTTTGTCCTCTTTGTCTTCAGTATGTGGGGTGAGCCTCCCTTCTATTCTCCTTCATTCATATATAAGAGAGTGCAGATATGACAGACGGCACATGTGTCTCTAGCATAAGCAGTAAGGTGAGGCTGGTCTTTGGGGTCTCAGTAAGTCATGGCAAATTGCCTCTCAGGGTAAGCTGAGTTATGGTACCAGCACAGCTTCACTCAGATTGAGAAATCATAGGTGGCAAGCAAGAAAAGAGCACAAATCCATGTAATGTGATCACTCGTGAATGAAAACTGGGTGTGGCTTGGATCATCAGCGACAAGTCTATTACTATCACTCTAAGTTGCTTTCTGTCTCCAAGAATTTCCATTGCATACACAATATAATTGTCTAAGGACTACTTTGTAGGTCTAGTGATGACTGATTTCTGTGTACAGAAAGCGGCAGACACGATTTTTATGGCTGGTTTTTAAATAGCATTACAAAATAACCTAAAGTGATGGCCCCAAACTCTAAAACCATAAACAGCCTCAATATCTATTTAGTAGCAGAATATTCAGCTGAAAAAAATTACTCATAGAAAATGACACTGAAACATGCCCATAATTCTTTAATTTAAATTTACAAAGTACATGATAGACTAGAAACAGAAGGTGCCATCATGATAACCTTTACTTTATACTAATAGACAGCAATATACTAATAAACATTGAAAATAGAACTGTGTACACTTCCAACCATTCAAATTTTAAATCTTCAAAAGAAAACAAGCAATGATATTGTATGTCCAGGTTGTGATTTCCCAATATTCCTCATGTGTTTATTGTATATATGTCATTTTAGAATAATATAACCAAGTTGCAATACTATTCAAAGCCAGTCAAAAAGATAAAAGAAGATTAAAATATGGTTCCATTGTAAAATATGTTCCTAAAGGCAATGGGACAAAAGCTGCTCTCAACAAATGGTTTTCCTGCAGACATTCTTAGACAACTCACTGAGTATAATATAAAATAACAGAATACACAAGTAAAATCAGTTAGGAAAGCCAGGTGAGTATTTCTGGCATAAACTGCTACCTAGGGACCTGTTGATTTCTAAGGGCTGTTCAGAACTGGCTCTACCCCTCACCCGGACATCATGGATCAGTTGGCCCCACAAGCATGAGAGCAGGAGAGATGGCCCTACCTTCAGCCAACTTCAGTATTTGGCAGAGCAGACCCTGTACATAGTAAGAGTTATGGGCGAGCCAGACCTAAGGAGACAAGCAAGGCAGAACTGGCTCTAGCACTAGTCTTCTGTGCTGTGGCTTGGACTAGGGAGAGAGACCCTCTTCCACCTCTTACCCCCTGCGACAGGCAGGAGATCTGGCTACGGGATCAAGAAAGCAAGAGAATTGGTACTGCCCCTTCCTTACCTGCAGTAGCACTCAGAAGATTGGGCTCAGCACCGTACCTGGACTGCACAGTAGATCTGAACCTGGTAGCAGAGCTGGCCCGAGTGCATGACCCTGGGAAAGCTGGCCCTGCAACTTGCCTGCTGTGTGGCAGCGTGAGAGAGATGCCCTTCTGCACCCCCACCCCTTGTCGCCTAACTCGGTTGGGAGAGCTGGCCCCAGAGTCATGAGAGTGGGAGAGCTGGCCCTTCCCCTTACCTGCTATAGTGCTCATGGGAGCAGGCCCTCACCTGAGCATCACAATACCTCTTGTCTGTTGAGCCACGATGGAGACAAGGGCAAGATGGCATCCTCCTCTTCCTCTTCCACTCTCCACCAATGGCAGGTGAGAGACTTGGCCATACCCTTCACCAGCTGCATCACTCAAGAGAGAGAACCCTGAACCTTGCCTGGCCCTGAAGGCAGGGGTCGTTGGTGAGCTGCCTGGAGGGTATGAGGTCAGGAAAGCCAGCAAGCTGACCAGCACAGAAACCTCTCAGGCCCAGATCCAAGGCTTTGAATTGGTCCACTCCAACTTCTATCTCATCATTGAACTGTTGGCATATATGAAATGGTCAGTCCTGCAGATCGATAAACTACAGGATCTCCATGACTCAGGGCCATGACAAGATATCTGAGAACAGTCTCAGTGATAGAGTATGGAAGAGCATGTGATAGAGTCGTGATAGAGCATGGATAGAGTAGCAGAAGCCAGAGGCCTAGCACCAGACCAACAAGTCATTGCAATGAATATTTACAAGCAACAAATTATGGGCAAAAGGGTATATTGTGGGACACACTGTGATATCCCACATATTCCCCATGAGATAGTTTCTCCTCTCTTGGTGGGTGTATTGTACTAGTCAGGGTTTGTATTTCTGCACAAGACATCGTGACGAAGAAGCAAGTTGGGGAAGTAAAAGTTTATTCAATTTACACTTCCACTTGGCTGTTCATCATCAAAAGAAATCAGGGTGGGAACTCACAGGGTAGGAACTTGGAGGGAGGAGCTGACATAGAAGCCATGGATGGGTCCGGCTTACTGGCTTGCTCAGCATGCTTTCTTATAGAACACAGGACTGCCAACCCTGGGATGGCACCACCCACAAGGAGCCCTCCCCACTTGATCACTAATTGAGAAAATACCTTATAGCTGGATTTCATGGAGGCATTTTCTCAGCCGAAACTTTCTCTGTGATAACTCCAGCCTGTATCAAGGTGACACACAAATCCAGCCAGTACAGTGGGGACGTTGCAAGGGTGAAGGGTAAGTACAGGGAAGATGAGTGGCGTCGGACTGCATGATGTGAGATTCACAAAGATCTAATAAAAAAAAGAAACTAAATCTGTTAGCTACCAAACCAATAAAGATTGTGGAAAAATTATAGTTTATTTATGTATGAATAGTATCATTCAAAAACCTAATGCCAAAAATTTTATGTTTTCTGTCTCCTTGTAGTTTCCTCCAACTACTAGGATTTGTTTTCATGTCTCTTGAGGTCAAATTACATATTCCTATATAAATGACTTACTTTCGTTAAAAGTTTAATTTCCTTTTCCTTCTGTTGAGGAACTAACACTTCCAAAGAATGCTTTTAAATATAAAGCCAGTAACTGAGTGGTGTGTCGACTGTGACCACTTCTTTGTTCTAGAGCTGAGTGGAGTGTCCACTGTGATCATGGAATTTGTTTTGTAACGGAGGGTCTTCTGCGACCAATCTGTTCTATTCTAATTCTCCATAAGAAATGGTTCATATTCTCTACTCTGTAGCCAAATACCCTGACACTGGGCTGTCTACGGGGTTCCGTGGGTGGCCCATTGCAAAATGGAGACTAGAGAACAGGCTGCAGGTCCTTGTCGGTGCTTTCTATCCCTTGCAGCACCTTCCTCCCTGGGAAAGTGAATGTTTGGTGGTAAGCTGGTTGGACTTAGGGCATCCTGGTGATCTTACATCTGAATTCCGCCATAAAGGAAAAAACTGTGGTGGAGCCCTAAACATGCCAGTGAGGTTATTACTCATGTAGTTGGTCTTACAGTCCCAGAAACCTGTATTTCTGCATACAAGGCACCACTATTGGTGTTCTAGATGATGGCGACATTAACAGTCTAAGGATATGGCTCTCTGGGGTCTAATAAACACTCTGGGGGAGAAAAGGCCTACAGTGTGTGAAATGAGCAAGCCATTTAGGGTTTTCTGGCTGACTCAACTGACTTCAGATGAATTCTTTCCCTCTGGAAGGAAATTAGAGTAAGCTAGACACCTGAAGGGAAAAAAGTCGCCAGGCACGCCTTCATGAGGGACAGAAACAGAGCAACTTTAAGGTTCTTAACAGCTGTACTGGGACACACACAGCACACTGTTGGCAAATTCTTCTAGTTCTGAGCATTCTTCCCACACTGGCATCTTTAATCTGCACAGAAAGGCAATATGGTAGGTACTGTTTTATTATCGTGTTTGTAGACAAGGAACCTGAGGCAGAAAGAAATTAAGTAACTTACCCAAAGTCACAGGCCGTCTTCATGGCAGCATTATCAACACTAGAGGGTTTGTATGTGGGTGTGTATGAAAGAGACTTACTTTACTTATGTCTGAATTAAGAGAAGGGGTGGGCCTTTCCATAAAGACATGATGCGAGTAGAAGAAATTGAATAGGCAAAATGACAAATACCCCCGTTGTTGTAAAGATAATAAAATTGGGCTGCAGAGAAAGAGGACATTTTTATGTAACTGCAGGATTATAAGCTTTGAGGCTTAAAGGTATGACCTCATTCTGCAGGATACATAGACCAGGGACGATTGAAACCAGTTGTTTGAATACTACACCAGGGTGGGCTAGCTTCGCAGTGACTGGAAGATGTCATGCAGGCATTTCCCAGAAATGTGGAAACTCTAGGATAGGAAATTCAATCTGGGAATGCTGACAGGTACTAAAAGGTATCTGGGCAATACCCTGTTTGTCACTGTCCTGGTTAGCCTCCTTAAATATCAGGGTTAAAATAGTCACAAATGGAGGTGACTCAGATAAGATATGAGGGTAGTGGAATTCCTCAGCCTGACAGAACCCTTTATCTGATAGGACCTCATTTCCACCCTGTCACCCTCCCCAGGTTCTTCCACTCCCACCCGTCATTCCTGGGCTCCTTCCTTGAAGAACAATCAAATTCAACAAGCCATTTGTTCAACCTATTTCACAACAACATGGTAGACCCTGCCACTACCCTCCTTGAGCTGCTGGTGTAGCAGGAGTTACAGGAGAGTCAGCAGGTCCTCTTGACACAGAATTTTTCTGTGATGGTGAGGAGGTAGGTGTTATGATATCATGCAGGGAACCATTAGATGCAACTGAGAGAGTAGGGAGTTCTCTTAAAAGAACTTAAAGGAAAAGAGAAAAGAACCCAGGGTGAGGGAAGTGTAATATCAGATAGTAAATAGTTGGGACTCAGGACCAGTCAGGGAACTGAGGAGGGCAATGTGAAAGGGACAGAAAGATGCTTGGGCTGCTGGCGGGAGAGAATGAAATGAATCTAGACGCAATCATAACGATAACCAGAGAAGGAGTAGGGAGGAGTCCATAGAAGCAAAATGTCATCACTGCAGAGACCTGATGGAGGAAGGAATTTAAAGGTATCTTGTACAGTAAATCGTTCCAACCAGAAGAAGTAAAAAGTTCCTTGGCAGAAGGAAATCCTGGGGTAGGGTGAGACTCAGACTCTGTCTTGTGGTACCCACGATCACCTGCTAAGAATGCTGGCAGTTCCTCAGAAAACTGGGCATAACACTTCTGGAGGACCCTGCTATACCACTCCTGGGCATATACCCAGAGGATTCACTGGCAAGCAATAAGGACACATGTTCCACTATGTTCATAGCAGCCTTATTTATAATAGCAGAAGCTAGAAAGAACCCAGATGTCCCTCAACAGAGGAATGGATACAGAAAATGTGGTATATTTACACAATGGAATTGTATTCAGCAATTAAAAACAATGAATTCATGAAATTCTTAGGCAAAATGGTTGGAACTGGAAAATATCATACTAAGTGAGGTTCATTCACAAAAGAACACACATGGAATGCAGTCACTGATAAGTGGATATTAGCCCAGAAGCTCAGAATACCCAAGACACAACTCACATATCAAATTATTCCCAAGAAGAAGTAAGGAGAGGTCCCTGGTCCTGGAAAGGCTTGATGCAGCATTCTAGGGGACTGCCAGGACAGAGGAGTGGGAGGGGGTTGATTGGGGAACTGGTGGAGGGAAGAGGACTTATGGGACTTAGGGGGAGGGGAACCAGGAAAGGAAAAATCACTTGGAATGTAAACAAAGAATATAGAAAATAAAAGAATTGTTTCCTTCAAGTACACATTCTGTTTGTTGCTCTAACTCTTCTCTGTTGAGTAGATTGTTTGCAAAGAAGTTCAGATAAGCAAGGAGAGAAGCAATTGTTTTCTCTGTGTGGCTAACCAGTTAGTGCTGCCAGTCATCTGGGGGACTTTCCTGACCTTCACATCATTCTGAGAAATACTAAAGGTTCAGTGGATTCCAAAGGTTTGTCAGATTCTGAGTTCTGAATAAATGCATGGCCATTCCACTTGGCATAGTTGTTCTGAGTGTACTTTTGGAGTCAGACTATGCCAGTTACTGGTCATGTGACTCTGAAGCAATGGTCTCATCCTCTGCTCCTCCTCACATTTAGGGAGAAATAACAGGAAGCACCCTCCTCTTTGCTCCTAAGAAGACAATGTGTAAGGTATGTAGCACATGCCTGCCACATAGCAATCACATGGAATGCCTAGTAAAGCAAGAAGAAAACACTCTAAATTCGAATGCTGTGTGCAAAAGCCTGCAGACAAAGGACAGGACGTTTTCTACTTAATCAAGAAAAGACAACACAGAAAGTCAAGCCTGTACTGCAGTCTGTGATGTTTGCTAATATCTCCCATAGATAAGCCTGCTCGTAGGACTCTACAGATGTTCACGTGCTCTCTAGGATCTCTGAACTTGCCAGAGATCTCACCATAGGCTAGGAAACATTTGGGAAGGAAGAAATGGAAACAGGTGAGAAGAAAGAAGGGACAGAGAGGAGGGACAGAGAGAAGGGGAGAGAGGGAAGAGGGAATTTTCATTACTCTTCGATTCCTTAGGAAACTGCAGTCTTCTGCATCTCTTGGTCACCTCTCATAGTATGTCCATATATAAGATCATCTCTAGTACTCGCCTTGAATATTCCATTTAGAATATCCTTCCTCAACTTTCTTGTATCTTCCCATTCTCTGAAGCATCTGAGAAACTCCATCTCTGTAAGTTAGTCTTTTCATTTATAAGTATTAAAAAAAAAACCAAATATGATTACATGAACATTTTGCTCATTCATTTAAACATTTTTTAAACATATTTGTAGAAGGCCTACTTGTATTCCAAGTATAGCACTCGGAAGAAATCAAGATGCCGACTATAAAAGTTATTTATACTTCAGCAGTGGGAGCAGGTTAATTTATATCAGGTAGCATTTCACACAATGTGGGAGAGGCTCGGGAGATTCAGAGCCACAGATAATCATCTCCTCCCCTTCTGTCCATGTAGAAACCCTACTAATGATTTCCAGACCTCACAACTGCTTCCAATGATGGTCAGAAAAACTGGAAAGGAGAAAGAACTTGAGAAGACACCAGCACACTGAACATGCTATACAGTGACTGCTGATCATAGGCTTAACTCTTAGCAAGTGTATGTTTTTCATATGCCTGCATGATATTGTGGTTAGCAGCAATTTCACGACACAGATACCCTTGTATTCAAAAGGCATCGTCAACATTATTGTCAAAGCAACCTTGGGTAAATTACTGTGTTTTCTAGGTGCATTTTCTAGGTTCATAAAATACTTTTGAGGCACTAAATATCAAATGATTTTAACTACATGGCTGTCAATAAGCAATGGGACCGATATTAATATATTAAACCAACATGTAGATTAATGCAAATTTCATTTTTGTGCATGTACTCAAACACTTTCCTGAATGGGAGCATCAACACACACACACACACACACACACACACACACGCACACGCACACGCACACGCACACACACACGCACACGCACACGCACACACACAAACACACTCGTATGAACACAAACATTTATTCTTATCTTCATCTGTTTGCAACCTTTCAGCAATTTTTTTCAGCAATCTTTTATTCTCTGTTTTTTATAAGTGTGACTATATGTCCATACACTTGATCCTGTGTTTGTAGGTTTGTGCGTGGATATGAAGGCTGGAGTTGAATCTCAGAAACCATCCTCAGGAACATTTTCTGCCATCTTTGAATAGGGATTTTCATTGGCTTGGAACTTGCCACAATGAGGCTATGCTGGCTGGCAAAAGAGAGGAGGAGTCCATTTTTCTCCTGGCATTTTATGTGGCTTTTGAAATTTAAACCAAGGCGCTCTCTCTCTCTCTCTCTCTCTCTCTCTCTCTCTCTCTCTCTCTCTCTCTCTCTCATGCATGTATGGCATGTGGTTGTACGTACATACACAGTCTCCGCAATTGTAAATGTGGGAGCCAGATCTGGGCGGACCTTGGGTGTCTTTTAATATTGCTATGCACTTCTTTGAGACAGAGTATCTAACTGAATACACGTCTTAGTCTTTCAGCTAGCCTGGCTGTCCAGCAAGCCACGTATCGATGGTATCGATCTGTCTCTATCCTATCTCCTGCAGGACTGTATCTACTCAGAACAGTAAAACACCAGTAAAAGCTGCACTTCTGAGAGGAAACTTACTTCATATACTTCTTCTAGAATGCTTCAAAGTATACAGGGTTGGGCTCTTACATTTCATATCAAAATGCTTTTAGATATTCAAACCCAAATTCGAGGATTCTCATTTCTTCACAAAGCACATCAGCTGGTTTATTTTTTTTGGTTTTTTGTTTGTTTGTTTGTTTTGGTATTATAGAGATTACAATGCAAATACGTGAGTTGCACAGTTAGAAATTACAAATTTCATTGACCATTTTCTTTTAATTCTCTAAAAGGGAGTTATAATGAAAAAACACATACTCTTTCAGCTTAGCATTTCTTTAATGGAAGAAGGCTAGGATCATCTTTCTCACTTTTTATTTGTTTGTTTGTTTGTTTGTTTGTTTTGGTTTTTCGAGACGGGGTTTCTCTGTGTAGCCCTGGCTGTCCTGGAACTCACTCTGTAGACCAGGCTGGCCTCGAACTCAGAAATCTGCCTGCCTCTGCCTCCCAAGTGCTGGGATTACAGGCATGTGCCACCACGCCCGGCTATCTTTCTCACTTTTTAAGGTGATTCTAGCTTCTTAGAAATTTAACCGTTGTTCCTACTTTACAGAATATTGATAAGGATATAATTTGCATATGTACATATTAAACTGTACAAACCTTACTTAGTGTATGAAGTGGTGATAGAGTGGCAACGGAAGGGTTTTTATTAGAAATCGGAAGGATTTCGAGCATCCAGGAAAGCCACTTAGCTTCTCCTGCTGACCAACCTCTGTTGTTTTCTTCCTTTATAGAAACATTATAAAGGAAATGCACATAGTTTCACTGAGAGATATGCTTTACATGAATATACAAGTAGATATTAAAATTCCATTTATTGTGAAAATCATATACAAATCTTTTTACTTCTCAATTGAAATGCCATTTCTCTCTACCGTGTTTTGGTGACTTTGAGTCAACGATTTAAGGGGGGAATAGTGACTTTTATATAAACACACACCAAAACTATTTCTCTCTGTGTGTCTGATGTGCATTTTGGTATGTGGTTGTATGTACACATACACAGTCTCTTGCATGTGTAAATGTGACAACCAGAGACAGACTAAAAATTAATATTTGCTAAATAATACTGGTTAGCAACTGGGCTCTCTTGCAATGTCTTGATTTAAGTAGAAAATAAGCATATTCTACCAAAGATTTGTCTCTTGTTTCTTTGAAATTCCTTCAATCCCCATGGCAAATCATTTAATAATTTATAGAAACATTGATGTGGAATGATCCACACCACTGAAACATTTATTGGGCCCAAGGCATAGTTTATGGGTGGTTATAACATTGTATACTAGTCTCTTAAAAGAGATGAACTCTCCACATTACAAAACTATGACTTTGAAAATGAAGTTGTCACTGACTCCTAGAAATCCATCTTTATATTTTTTACTGTTCATCATGTACTAGGAAATTTTTGAGCATCTGACAACGCTGTGCACTGACCAACACAACGGAAATTTGTAAATTCCAAAAATTTACAGTATGACCAGATTCAATGTATGTAATAACTCATATTGAAATTAGAGTTTTTCAAGTAATAATCACAGCAGTGAATGCTCCTCACTCTCATAAACCACATTTAGTGTTCCATACATGTAAGGAAAACAAAACTGGTGCATGTTCTACAAAATACATTTTTCCTTCTTATTTTAAAATAAAAAGAAGGAAGAACAAAGCTAATGCCCGTCGTTTCCTTGTTTTTCCTTTTGTATTCCTTTCTATTTTTAACATGCAAATTTGGAGACACGTCTCTGCGGAGATTTTGAGCATACAGCACCTAATTAATAAAAAAATAAAACAAAAAAATCAGGATTCGGGGAAAGCATTGTTACCAAACAATGACCAACACTTGCGTCTGAACCATCACTCCCAAGAAGAATGCCTCTCATGAGCTGAAAGGTAGAGGCGCACCTGCGGCTGAAACCTTAAATGAAAAAATAATGACCACTGGGGTGTAGGGTGCCTTTCCCTCTTTAAAATAAAATTCTTTGGAGCCTACAAGACAAACAACGACGAAAGTGAAAGGGCAGCGGTGCAGATTGGATATGCTTACAGCATAATTGAATTACGGCTTGTGTGCCACATATGACCACAAAGCGGGCCTATGGCTCAGACTCCTGAATGGAGGTGGCCAGCCTGTCAATAAAGACCCTTTAAACTGGTTAAATGCAGCCTAAGCGAGTGCAGAGAGCTTTCTAGCTAACAGGTGGCTGAGTAAACCTCAGCTGGTGCCACACAGGGCTGTCACACTGGCCTCCTTTAGGATAATTTCACCCCCCTTTTAAAAAAAATTGTTACTGTACTTGCTGTGGTGGAAACAATTTAGGGATGAATAATTTCTTTTGGTCCCTAGCGGCGCTGGTGGCTCCCTCTCCACCACCCTCTCCTCCCCCCTCCCCGTTTTTTTTTTTCCTTGTACTCTCACTCCCCCTCTCTTTCTCTGTCTTGCTACTGAATTAACATAAAGGAACAGTGACAACAGCAAGCTGAAAAGCATGGCTGGTGGGAGGATTAAGTATATCATTGAAAGGAATTACGTTGTGAATGGCGGGGAGGGATAGGCGCTTCTGTTCCTTGGTCCCATCTGGTCCTTAAAGAATACCTTGTTGTAATTACCCCCAGTGTGGTACACTGGGGTCTGGACTACCAGGTGCCACTATGCCCTGCTGGGTGTGATATTCATTGCTACATGCAGCGACAAAAATGGACTTTATTGAAACCTAGTTTCTTCCAGGGTATTACACAAATATGAAATGAACCTATCTCATCGAGAGGGAGCTTTGTTTCCTTCTAAGCCGAAACAGTCTCACCTAAGATGAGGCTGACTGGCTGTTTTACTTTCAACAGCTACCCTAAAAGGAAGAGGCAGGAGCAATTTGCAATGTGTGTTGGATTTAATTCAGTGTTTTTGTTTTTCAGGAGCGGAAATGGGCAACCTCAACAGCAAGTGTTTACTTCTTGACATTAGTTGGTTTTAAAATATCACCGAAGCCTTCTAAGACTCTTGTGAGCATTTTCTTGCTGAAATTAATGACAAATAGGGTGGGTTATTGTACGGCAAAGCTATATACACATTTTTGTACTAGGGGACAGTTATTTATTCACTGTAAAACATGTCTCCCCAGCAATTTGATAAACAAAATTTGGACCTATTTTATTGTGCCTTAACACTAATCTTTTTACACACCAAGATAACGAAAGCTAAATGTTTTCAAAGCTCGCATGCCTCAGTTTGGACAAAGGTGGGAGTTTACAATATTGGATTTTATTTTACCTTTCATCAGGAAATTTTATTTGAAATTTTTAATTGGTTTAGTAAATTACCATGAAAATAAAGGTAAAAGGTCATAGTTGTATGATTCAATTAGGTTCATTTCGTTTTAACCTAATTATACTTTCAATAAATGTGGTAGCTCTTTTGTGAGAAAAAGAGCTACCAAAAAGCTCTTTGCTCTCCTTAATTTAAAAAAAAATAAAATATTCCTCCATTTCATATCTTTCTTATAACTTTGTATATCTTAACATTTTGGGAGATTGATTCGAACGCATTAGAGCATCATATTTTCCCTGTAAAATTTATAAAAGTTTAATAGGAAAATAAGACTTGGAAGGCTGAACCGAAAGACAGAATTCACGTGTCTCTGACACTCTTTGTATACTTCTGCAGACATGTTATCATTTTTAAATGACTGATATAAAAATAAACGAGGGCTAATCTTAATGACAATAATTCCTTTTAGCATCTATGGAACACAGGATAAAACTCGTAAGCTACATTTGTTAGCCGAAGACGAAAACAAGGTCAGAGCGTTTCTTTTCAGATTATTATTGTTTTTTAGAGCATGTTCAGGGTGTGAAACGATTGTCTTTATTGAGACATTATTATATCACGCGTTTCGCCATCTCTTGTCTCCTCCCACTCTCTCCCTCCTCCGCTTTCCTTCTGCTTTTTCTGTCTCACATGTATTCAACATGCTTCCCGCCACATATATGAGAGGAAGTTAGCCTGTAGACAGTCGAATGGGGGAACTGCTGTAAAAGGCGAGAGCTTGAGGTATTTGGGTGAGCTTGTCCACACAGAGCCGGAGGATACTGCAGCTTACAGACACGCTTTTGAGGGGAAGCCTTTGTGTACCTAAACACAGTCCTAAAAGTCTATCAAAACTTTATCTTTATTTTTGAAACAAACTAATTATCTTAGTATTAATTTTAGTCAACGTACAAGTACAAAATAATAGATTTATTAGTTTTTCGTAGGTATTCAATGTCATATTACTTTGCTCCTGTCTGCCGCCCAGTACTCCCCCTGGCCCGCATCCCTTGATTTGCAGTTTCTTTTACCTTCCCCCAAGCAATCCCACTTCTGCTTAGCCTTGGAGACCTGCAGGCACAGCACACAGGAAGATGGGAGATGGGGTAGACAGTGTGAAAAAGGAAGGACTGAAGCCTTGGTTTCTGTTCCACCCTGGGCTCCAGCTCAGTGAGCCTGGCATCCGCCTAAACTTTTTAGACTTCTATTTCTCCCTCTGTATGTTGATTATAAGTTAACTTGTATTTTACATATATATATATATATATATTTTACATGTGTGTATAATTTTTACATATATACATATATTGTAAAATATATTCCAGGGCTGGAGAAATAGTTTATCAGTTACAAATAGATACTGTTCTTTCAGAAGGTCTTAGTTCAGTTCCAAGTTCCCACATCAGGCAACTGAATTTTCCCTCTGGCCTCTGTGGGCATGCATTCACCTACACATATCTATGCATATATACACATGATTCATAAATAAAAATAATAAAATGAAATTTAAAAGAAACAGACTTGTTCAGCACTCCCAATGGGGATATAGGAAAGCATCTGAGACTATAGTGGTGCAAGTATCCCTAACTGGGCTGTATATTGGCAGGCAGTGGAGAAGAGGTAGAGTAGACTTTTCAGTGTAGGGAAATAGGAGTGGGATCTGTATTCTTAATTATGTGTTTATAACACTTTTATGCATTCCATCAGTTTCCTTTTCACTTTTGAATCATGTGGGGACCCTAGGATAAACTGTCCTAGAATATTTTTTTAAAGTAATAGTCTTATTGAAGAATATTGTCTACATGTGTGAAAATGTTATGACAAAACCCATTATTCTTTACAAGGAATATGTGTGAATACTAAAAAGAGATTTCTGCTGGAATTCCTATACTTGCTTTCCTTTCTTAGCCAAGTTTTTTCATGGAATCTGTTTCTTTGATACTTAATTATTTGGAAAGGGAATTTAAGGACAATGACACAGAAGCAAGTTACCTTCTTATATTCCCTTCTCTGATACACTCAACACTCGGGGGTCAGGACAATCACTCTGTGTAAAAATGAAAGACAAAGTTACTCTCCAGCACTTTGTAGTGCCAACATACCAGAAGAATCACCGTGATATTTTACACACACTTAGCTGTCCATGTGTACCGGACTTGTAGGGCTTGAGAATAACACTTAAAACATGAAAACTAACTTGTGAAAGAATGAATGATTGTTCTGTTAGTCTGAAGCAGATCACTTTTCAATAAATTATGTCACTATAATACAAAGTCAATAAAATCTGCAATTGAAGTGTTAGGATCCTCAGGCGAACTTCAATCCCTCACAAGGATTTATATACATTATAATGCTTACTTATAATTATATATTATATCTACATTATATGCATTATAGTTATAATATAATGCATTAGTGCAGTTATGCACTGCCTGCCATCCAGATGATGCCTTTCTCATCATTTCAATAACAGAAAGATTTTGTCTTTATAAATCTACTTAATCAAGTTAAGTAGAGAGATGACTTCTTTTATAAAGTCATCGTTGTTTCAAATTGAATTGTGCGTTCTTGTAGCCCACTTTCATACTGTCTTGGGGAGAATTCTATGCTGGCATCACAGAAATACCATTAATAGCAAAACATAGAGAACTCACAAGGCATTCTTAAAATTCCAGGTCTCTCCAGAATTTATAGAACTCTTTTTGGTCACTGCCAACAAGCTTAATGTTTTTGTCAGGACAAAATCATACATGCTATGGTATATTCTCATTATTTTCTTCCTATCAAATTTCTCTCATTATACCCCTTATTCTATCTCTTTCATCTCTGTCTATCCCTTCCAGAGGGCCATGTCTTTTTGTTTTAACTTGTAGCCCATGTAATTTAACCAGGGCCATCTGTGTGACCACTGAATCGTAACTGTCCATTGGAACCTACTGTGGTCACTAGTAGTACTCCACTGAACGCAATGATTGTCCATCTCCCTCAATCTATAGGTAACAAAGCGTTATAACAACAAATAAGCCTGATCATTGACAGGACTATTTGCGAGCAGACCCACTGCAGGTGTCCACAGTTGCTGTGAATTCATGATAACAATGGCTGTATCCTGACCAAGAGATGGCATTTTCAGTCCTCTTCCTACTGCTCCACCTCTGACAGTCTTTGCACTCCCTCTCCTGAAGTGATCCCTAAGCATAAGAGGGGGTGGTGTAAATGTCTTACTTAGGGACGAGCAGTCATCCATCACCTAAAGTCTGCACCTTGTGCAGCTGTGAGTCTCCACATCCATCATTCATTGGAAAAAGAGGGGAGTTTCTCTGATTAAGGCTGACAGAGTGTGTCTATAAGTACACACGTTAATCTTTAAACCAGTTTTGTGCTAAGTCAATTTAGCTAGATAAAAGTGTTCAGTTTTGTTTTGTTTTTTACCTAGGGTCTATAAGCTTCCTCATTATGGGCACTGACTCAGTTTAGAGTTCCAGGCGTGGGTTCCTCAGTTGTCAGCCACAGGGAAGATGGCGGTGTCATAGCGGCTTGCCTCAGTGCGGGAACTTCTGCCATTGGAAGCCTGACATGTTGGTGCTCTTCTCTCGGTGGCTACTTCCATAGCACATTTGTTAAAAGGACAGAGGAGTTTGTCAAGGCCTTCCATCAAAGGTGACATGCAGAATCATGGGACATTTCATATTTGTACACTGTATAATTCCAGCTAATGGGATATCAACAGAAGGCAGATTTATAGAGACAGAAGTTAAAAGATGGCTACCACTGAAGGGGAGGGTAAGGAAGAATGATTTCATAAGAACATAGTTTTTATTTTGTTAGAAGGAAAGATTTCTGTGAGGGTGGAGAGAATAGACAACTATGAAAGTGCACTCAGTGTCACTCACCTGCACTTCCTCTCTCTGACTTTTGTTTTGTGTTTGTGTGTGTGTGTATGTATACACACACCTGCACCTGTGTAGGGATTCATTGCATTTGTATTCATGCATCAGAAGCTAGAGTTTTCATACGCAATTTCTTCCTCAATTATGCTCTACCTTATTTTCTTTAAACAATGTCTCTCCCTGAACCTGGAGCTCATCAGTTTGGCTAGGCTGGCTCACTTGGAAAGCAGAGGGATCCTCGTGTTGATGGTGCCAGATTTACAGATGTGTGTTGTTGCCTTTAGCCTTTTACTTGTATGCTGGGAATCTGACCTCAGGTTCTCACACTGTGCAACAAACATCTTACCGAATGAACCATATACCAGCTGACAAACTATATGTAATTTGTTTTCACTTCTTTGGGGTGGAGTACCTTGCCATGGAGCCTGGGATGGCCAGGAACTCAAGATCATCCAGCCATGTTCTCCATCACGTGATGCTTACAGACCAACACCATCAGACACAGCTTGAATTGTACATTTAAAACAACAACACGGTAGCAAATTTTTAAAATGCATATTTTACCATAGTAAAAATAGGACTGTTAGGTAGGAAGGGTGCTATGTAGCTATACTCTTAGTATAGCTTAGTACTCAGAAGACTCAAACAGAAGGATTGAGGGTTCAAGTATAGGCTGAGCAATACAGTTAAATAACTTCCATATACCTAACACTACCCACAAAGCAAACAAAACATCTCAGATTCTAAGATTCTGTGGTTATCTTTATATCTATTTGCAGAAAGATAAGAATGTCTATTATTTAACCAGTAAGTCAAAATAACTATCTGGAGTGATTGTCAAAGCCTCAGACACTGAAGTCAGTACTGCTTTCTCTTAATCAAATTCTTGATTGTGCAACAAAAATCTACAAAGAATTGACTGAAGGACCTATAGCTCATGTGCCTCCAACAGATATTCCATAGATTTTTCATATCTAATCCATATGTGGTCTCTTGTAAATAGTCTCATAGAAAATGCTTTTATGAATGTGATTTGACATTATGTCATTATTGGCCTGTGCTAAAGACTACTGTAAGAAAGAGCCCTGTGAGGCCCACTTAATGCACAGAATCGCAGACTATTGTTGAAGATGTGCAATGGTCTCTTTTCTGATGAAGGAAAACTTTTATTTAATTATAGCAAATAAAACCACTTCCCCTTTCCTTGAAGGTAATGGGGGAAGGTAATTGACTCTCTTCTCATGTTGACCTATCAACTAGAAAGATTATAACCCCAAAGCTTATTGCAGAATTTTTCAGATTTTACATGATGTAGTCTCCTTTCCCAACTACAATTGCTTATTTGTTTAATGCAGGATTTCACTGTGTGACCCAGGCTTGCTTCGAACTCTTGGTCCTCCTGCCTAAATCTCAGGGAGTTCTGGGATTACAAGCATGCAGTACCAAAACCAGACCATATCTTTTCTAATGACAAATTATTTACTCAAACTTATTATTCTTTTATTTATTCTATTTTTTCTTTACACTGTGAACCACTTTAAACCCAGTTTTGAATTAATTAATTGTAACATCATTAGCATTGACTAAGAAATTCACTTTCTTTTCATTCTTCCTGGATAGTGTGTGTGTGTGTGTGTGTGTGTGTGTGTGTGTGTGTATAAAATGACATTTTATTATTTATTTGTGTTTACACATATGACATTTACACTAAACATTTAAGTCTCTTGTGAACATTTTCATTCTATCATTATTGTATGTATAAATTATTGTGTGTGTGTGTGTGTGTGTGTGTGTATCTGTGTGTGTGTGAGAGAGATTGAGAGACAGAGAGAGATGGAAAGACAGAGAGAGATAATTATAGGTACGGTATGTAAGTATCTTTATCTCCACATGTAAAAAATACTGAAAATAGACTCACTGCATGTTTACACACATGCATATATATCATTATACATATGTAAAAATATAATGCAAATTTAACATCTATATAAATCATTTTGTCATATATAAATGTTTGTATATTTATACATTATATGTTTTACATAAAGTTTTCTGTTTATCATAATATACACTCATATGAGTATATTCACACATATGATGCAATTATATAAAGTCATAGACATATATATTCCATAAGTGATCACATTAACCCTATTTGTGAAACAGAACTATCAGTTGATAAAGCAGTCTTCTGTTTCTGACTTTTCTAGTTTAATTTGCATGTTCATATCTAGTCTCCACTGTGAACTTCTTCCAATAACCACATTTGAGCTTATTCCACTGTCTCTCCCCAATCAATTTTCTTCCCGTTTATGGTTTTATATACAAAATTACAGCCCCCTTTCTCCTAAGTTCCAACCACATACCCAACTCTCCCATAGAGGTTCATCTACACCATTACAGAACAGTTTCTCAAACTAAACCCATTATTCCCCATGCCAGCAATCTCCAAATGAATAGCTTCTCTTAAATCCCTTCCTCTCATGGTTATTTTCACTTTCTTAACCCTCAAGCTGCAAGTCTGGGTATGATTAGTACCTCATTATCCTCTCTTCCATTTCTGCTCAATGGCAGGTCCCCAACCACTCTTCATCTTAGCTTCTGGACATTTCTCAAGTCCTTCTTGCAAATCATTCTACTGCTTACCGTCTTTGGAGAGATTCTGACAATTTTAATAACACCACCTCAACAAAACAACCCAACCTCTTTTGACTGTTGATAGTTAATATGCAAATATTGCCACATGTCATATCTGCTTGAAACTACATTGTCTCTACTCTGTTTCTGAGATTCCTTGTGGACCTAGCATGGTGTTTATGGTTTTTGCTTGCTCTATCTCTATGTGAGCACTGAACCTGCAGTCATGCCAGGAACTATATGCCATGCCTCTTATACAGTAGATTGCTTGAAGTCTACAAGATTGGCAGCAATCTCTACCTGAGGAATTTTATTTCCCCCTTTCAATCATCCAAGTAATGGGGAAAACACAGATATTAAGATCGTAGAATTCTTAATTCTGATTACAGTCCCACTACCTGATGTCCCTAAAACTGGGTGGGTCAAAAAGGAATGGGTCAATGCATGACCAATAGATCTTGCCTTGAGAACCATTGCTAAGCCATGCTTCTTAATTGTTAAAAAAATAAATAAAAAGAAAAGAAAAAAGCAAGAGACAGAGAAACAGAAAACAGTATTCTACTTAAAGAAGAATTTTTAAGCTCAAATGAGCATTTGATTTTGGCATTGGGCCAAGCCTATCTTTATAGATAATGATATAGAATGATAGTTTAAACTGTAGAATTTTTTATAGGTTAATACCAACGATTCCAGAAAACTCCAAATAAATTATAATGCAATTGCTTTCCCTTCGTATTTTAAAATACACACTATCCAAGGAACTGAATATGTTCTTTCAGGTAAGGGTATGAGCAAGTTACACACCAAAGTAATTAGATATATTCTCTCAGGTGCGTGAATTAATAAGTCACGTGTATTTATTCTCAGCATCATAAATGACAGTGGCAGCAGTGATTCCTGTGTTTAGGTTAAGTCCGATGGCAGATTGATCAAAAGTACACTAGCTCGTATACATTTTCATTGGGAAGTAGAACACTGTTGTATTCTTAAAGGCAGCTGCCTCCTGCTCTGTGCTTTCTCTCGAGCTTCAAACACATACCTCAACATTCAGAGACATCCCAAGAGCAGAGCAATTGCTTCCAATGCAGTTCCAAGGCAGAGAAGATCTAGATATTACGATGGAAATAAAGGAACTTTGGCGTACATGTGCTATGGAGACACATAACAAAGAGACTCAGCATGGCAGAACGATGTCTAGGTGAGCCCCGGAGCCCCCAGCTGCGTGCCAGGCTCGGAGAACCCTCTTTGTCCATTTTAGCTGGCAAATTTGATCTTCATAAAGAGGAACAGTTCTCAATTAAACAAAAATTATAGGATTCTCTCAGAGCCAGAGGGATAATGAGATAGAATGAGAGGTACCCAAATCATTTGGTAACACAAATTTCACAGTAGATTTAGATTTGGCCTTATTTCAGCCCTTTGTTTATAAGCTGCAATCTAAAGTGAGATAAATTTATCTAGAAATAACTTCTGTATGATTGGGTAGATTACAAAGGTTTTATGGCATTTTATTTGCATTTTCTTCAACAATGACACCACAGAACAAAACATTTTTTTTATAATTCTTGAAAATTTTTCAGTTTTCTTTTTTCTTTTTTTTTAAATTTTCTATATTCTTTGTTTACATCCCAAATGCTTTCCCCTTTCCCAGTTCCCTCCTCACCATATGTCCCATAAGTCCTCTTCCCTCCGACCATTCCCAAATCACACAAAACTTATTTAAAATCTATCTTCATAAATGAACAAAACGAAAGTCTCTGAATAGAAACACTTTCTGGCTTCCTTGGGTTCACGTTCTTATTAATCTTTAAAGTAGCTTCCAGCACCTAAGTGAAACTTCCCACCTCAGTGTCATTTCGCATCTCAGAAAAGAGACACACCTCAACCTAGTACCATATGTTAGTTACAATGAGAATAAGGCCAGCCCCTCATTTTTTACTCAACATGTTTTATATAGATCATTTTATGCTATTCCTTTTGTGTTAGCACATTAAAAGTACCAATTAATAGGTTTCCTGTGAGTTTTATACACCAAACACACAGTGCACATAGTGATTATAAAATGGTATTTACATGTAAGGCATATAAGCAAGCTTACTGTGTGTTCCTATTTTATGTTTTGAAAGGCAATTGGTAATTTGCATCTGTTTGGTGCGGAAAAAAGAAAGGGCTTGCAAAACTCCTGAAAGTTCCAACATGAAAATAGGAAACGTAGCCGCGCATTGATCTTTAAAGTGGCCTGTAACTTCTCTTGATTTGAAAGGTGGCGAGGGGGGGGTGGGCATAAGAGGAAAGGCAGCAGTGAGAGCAGAGGACAAAGCCAGGAGGGCAGAGGCAGAGACTGACCTAAATAGAAACCCTCAGCAGCCTCAGGAGTCCTCAAGTGGGAAGCGTGTGTCTTCTGTCCTCAGCTTTGCAGGGTTTTGTTTGTTTTGCTTGGCTGACCCTCCCCCCTTCCATCCCCAGGAGAAGTCACTTCTGCACCCTACCTTATGCTCAGCCTCATTTCCCCCAGAAGACCTTGGCTGCTCCCCTGCCTCTGTGTTCTCAAAGCAGCGCTCCAGAGCCAGCTGGAGCTGCACTGTTAACTAGCAACACAGCAGGGACCTCACACTGCCTTTGGCTGCCTCTTGAAAAGGGCAGGTAAATTACCATTTTTGATATACTTTGTTTTTTCAGGCCTTCTCCTTAGGATTCTAATGCCTCTGTTAGACTCTTGGCCTCGGATTATCATAAAGCAGCAGGCAGGTTCGCTCTCTTGGCTTCAGGGACTTAACACCAAGAAGGAAATACATGCAGAAGTTAATATGAAAACGCCACAAAATGGTACATGTCATATGTTTTTACTGTTAAACTCAGATTTAAAAGAAAGATACATACAGAGAGGCACGGACATTAACACAGTTGTACATTAGGCATTCTTTCATATAGCAAAACAGGAAATAAAGATTCTCTTTAATCCTTTCTGCACTTCTGTCCTAACCATAAATAATGACAAGATAGTGAGTGAGTGATACAAGATAGTGGTGTGCTGCCACCAAGTCAATCTATTCTGCACACGTATATATGTGCATGAATATACTGGTAATGTATTATATTGTTTTGTGCTTAAACTACACACATACACATACATACTTACATACATGCATGTACACATATATGATATATATTATATATCAACCTTTATTGCTCATGACTAATCCTAATACTCCAGAAGCTAAAGCAGAAAGATTATGAATTAAATGCAACCCTGAGACACATAATGATCCAGTTTAAAAAACAAAAGACTTAAAAAAGGTATATTGCTATTGTCTTATATAGGTATGTATGTACGTATGTATGTATCTATGCATGTATGCAGTAAGTTGCCTGACAATAGTTTTAATTTCATATATGTGTGTATGCATAAGTATGCATGCATCTGTGGATATGATATGTGGCTACACACACAGACACACTCACACAATAGTCAGGTTACAACAGTTGCTCACACTATAAGCTCTTTACCCACTTTCCAATAGGAAATTATTGATCTCAATTTTGAGTCTCTATTACAAATTATATACCTGAGGATGTGCTGCTGTGAACCTCTCAGGGCATCTGCTTCCTAGATCATAAGTGCCATGTATTCATCACAAGTAGACTTTGTCAGTCTTCTCTGCTTGCACCAACACACATCTCACAGCAAAGCTTGCCTGCTGCCATTGCTACATGTCTTAGTCAGGGATTCTTTTCCTGCACAAACATCATGACCAAGAAGCAAGTCGGGGAGAACAGGGCTTATTCAGCTTACACTTCCACACTGCTGTTCATCACCAAAGGAAGTCCAGACTAGAACTCAAGCAGGTCAGGAAGCAGGAGCTGATGCAGAGGACACGGAGGGATGTTACTTATTGGCTTGCTTCCCCTAGCTTGCTCAGCCTGCTCTCTTATAGAACCCAAGACTACCAGCCCAGGGATGGCACCACCCACAAGGGGCTCTCCCCTCTTGACCACTAATTGAGAAAATGTCTTACAGCTGGATCTCATGGAGGCATTTCTTCACCTGAAGCTCCTTTCTCTGTCATAACTCTAGCCTGTCAAGTTGACACATAAAACCAGCCAGTACACTACACAACTTCACAAAGGCTAATTTTGTAGAGCTTATTTCTTCTATTTGGCAATAGGATGGCTGTGAAGTTATCTCAGCATAGTTCCAACAAGCACCCTCCAGTTTCAGTGAGATTCTGCATCTTTTAAATTCTTGTTGGCCATTCAGACTTTTCTATTTAAGTGACTTCTACTGAACAACATACTCTTCAGCTTTAGTTTTTCGTTTCCATCTCTTCCCCCTCCTCCTCTTCTTCTCCTTCTCCTCCTCCTCCTGCCCACCTCCTCCTTCCCACTTCCTCCTCCTTCCCCTTCTCCCTCCCCTATCTCTCTTCCTCTTCTCCTCCTTGCTTTCTCTCTTGCTCTCTTTTTTTCTAGCTTTTCTTTCTTTTCCTCTCCCGAATCCCAACTATAGCCTTTACAAACGTCTTTACTGTTAGCAATCAGGCACATCTACAGAAAGCTGAAAGTGACAATCAGGCATCTTTACAGTCAGCTTTTGAGGAACTCGGCAGCAAGACACATCATCCCTGTCAATTCCAACTGTTGCACGTCTCCTTGTGCCTGTGCCATGGCCCCAGTAAAAGTCAGGTTCTCAACAATATGAACCAACCAGTACCCCCAGAACTCCCAAGGACTAAAGCACCAACCTAAGAGTGCACATGGAGGGACCCATGGCTCCAGCTACTTATGTAGCAGAGGATGGTGTGGTTGGACATCAGTGAAAGGAGATGGCCTTGATCCTGTGAGGGCTTGATGCCCCAGTGTAGGGGAATGCCAGGACAAGGAAGCAGAAGTGGGTGGGTTGTTGAGCAGGAGGAGGGGATGGGGGATTTGGGAGGGGAAACGAGGAAAGGGGATAACATTTGAAATGTAAATAAAGAAAATATCTAATATAAAAACTGATGTTCTCCCTTCATCCACTCTCTCCTTTCTCTCCTAGAGGCTACCTCTGTGCCCTCTTTCTCTCCCGTAATAAAAAATTTCCTCCAACGGGAGACCTGTCACATACTGTGCTTTTTGTCAGGACTGCCACCTAGTCCCACCATTTGCAGCATAGGAACCACCTCTAAACTTTGTTTATGATGATGTTTTTATTTTGATATGGATATGTATGTCATCCTGTGGTGGATTTCTTAAGGAATTCCTCAACGAAGGCGATCTTCTGGGTTGTCATCTAGTGTTTTCAAAGTTCTTTCCCTTAATTTGAAAGTGAACAGCTGAGTTTATTTCTTCTTGTGGGTTTATATGGAGACAAGATTTCCTCCTTCCTGTATAGAAAACCAACGGCCCCAGCATTGTTTGTCCTCTCGGCCTGCTCTCTACCCCTTTGTCGTACACGTCACGTCACTCTTCACTTTGTCCTGGACTCTAGTTTATTTTGTAAATCTTTCTATGTCCCTCAGCTTCACGGTCACACTGCTGTAATAGAGTATGTATAATAAGGCTTAATACTTGTAGAACAGAGTCATCACTACTTGTCCTTTAACATCAATTTCAGAAAAAAAAAAAGGCATTGAGGCCTTGATTTAAGTTGCATTTGTTTCTCCAGAATAGTTTAGGGGATTTCTGTTAATAAAAAAATGGGTTGAGTCTCTCTGCCTATTCAGAATTCTTTAACTTCCTTCTCTGACATTTTGCCACTCGTTCAGTAACTAGTTAGAGACTGCTCTATGGTTGGCGCGAGACATCCCTCAGGGTCATCACTATGGCTCAGGTTCTAAAAATCAAGCTGTTTTCATTAAACTGTATGTCTCTTCTAGCATTGCTATTGCTATTACCTAAGGGTATTTTTTATATCAATGGTGATCATCATTTTAAAGCGTATTAATGATTAGGTTTTAATAAGAAAGCACTATTATTTAGGAAGATGCCATCTGACTTCTTCTTTACAAATCTTCCCGATGCCCTTCCCACATCCTTTCGTGGTCTTTGGTTAATATCTAGTAGAACAATGATGACAGTCACTTTTTGGTCTTCTTGTTTCATAAGTTGCCTTTGCTGTGAACTAAAGACTGGAGCTAAGAGGCCCCACCCCTCTCTCCTTCATAGAGCACATCTGTTTGAATTATCATAAGTGCTGATGTATTTTACTTATCCCTGCCACACTGTTTTGTGTCCTATCCCTTTAAAACTTCCCTCCTCTTCTGTGTATTCCTCTGTTCCCCCACAGTGTGCAGTAGACATACTGTCCTTCTTGGGCTCCATTTTACCATCAGTGGTGTTTCCACACTAAAACTTTCTTGATCTTTGTATGTTTAGAAGTCTACTTATTTTTAACTTTTTAATAACGGCATAGTTGATTCTAATTTGTTCCACTATTTCAGCCACTTGTGGCTAAGGCAGAAAAGATTCAAGTGACTAGCTCTCTAACTGCCTTGGCTGATCTGGATGGCTCTGGATTCTCCATGACTCATTTCCAGGGTTCAATTTTGTGGTTCCTGTATCACAGTGATTCCCACCACATTGCTATAAAATGTTAGAGTTTGAAGTTTCTCACAGGACATTTTTCCTACTTTTTGGCATTAGCTAGTGAACTTCCTCTGCCCCCCCCCCCCCCCCCACGTCTCAGATTTTCCTCAGAAATGTGGACACTCCATGATTCTGGCCAGGCAATTGCACTTCCATAAGGGTTCTGGTCCTTGCCTGTGCTAGAGGTGTGACTCAGTCACTGAGAGTTCACACCTCTGTTTGACTTGATTTCCCTGGAGTTCTTTATGCCACAGCTGTTATATCCTTGACCATGAATTTATTTCTTCCTCTGAAATTGAAGATTTTCAAGGTTTGTTTTTTTCCAAGTTCACAAAAGATTTTGCATGTTATATATATATATATATATATATATATATACACATACATACATATATGTGTGTGTGTATATATGTATGTATGTATATATAGTCTATATATACACATATATGTGGATATGTATATTATATATATATATAGTAAGTTGAATAAGTAAGTTATATGTTTATTAAGTTCATAAAATTAAACTTAAATACTTTGAGGCTGATTGAGAGCAATTGTTGCTCCTCCAGAGGACCTGAATTCTCCCTAGCTCACCTTGGGTAAGTCACAATATTTTGGACTCCAGCACCAAGCGGATGTAACAACCTCTTCTGACATCCTCCAGTACCTGAATGCTGAAAAACATACAAGTAAAACTCTTAAAAAAATAAAATAAACTTTGACTTAATCAATGTGTTTATTTATATGTATGCATAATGAATCCACTCACATCATGAGGACCATCATTTATGGGTGTTCTTCGCACCAACTTCTTTGAAATAATTTTATTCTTGATTTCCCTTCATCTTTTGATGAAAAAAAACCACACACACACAACACGGTGATTTTCAGTCAAATGCAATCAACTATTTTAAATTTAGATTCCAGCCTTTTCTCAGCCTTCCTGGATGATCAAAATGCAAAGATCACACAAATGTTAACTGCCTGCCACTTGGCACATTCGCATCCATTCCTTGACACTCCTTTCAAAGAACTCTTCCTACTACTAGGCATGTTTCTTAGGAATTTGGTTCTTTTCTTAGGAAGAAATAACAGTGGCTAAAAACACAAATAGTCCTCAGTTAATATGGACTTGTTAAATTTGAAATCAAAGGTTTCTGCTAATGATAGAGTGCTGTTACTAAGTCTAACACCCAACAAGCAAGGGTCTGGAGTTTCTCAGGCCCTGCCTCACACTGGAGTATCCCCCAAACTCTCCCACACACTGCCTTCCTTACTGATTTACTTGAGAAATTCACTTGACTCTGCTGCCCCCTCCAGATACCACACATTTCTCTCCTTTTTTTTTTTTCATGTTTTGAGGAGTAGTCAGTTTTTGTGGTCTACGGGGTCTTTTAAGTCCTTGTGATCTGGCTTTCACTCCCATCACTTAGGAAGCTACACTCTGAAAGGGCTGCATGATTGATATTCTTTCTGCTAAACTCAGTGTTGCTCCCCAACCCAGTTCTCCTAGGGACTGTGTAGCATTAAGTGCTGTGGAATTACAACGCTGTATTAAACTAATGTTTATTATTATTATTATTATTATTATTATTATTATTACGCTCAGTATTCCTTTAAAGGACACATAATTAACTCTGCTTTGCATTGGGAAAAAGGGAGGCGCATAAGTTTTAAATAACAGCTGAGAAGACAGATTCCAACACAGTTCTTTATACAATGTCACAACTGCAAAGCAAGGAAGAGCAGTGTGGGACTCAGAAAGATTTTCTATGTGTTATATTCTAATTCTTTTCTTTATATAAAGATGAAAGCCCTCATCAAATTAGTTATAAGTTATATAGTCTATAACATGTACTATATTAGAAATATTTCATCATTTTTACCTCAAAAATATTGAAACTTATATACAAAATATTTTCCCTGGTGAACATCTTTGGAGAAAATCAAACTGTAAGTGACAGCCTTTCAGATTTTCTCTTTTCTAATCCTTGTATGGTCTTATGTTTTACATGATATTTAAAACAAAAACATAAGAGAATTAAACTTACTCTTTTTTTTCACAGATTGTTGAAATGCTGCTGGATTCCAGGCCCTGAGGATGCAGAGATAAATCAATCCTGACTGTGGGTTTAGGAAATTAAGACATAAGACATTTGCTCCAAGATTAATTCGGTGCTGTGGCACAACTGTGAAGATACCCAATTCTATCTTGGTTAATGGCCAAACCGACAAACCACACAAGCCTATGGACATAAGGCTTGACCTCCAAGATGGCTGAACCGGGAAACAAGATGGCCTATCACCAGATTCGTATTTGGTGATTCCAAAATAACAGCAAACGTTTGCCTGTTATTTTTAAATGAATTAAGTGGCTTCATTGAGTGTGTTTGTGGAGATACTGGGCACCAATTTGGTCAAACTAGGTTGAACTACACCTCCAGTTCAGATTTAACTTCATAAAGAACAATAAAATGTAGTTCAATCATCAGAATACACTGGATAGATCTATAAAATTCCAAAAGAAGAAATAAAATACTATATTAAAAATAAAAATAAAATCTTGAAAACCAAGAAGGTTTTCAAAGGTGTGTAAGGACACTTAACTTTGATTTCATTAATACAAGACAGGTAACTGAGTGGATGAAATGAATCCTTGAGAGACAGAAAAATAATAAGGCAACATCATAAGGCTGTTGGTTTTTTCAACCCATTTTGCATATTCATAAAAATGTCAACATGTGGCACAAATACTGTAATGATGAGGTCAAAAATACGCAAGAGCAACACTGAGCAAAATATCTCATCATGTCACAGCAGTTACAGAAAATGTCGATAACTGAAAATTATCCAACACTGCCTCAGAGATCGAGCAAATGATTTAAAATTTAAGGAAAACTCTTTCTCTTTTGTTCTCTGTATTAAGAAATATATGAAAAATTATTAGAAGGGTGAACAAAATACTCACAGGAGGAAATATGGGGACAAAGTGTGGAACAGAGACTGAAGGAAAGGCCATCCACAGACTGCCCCACCTGGGGATCCATCCCATATACAGACACCAAATCTGGATACTATTGTGGATGCTGGGAAGTGCTTGCCTGATATGGTTGTCTCCTGAGAGGCTCTGCCAGTACCTGACATATACAGAGGCGGATACCGGCAGCCAACTACTGAACTGATCACAGAATCCCCAGTGGAAGAGTTAGAGAAAGAACTGAAGGAGCTGAGGGGGTTGGAAGCCCCCTCATACATACATGTGTAAAATAAGGGAAATATCATTGATCATGATTAGAAACTAAAAGGCACAGTGATGTTTTAAAGGGATTTTTAAACTTTTCCTTTGCAAGTTCAGATTTATTATAATTTTTCATTTGCTTTAAAGTAAAAATTGTTTACCGTTATTAAAAGGCCTGTATACCCTATCAGGCACTGGTAGAGTAATACTGACTGTGCACATGCTTGACCATCAGGCTGACCTTTAAGTCAGACATTTATGAAGGCTTCTCTACAAACTGACAGATTATTCATCTTGATTTGTACATGTATTACGCTTACTCCATAGTCTGAGGAGATTCAAAGCAACTGGACTGATACACTTCATGAGTAAAATGTATTTAACCTTAAATTTTAAAACTTTTTTTAAACGAACTTGGGTGTTATTTTGAAGGTAATTTAGTGGCCTAATTGAGTGTGTGAGTAGGAATGGTGGGGACAGGTCAGGACATGCTAGGCTGAGCTAAATTCCAGCTCAGACTTAACTTTATAAGTGACAATAAAATATATTTTGATGATGAGAATACATTGAATATGTCTATAACATTCTCAAAGAATAAAAGAAGTTATATTAATAATTGAAATAAGAATTGACACTAATACTTTTAAAGATTAGAAATATTTGAGAATTTTTAAAAATATAATGGTATTAAATATCCATCCCTGGAAAATGAAACATTGAAATCAGCATGTTGGAGCATATTTACACATATATACTTTTGTGCACAATGCAGAAAAATGGAAAGACACTGCTCTGGAAAGTGTAGTGTTCTGGAACAAGTTCCTAAACTGAAGAGAGTTACATGTTAACATCACGTGCCTTCTCTATGTGTTGATCAGCAAGAGACATTGGGATGATAGATGGAAATCAGCCATGCTGTGGGCACTTCCTACCATGAAAATGAAAATAATGCACATTTGAGTTGTTCTTTTAAAGAGAGATTATTATGGAACTTGTCCAACATCCCACCAATAGAAGATGCAGAATAGACTGATGTAAAGAAGTCACTTGGATCTGGTATTAAAAATATAGATGAGATGGAGATATATATGAAATACATAGGTGCTAGAATGTGTGGTCAATTGAATGCTGGACTAAGGAACAAACAGAAGAAAACTCTGCAATTTCTAACTTAGGTATGTCTATCAATAATCACATTCTATTTGGGAGAGTAGAAGGCAATAGAAAGAGTAGGTTTAGCAGAGTGACTCCAGGGACATATTCTTTCAAGTATTCACCAGCCAGCAGGACATGTAGCCTACATGTTGAAGAGAGATCCATTAAAGCTAGAGGTAAGGTTTTGCTCCGTAGTCTTATAAATTAGTCTTGAAACCATCATCAAGAAAGGTTTCCCTAGAAGGATAGTAGTCAACATAAGACATGAGAGTCACAGAGACCAGAGCCCGAAGAGCATGGAAATGATGGCCATTTTTAGGTATGGAGCCAAGAGACAAACAGCTAATGGGGGTACTCAGGAAGAGCAGAGAGGCAAAGTTAAGATGTATTTTCTACAGAAGCCAAGGAAAGGGGAACTGAAGGAAAACCAATGGCAGCTGTATCAAAGCTTAGGAGCTAGGAAGTGAAAGACCAGGAACCAGAACTCAGGGCTGGGAACCGGAGGAAAGGCACATTCATCTAAGACTATTATGAAAAATGGAAACCTTGCTTTTTATAATGTTTGTTGTTTTCCAGTTGTGGAGAAAAGGGCACTTAAGCTTGATATGATTGGGGGATTAGAGAAGAGATGTAAGACAGAAAGAAAGAGATGATGTTAAAGAAACTGAAGGGTTAGGCTCCCAAGCCCAGACCATAAGGCTCAGAGAAACTGCTTCTTTCCTGTGCTTGCTATAGAGAAGTTGAAGCTATCAGGCATCTCTGCTGTAAGCACCAAGGAGATACTGCAAAAAGGGGAAAGAAAGCCAGAAGCTTCAACATACTTTGCATAATAGAAGCTCCGAATACTCAAGGCACAATTAGCAAGTCAAAAGATTCCCTAGAAGAAGGAAGGAGAGGACCCTGGTCCTGAAAGGACTGGATCCAGTTTTGTAGGAGAGTACCAGAATAGAGTAGAGAAATGGTGGGGTGGTGATTGGGGAATAGGCGGGGGTGGGGTGGGTGGGAGGGTGGGGGGGAAGAGGACATATGGGACATATGGTGAGGGGGGGACTGGGAAAGGGGAAAGCCTTCAGAATGTAAACAAAGAATATAGAAAATAAAAAGAAAGAAAGAAAGAGAGAGAGAGAGAGAGAAAGAAGAAAGAAAGAAAGAAAGAAAGGAAGGAAGGAAGGAAGGAAGGAAGGAAGGAAGGAAGGAAGAAAGGAAGAAAGAAAGGAAGAAAGAAAATATATTCCTGGGGGGGGGCGGGGGAAGAAGACATACAAGTTCCAGAAGCAGCAGTGGACAGTTGGCAGAGTCTGAACTGGAAAGGAATTCGAGAGCTTTCTGAACAGCTCCAGACAATGGCAAGGCAGATAGAACAGAAGAAACACATTTCACAGCTGGAAGCAGGAAGAGCCTAGGATAGACAGGGTATATTGTGCTTGTTGTTGTTAATTTTTCTTTTTTTTGTGGATTTCCCTAGTACTAGGGATTGAACAGAGGACAATATATAAATACTGAGCTTCACACTCAGGCTGGCCTTGAACTTGTGATCCAACTGCCAATGCATCACAATAATTTCCTTCAATGTACATACATCATCACAACCAGCTTGTACGATTCTCTGTATTTAAGTAAATTCACAGTTTTTATGTTGTAATGTGTTGCTATAGTGTCACTGTGTTCTTATTTTATAATTCTAGAATGTTTGCATTTTGTGGCTCTTTAAAATAATACTGCTATTAATAATTCTATTGATAACACCCTGAAATGAGTCTCTGTGAACTGGAGAAAATTTAATAGATATTTGCAATTGTTTTTTTAAAAATCTATATTCTTGATATATACAAAGATATAAACATGCACACACACACGCACATACAACCTAGTTTGAAAATGTAATCTCCAGGGATGGTTACTAACAAATTTCACTGCCCTAACACCAATATTTGGAAGTTTGTTTCTACTTTCACGTAGGCAGAGTCTCAGCAGGTTGGCCATGCTTGCACAAAGTTTTGAAACTCAAGGATCCTTCATCTCTGCTTCCCCAAGAGCTAGAACCACATGTGTGAGCTACATCTAAAGCAGTTGGGAAGTTTTGTTGATGTTAGTATATTATATCATTTTACTCATCTTGCTTTGAACTTCTGATTAAATATTTTTTAATATCTCTTGAACCACAGGAATAAAACTTCCTGAAACATGTTTTACCTAAAAATTACCCTTGCTCATTTTTTCTTCCTCACCGAATTTTTTCAGTACCTTTCCATAAAACTTTGAGATGTACTCATAAATATAGATAACCCACAAAATGCTGTCTCCATTTTTAGTCCCATCTCTATCTATTTTTATGGTAAGTATTTATGACTCATTGCTTCAACTAAGATCCCCCGCAGTTACTGTATCACTGTTCTTTTTAATTGGCACCGCCTCTCACCTAAATTTTAACCTCGCATGCATTTCAATTCGAGATGCAACCCTTTCCCCACCTACATAAATTCTGAGGAGAAAAGATGACTCTGGAATCAGGACAACGGAATCTATCTAGGGAGAAAATTAGACTGCAGAAGCATGGGATTGAAGGAAAGAGGCCATAGGTGGATTAACCATGAGTGTGGGGGGAATGGGAAGGCCTCATAGATGTATTATCAGAAGAAAAGACAAGCCAGATGTGGGAGAGAGACTTCAATGGTATATTTAATAATAGACTTTGAGTAAGTCTATCAGTTGCCATTTAGTATGATCATTATAGTGGCCTTCCTATGACATAGCGTTATCTAATTTTGAAATATGGCCATGTTGACTTTTCACCGTGTTTGAATATATAATTCCATCCCGTTAATCAAGCCAAGCCAAACTCAAGTTAAGCTAGACATGAGCTCTGTAGTGAACATTACATTGCATCTTTTGATTACTTTCCCAGTGCTGGGAACAAAACACTGGACGCTGCCTTTTTTACATGCTGTACAAGTGTTCTACCCCTGAGCTGCTTCCCCAGCCCAAGTTCAAAGACTTCAAATTCACAGATGGGTCTTAAGTATTTGTTTTCTATTCATAAAGTATTTAAGTAAGAATGCTGAGCTCTATGTGAGAATTAAAACAAAAGAATTAAGAATCGTTTAAAGTGACTTGGTGGACATCTATTCTTTTAAGCTCATCTCAGAATCTACCCCTCCTTCATTCCTCATATCTGTTCTATATTCACCATATCAATACTCCATGGAGAAAATTAGCAGCTATGAAAGTTTAGTCACAAAACTGAAACGTCGCTCAAGTGATATGAACAAGCAATATCTATAAGACATAGCAATCATAGAAACTAAGTCATAATTCTGAGAATGTTATTTTTAAAGTATGATGGGAATAAGAGGGCAGAGGAATGACCAGCACACTCAAATAGCAAGCACTGCAAAAACGCAGGCATTGGTGAACACAAACAAAACACACTTGAAATGAGTGTGTCTGCCAGCATCACAGCTTGTGCATCATTCTTTTAAATATGTTAATTTTCAGAGGACAGAAGGAAAGCTTACTAGATCCCCATGGCTTCATAAAAAGAGACATTGATGCAATCTAAATGTCTTCTTTTCTCTATTTCCAAATTCACAGTCATGGCCAGGATGAACAGTGTTGACTATGGCATGCACTCTGACAAGAGAGCCAATGCCTGGTAAGGCTCTTTGCTGAGTGGTATGTCTTTGGGTGTAGGGTAACCTTTTGTACTGGCTGAGCATTCCCCATTCTAACCACTGACAAGAGCTAGGGATGCATAAAGAGGCAAAGCTCATATTTGACTCCTCTAGATGACATTTCTCTTTTAGAAAATTTTTTTTCTGGATCAGGAGAAAATTCAATTGTATAATTTGCCCTAAACTTACATTTTCTGTATTTTCTTGTATTTGTGGATCTGCTGCATCAACTTATTGTTCAATACAGCATGATGCAATACAATGCATTAGCAAAAAGACATTTTATTAAAAATGTTCTCACTTCAGAGTTGCCAAAATTAATCCTCTCAGAAGTAATGCTCTTAAAAGTAACATTTGCAAAACAAAACACAAACCCTTAATAAACAATGCCACATCATGTAGTTGCAAATGGAATTCCAAATACAAATAAAAACTTTCAATGTACCAGATTCTATTTTAGAGGACTTTTAAGTCAGTGATACCCAAGGTCATAAAGTTGAAAAAGATTAATTTTTAATCTGGAAAGAAGATTGAATCTTTTACTAAAAATAAAGTAATATATCACTCCTGCCTTAATAGAGTTATGACCAGTGTTTTTCTTGTGTCTTTGTTCTCTTTTTTTTTTTATAGTAGCAATCATTTCACAGAAACCAGAATATGATCAATGGGATTTTTCTAAAATTGTGATGTATTTAATTTGTCTTTTCAAATTTTAGTTAGATTTTAATATAAAGATATTTCTTATGGAAAAAAATGACTCTATAAACAGATTCTAAATAGATAAATAAATAAATCCTCTGTGGCCTTTTCTGAATGTGACTAAACAAACACCAAAGAAATGATGACAGACACATCACTCATGTTTTTCTGTTAGACACAAACAAGCAGAAATGTGTTCTGGGTTGCTGCTACCAAATGTGTGACGGACTGGGTAACTGCAAGTGTTCCTTGCCAATTTAAATCCAAATCTGTTGCTTTTTTTCAAGTGAAAATTAATTAAACCCATTTCCAGTCCTTCACGGCCTCTTTCACTTTTAGCCCTGTGTTCTTCCACATCCTCGCCAAATGGAATACCATAAAGCTTCCTCGAACGCACATCTCTTCTGTAGCTAAGCAACAAATTGTATTTCTATACTTTCATTAATGAATAGAGAATGTTAGGGGTGATTCATCTTTAGCGGCTCACCAGTGCGATTGCATCTTCACCATTGCGGATGAAGTACCAGCCAATAAACAACCCTGTGGGATGCTGGCTGCAAGTGTCCCGGGCACCTCTTGCCTTCTCTCAAGTGTAAGCAAGGTCTCTCTTTGTGTTGCTCTTAGAGATTATGATGGAAGTATTTGCTCTGTTTTCAGCATTTTGTTACACATTTCACAATGGTTTCAGTTTCCATTTGGTTTCATTTATATAATAGAAAGGTTTAAGATTTCAGGAGGTTATGGTTCTGACTACTAATACTTATTTTATGGATTGATCCACAAGTTACTGTCCTGAAAAAAGAGGTTAAATCTGCCCAAACTCTTAGCAAATAACCAAACAATAAAGGAAAACTGGAAATACAAACGGACTAAGAAAATTTTCAAGTCAATAGTTGATTATACTACAACTCTCACTTTTGTCTGAATATATCTGTAAATGCTGTCATAATAATTCGCCAAAGCAGATTCCATTGTTATTTATAAGCTGATATATGTGTGTGGTCTTATGACTATTTTTAAAAGACAATTTTACTTATAATTTGTCTTCGAAGTAAATAAAATCTGTTTTGTCTGATACGTTAGTATTTCACTAATGCCAAGAAAGAGATGGCCCATATACTTTAAGGGAAGAGACTATATCATTCAATAATTAAGAAATAGCCAATAGCACAGGACCCAGATACTGAAATCATTTTGCTACAAAGGTAGGAAGAGGGTTTAACTGCTAAAACCATGATATTAGTTTTTATTTATTGGGGTTTTTAAAGGAAAGGATTTGTGTAGATCATATAAAGTGAAATAATAGTATATTGGTAAGTGAAAATCATTGCTCAAATTCTCATTTTGCCTTCATTAAAAACATTTTTTCCATTTCACATTATTCTGTTATTTGTAACCACTGAGTACATACATTCTAAGCAATGTCTTGAACATTGGGTTGACCCCTAAAGATAGCAGCTACTGTTATATCAAAGAAAGTTTATAAAAAGAGGACCAGTATAAAGCAATCCTCCAGCTGACGTTTCTCACTAATTGTTTACTCTTTTGTTACTTGGATTCAAGTTGACATAAATTTACTAATGCAAAAGTATGTAATTGAAAAGAAAGTTATAATATAGATGATAACATTTATATTTTTGTAGTTCAAATGAAAGACAAATATCAGAATAAAAAAGCCATCATCATATATTTCCTGTTTCCTGAATTTAGTTTTGCCAAGGAACATATTTAAATGGAGGATGGTAAATGTCAGCTTTACTGTTCTAGCTTTACTTTACACTCTACGTGAATGTTCATGTCAGAGGATCTGTAAATTTAGGGTCTCTTCTGTTTGCTATATAACATGTAATGTTTTTATGCTAGAGTTCCAATATACATAGAACAAAGATTTTATTCAGTAAATGAAAAATATGTTATAAATAAACATATATAAATATATAAATTTATAAATATATAAATTATATAAGTATAAAATTTAGAAATACATAAATAAATCATGCATGTGTGTGTTTTAATATGAATGTTACATTCAACATTCAAGGGAGCCCTCTCTTCTCATCTCACTCCATGAAGTATAAAACAGGCTGAATTGCACTCTAGACATATTTTCAAATTTAATTGGTTATTGTTCCTGATTAAAAACATCATTGACCATTCTAAAGCCCAGTGTTTTGATCACAAGAGGCTCCAAATTCCCAGCATTCCAATTTCACTGTCTAAACCAAGTTTGACTACAGCCTATGTCTGCAGACCACACTTTCTGAACCTTGCCTTTGTCATTCCATGATTAATGTGTCCACTGTCACTACTCTACGTCTTGAGCCAATCTGTCTATCTGAGCATAACAATGCTCTCTCTCTCTCTCTCTCTCTCTCTCTCTCTCTCTCTCTCTCTCTCTCTCTCATTAAGTATAAACTTAACTGGGAACATACTAACTTTATCCATCAACATAAGCTCTACAATGTTCTCTCTCAAAACAGAGAAACTGGTTTAGACAGTTTCTTAGGTTTTTTTTTTTTCAGATAGCAAATTTATTTCTACCTCTCCAACACTGATCATGAGTCCATCACGAGTTTGCCCTGTTTCTCATAAACTTTGATGCTAAGTTGTCTTCTGTCACCCTATCACACTTATCTTGGCTCATGCAAAACTTCCTCAACATTCTCTATATTGTGTTGCATCATTATATATTCTGCATAAAACATTTTATTTAGCCATGTTTTTATTAGCATTAATATAACAATTATATTCTTGATGGTAGCTCACATATATAAGGTAAAAGTGTACGAACATAGGAACAGGATTCAATAATGAGCACCGAGGATTTCAATTCTGTAGATGCAAAAAGACAAAACAAGCCAAAGCAAAAAGAAAAGTAGATGCCTTCTAGCTGAAGAAAGCCAGGATAGGGCTGCTGATGATGTTAAAGGAAGACAGTATTTCAAGAAGAAGGGAGTCACTGACTCCAGTGTACACTGCTGGAAGTTTCAGTGACATAAATCAGAGCAAGTTCTATTGCAATCGGTTATTCGAAGTAGTTGTGGTTTTGATAAGAGTTGTTTCAGCGGAATGGGAAGATGAAAATCACTGTTCCATGGGTTGAGATATGGGAGGTGGAAGCACATAAATAGCTCATGTATCCAACGCTTTTGAACATTTAAGTTTGAGAGGACACAGAAATGAAGCCGGAGGTGAAGACGAGGCATGCAGTTTTATTTATGATGGGAGTCTCTAGAAGGTTTTTATTCACTCATAGGGAAACTCTGCTAGAAGGAAGAAAGGAAAATAACTAATCTAACAAGAGGCATAGGGACTTCTAGAAAAAAAGGACGAGATACAAAAAGGAAGAGTATGAAAAATCATGGATGAGTAAATAATATTGGACAAATACTAGGAGTAAGGAAGACAGATCTCAGTAGAGTCAGAATAAGAGATATGTGAGTTACTTCCTACTCCTTCTATTTCCTCAATAAAAAAATGAGTGGAGTCATGAGCTTCAGCTCACATATAACAGAAGAATCAGAGCACAGGGAAGTGACATTGGAGTAAGGACAGTAAACCCACTCTACAATGTTAGATATCAGAGCATTATTGAGGGTCAGTTTAATTTGGAGGAGAATGAGTTCCCATATCTAACTGTTCCTATGAAGATAGGGAGAAGGCTATGTTCTTTTTATACCACAAACTTTGCCATACACACTTCACTCTGTGAGAGAAGTCAAAATAAGCAGTAGGTGTTTGTGAGGTTGTGTTAATAAAATAGACCTTAAACTAGTTGGGACCAAGGTAAAGGTGTAGAGAACCTCAACTAAGTGGTACAGAGATTAGTGTCCTCATATAGTGAAAGATTTATAGAGGAGATATTGCTGAGAACTTAGTCTAAGAACCAGATATTTGAGATACAGGTTTCAAAAGTTAAGTGTCTATTTATGACATAGTATAGAAAAATGAAAGTGGAAGTAGCCTTGGAAGAAAGAAAGAAAGAAAGAAAGAAAGAAAGAAAGAAAGAAAGAAAGAAAGAAAGGAAGGAAGGAAGGAAGGAAGGAAGGAAGGAAAGAAAGAAAGAAAGAAAGAAAGAAAGAAAGAAAGAAAGTTGGGAGAGAAAGAGAGAGAGAGAGAGAGAGAGAGAGAGAGAGAGAGAGAGAGAGAGAGAGAGAGAGAGAGAGAGAGAGAGAGAACTTTGCCCTCTGGGTGCATTTATCTCTGAGTGTCTATGTCACTGAGAATGACCTTCACTTGATCCAGACATCAAGGACGATTAAGACAGGACAATGCAAAAAGGAAAATAACGAGTGAATAAAGAACTGTGTGCAAGATTATAGTAGGGAAGAATTTACAGGCAGTCAGTGGAGATCCCTCTGTAATTAATGCTCTGGAAGTCATAAGAAAACATGATCTCTAATTCTAATTTTTGACTCTGCTAAATATGTAGAGACAACCATCTTCTACTTCATAGACTATCAGTTAAAGTGGTGTCTTCTGAAAGCTGTGATGGTTTGAACGAGAATCACTACAACTGGAGCAAGGACTTCACCCAATTCTGTTGCTTGCCTGCGGATTCTGTTCCATTCAATGGGCTGCCTTGTCAGCCCTCAGTGGCAAAGAATGTGCCTATTCCTGCAATGACTTTAGGTGCCAGGGTGGGTTGGTACCCAGTGGAGACCTCCCCCTTCTCAGAGGTAAAAGGAAGAGGTGGAGGAGAAGCCTGTGAGGGTGCAATGGGAGGAGAAAGGGGGCTGTAAATGTCTAGTAAAGTGAATTAATTAATTAATTAATTAATTATTAATGGAATAAAAGCATTCTGACTCTCGTTCTTAGTAAGCAACAAGAAAAAGCACATGATGAATTGTCCTGGAGAAAAATTCTTGTAAATCTGTGCTCAAAACACTTTCTTTTACCTATAGAAAGTTATGAATCTTTTAACATCAAACTCAAGACGTTTCATAACTAACACCTAGACATCTGTTCAGATGTAATTCTCAAATTCTTCATTCCGTAAACCTATATAGCATATATTGCAGAACGTTTTCATTTCCTGAAGCATTCCATCTCCTCCCAAACCAGTTAAAGAAAGAACATATCTTTAATTACTTTTTATGTAAATACAATTTAATTACATTGTGTGGTGTGTGTGTTTGTGTGTATGTATATATTTATGTATATGCAATGGTCAGCATATAGAAACCAAAGAGCAATTAGTTTCACTGTGTGTGTGACCTGGAGATCAAATGCAAGTCATCAGCATTGATGGCAAGTTCCCTTATGCATTGACTCATCTCATAAGGGTCAAAGGACAGATATGTGGAATATTTGAACCACTTAGATCCAAATTCTTGGTGATTTGTCTCTAGATGTGTCAATAGAGTCTGAAGAGTTTCATCTCTTTCTTTCAACTAAATTGTTAATTTTTCATTTGAGCTTGATGGAATGATATTTGAAAGAACTGAATGTTTCGAATACTATGACCTGGCAATGTCTTTATGCATGAAATTTACTAGGAAAACATATAATATAGTGTATTACAGAAGAGATGTGATGAAGCACAATAGAACCAGGTAAAATGACCTTGAGTCCACCTTACAACACTAACTGCACTGGTTAAGGGAAATCTATGAGACCCTGCTCCAGAACTTTTAACTGCTAATAAAAGGGCACAATCACTCTACAGAGATGAAGAACATAAGATGATATCTTTAAGTATCTGGAATATTTTAAGTTATAAATTATATATACAATGTCTATATGATTGATAAAGTAATGCTGTTAACATCTGATCCACATAAACACACAACTCGTAACTTTTGTTTAAAGACCCTGAATTAAAGAATCAATAATGCCTCTTCAGACCTCCCTACCTAATTTCTCCAGAAGTTAATATTTTGTTAGCTATTATATCTTACATAAAAATATGAAGACATGTCCCTAGTATTAAAATGAAAATACTGTAGCCGTCTCATGTGAATAAAGTACAATATATTAAATACAACAGCATCCACTTGAGAAAGCGATATACTTACAGTATTGGGTCTTAATGAAATATGAAGGTGTTGTAACATCAGTCTTAAGATTTTTACCAACATGTAGGAAGAGTGGAGGTTAGTAAATATACAAACAATGTAAAAGTGGATTTATCTATGGAAGCCAATAGATAAGATTTCAAGAATAAAAGTTTGGTGCAGGATACCATGAGCAAAAATATCTTGTGCCTATAGCTTAGTAGTGAGAATCAGAGTAGCACACTCTAAAGTTATGATTCCCTTGGATACTTTCAAACTTATTTTCAGGAGAAGCTGGGAGAGAATGTTAGAAAGATAGTTTCCAGAGTCTAACTGGAGAATTATCAAAACAGTGCATTTGCATGAGACCATAAATAGAACATGTCACTTAGAGAGATACCAAGGTCAGCTTGGTAAAGTTGAATGCCATTCACAAGGGAATAAAACCTGAAGCTGGAAAATGATTTAAACCACAAAGAAGTAGACACTATGTTCATTAATTATTTTAAACAGACAGGTTTTTCACAAGAACAAAAAGCCAGTTATTCACAACACTGAAAAGCATGTCAACTCTGCATTCATTTTGTTGAATGAGTAAACTGGTAAACAAGTATTTGAAGTCTCTACATGGAGACAAGTAGGTGAGTTTCAGAGAATACAACCACATGAATACAATGCTTAACCTTTCATGATCAGTTCCTGCATCTTTAAAATTGAGATGGCCCTTGCTTCATAGGACTATGAAGTTCAAGGGAACAGAGGTAGATGAAACATAAAAGAACCCGGCTCCTGACAGCGTTCTTTACTTTCTCTTTTGTGTTATCAGCCACACAGTTATGACATTTCTGGCAAACAAAATGTGACCTTATAGGATTTTGAGATCTCTTTTTCATATTTATTTGAGAAACACCATTATTGTTAGGGTCTTATGAATACCACACAGGTGAAATACCATGTCTACAATGACAGAGCTCTTAGGAGTTAGGGGGAAGGCTCTTATAGAAGTAACTTGTGGTCAGAAAGTGAGAGGAGCAGAGGACAGAGAAAATAAGGATCGAGAACAAAGGACCTCAGCCCAGGAGAAAAATAAGTGAAGGACAAAACCCACAGAGGAAAGCATATCAGCGCTGAACACCATTGTTCAAAAAAAATGCTATAAAATTTTGATTTGCTCCCCTTTTAACTGTTTTTCATCTTTATTTGATCTAATTGAATTTATTATATCAGTATAAGTAAGCTTGAAAATATAATTTCCCCTCTGAAAAAGACATATTTGGCACAAAAATTTAAGAACATTTCTTCTAGCTATTTCTTTTACATATAGGTTCTCAATTAAATGAGAGTAGAAACACAGGACCACAGAAAATTGTCAAACTGCTCTTGACTTAAGATGGATTGTATGTTACATTTTTACATGACCCAAGCAAATGTTTTATTTCTTACTTTTTAAAATATTTATTTATTTATTTATTTATTTATTTATTTATTTAAACAAGGCATCTCTATTTAGGCTATCCTGAAACTCACTATGTAGCCCTGGCTGGCTTTGAACTCACATAGCTTTCTGTACGTGTGCCTCCTGAATGCTGGGATTTACCTCATGTGACATTACTCCTGGCTCCCAAACAAATAAAAGTCTTGGCTATGTTCATTAATTTTTCACTGCCTAGGACCACAGTTTGATTTATTTACTTTTCTTATCCACTACTTTACTAAAGGCCAATCGAATTGACAATTGCTCTTCTAAAGAACAATAAAGATCCATTTAAGATATATTAGGTTTTGCTTTAGTTACTGATCAAATATTTCCCTAGACTTAATTAACAGCAAGTGAAGGCAAGGGACATTCATATATAATAGTCTTGATATTGCCATAACTAGCAAGAAATTACCCAAGAGTTGATTTTTCTAAACATTCACTGAAATAACATATTGATTCTTTTCTAACCTAGCTTGGTCCAGAAGAGAAAATTGTGCATGAAAATCACACAAAATAGGCTTCAATAAGTCCAAACAAATTTTAATTTAAACTATTTGATAAATAGCCTTGTAATAATTTTGAATGATCCAATTGACATGCAGACCTAAGAAGCCAATTCTTTTGAAGAGCTGAGCAAATTATCGAAGACATTTTCATCCTCTCTCTACTTGGATATTGATTCATTTCTATATAACAGGGATAAAAAGAAAATTGTAATTACAGCAGCACTGTTCATTCTATTGTAAGTAGAGGACTACCAACATTTCTATTATTAACCCCTATTGTCACGGGTTTATGATCTCAGCAGTAAACTTGGCATAGATGATACCTCCTTGTGAGTACATTTTTTTCACCATGTTTCTTAAGCCATTTGTCTATTTATGAATTATACAATTGCCAGAAATGATGTTCACTCAATAGGCTTTTGATTTCCAATCACTCAGAATAAAGGATTATGTTTTGAAATGAAAGCTCTGGCTTCTAAATATTCGAAATTCCTTTGGGCATTTTTAGTTGGTCCTTTTTATTTCCTTAATTTCCCAATATGTCTGTTTAAGGCTAAATTTTAATATAAATTAATAAGGCCCGGTCTCGAGCAATTGGCTCACTTCACCCATGTTAACAATCAGCACAGATTGCTGGGTTGAAAAGTCAGCTGCGAAGATTGGTATCAATTGCCAGGCGGCTGAAATAACACTCAGCGTCACAGCCATTCACTGGGCTGTCAGGTGCTGGCGGAACCTAGAGTTTTCAACATGCATTTTCAAACCCTTGATTCATAAAAGTACCAACTAAAACATAATTGTTTCTGAGGTGAAAAGACTGACTTCATAAAAGAAATTGTGAATTTTATCTTACATATGTAAAAAAAATTTTATATACTGAAATAAATGTAATATAATATGTAGATATAGTATAGTGAAAGAAATATAAACACCCACTTCCACCTCACAAGCTAAAGATACATTGTAACCAGAATATATATTTTTTTTACTTCTACTTTGTGTGTGTGTGTGTGTGTGTGTGTGTGTGTGTGTGTGTCTACACAGATGAGGTCAGGATACTGGGTTCTCTCAAGCTGGAGTTATGGGAAATTGTGAGCCATATAATATCCATGTTGGAAACTGAACTTGGATACTCAGGGGGAAAAAAGCACTCTTTTTTTTTTTTTTTGAGACAGGGTTTCTCTGTGTAGTCCTGGCTGTCCTGGAACTCACTCTGTAGACCAGGGTGGCCTTGAACTCAGAAATCCGGCTGCCTCTGCCTCCCAAGTGCTGGGATTAAAGTCGTGCACCACCACGCCTGGCAATAAAAAGCACTCTTAACCACACAGCCATCTCTCCAGTCTAAATAACCAGGACCTTTACTTTGTCCACAGAAATAGTGTTTAGATTCCCCCTTCATCCTTTAAAAACTAGCCAGTGGACTATTTTAAGATATAGTTTCCGCAGTTTTCTCAAATATATTCATCTGTAAACAACATGTGCTCAGTTATCTTTCTTTTTTTGTTTCTTTTTTTTAAAATATAGAATAGAATTTATTCAGGGCCTGGGGAGGAGAGTTAAGAGAATACTAGAGGCAGAGAAAGGCAGAGAGGTGTGTGGGGGGCAGACAGAGAAAGAAGGAAAGGGGAGGGGAGAGGAGGAGAGGGGAGAAGAGAGGAAAAGAGGGGAGGGGAAAGAAAGGGAGGGGAGGGGAGGGGAGAAGAGGAAAAGGGAGGGGATGGGAGAAGAGGAGAAGGGAGGGGATGGGAGAAGAGGAGAAGGGAGGGGAGGGGAGAAGAGGAGAAGGGAGGGGAGGGGAGAAGAGGAGAAGGGAGGGGAGGGGAGAAGAGGAGAAGGGAGGGGAGGGGAGAAGAGGAGAAGGGAGGGGAGGGGAGAAGAGGAGAAGGGAGGGGAGGGGAGAAGAGGAGAAGGGAGGGGAGGGGAGAAGAGGAGAGAAGAGGAAAGAAGAGAAGAGAAGAGAAGAGAAGAGAAGAGAAGAGAAGAGAAGAGAAGAGAAGAGAAGAGAAGAGAAGAGAAGAGAAGAGAAGAGAAGAGAAGAGAAGAGGCCAGCAGTGAGCACGTGGAGATGGGGCAGGGCATGGGGAGGGAATAGGGGGAGAAGGGGGAAGGGAAGCAGAGAAAGAGTAAGAGAGAATCAAGAGACCAAGAGCATTCTCAGTTTTCTTGCTTTTAGCATTTGGGTAATTGGGAGGATTTTGTGTTTATTCTTTAGGAACTGGAAATACAAATCACCAAGTCAGTGAAATGAAGCTCACCCATTCATTATTGCTACAAGATTCTACTTTTCTCTTTCTTTACGTTTAACATGGAAATATGATTAGTATATTCATATTTAAGATGAAAATGATAAATTATATTACGGGAAACTAAAACCTCCTAAATTATTTTTCACATCCCAAAATTCACTTTAAATTCATGCACAATCTGATGGATTTATTTGTCTAGACTCTAACGCATAGAACATGTACAAGAAAGTTATCATAGAATTATTGGTTAATTTTTTTGAAGAACAAATTTGGCTCTCCTGAGTCACAATTCCCTGAGGGAAGCTAAGAAAGAAACTCAAACATGGCAAGTACCTAAAGGCAGAAGCAATGGGGGAATGTGCTGATTATTGGCTTGCTCCCTGGGCCATGCTCAGCCTGCTTGCTTACAGCACCCAGGACAACATACCCAGGAGTGGCACCATCCACAGCGATCTGGGTCCTCCCAGGTCAATCACTGACCAAGAAAATGTACCACAGCCTTGCCCACAGGCCAATCTAGTGGAGCATTTCCTTTCTTTTTTTTTATTTTCTATTTTTTTAATTTATTTATTCACTTTACTTCCTGATCTCTGACCCCTGTCCCTCCTGCCCTCCCCTTCCCATCCTCATAAATTCCTCTCCTCATTATCCATTCCCCATCTACTTAGAGACGTGTTTGCCCCACTTTGGTACCATCCTGCCCTTGGGCATCCAGCCACAGCAGGACTAAACACATCCTCTCCAACACAGTGCAATCACCCAACCAGGCAGTCCAGTTAGAGAAAGGGGATCCAAAGCCAAGCAACAGAATTAGAGACTGCCCCCGCTCCCATTAGGGAACCCTCATGAAGAACAAGCTGCACATCTACTACAAATGTGTAGGTGGCTTGGGTTCAGTTCTCGCATGCTCTTTTGGTGGTGACTTAGTCTTTGTGAGACCTCATGGACTAGTTTAGTTAATTCTGTATGTCTTCTTGTGATGTTTTTGACTATTCTGGCTCTGTCAAATTCTATCCCTCACTCTTCCACAAGACTCCCTGTGCTCCATTGGATGTTTGGCTATGGGTCTTTACATCCATTGCTGGATGAAGCCTTTTAGGAGGCAGTTTTGCTAGGTTCCTGTCTGTAAACATAACAGTGTATCATTAATATTGTCAGAGGCTAGCTCTCTTGCATGGGAAGGGTTTCAAGTGGGTCAGTCACTGGTTGGCTGTTCCCTCAATCTCTGCTCCATTTTTATCACCACGCATCCTGTAGGCAGGATGAATTTGGGGTTGAAAGTTTTGTGGGTGGGTTGGTGGCTCTGTTCTTCCACTGGAAGCCCCACCTGGTTACAGGAGGTGGACACTTCAGTCTCCATATCCCCCACTGCTAGGAGTCTCAGCTAGGGTCAACCTTATAGACTGCTGGAGGCCTTCCCGGTATCAGGTCTCAAAGTAATCCCAGACATACCCCTCACCAATTCCAGTTCTCATGTCCAACTTTCTCTGGCCCCCTTCCTTTATACCTGCTCACCATTCCTGTTGGCCTGCTCACCTCCTTTCCTTTCCAGTTTCCTCCCTTCATTCACCTCCAAGGAACATTTCATTTCCCCTTCTGAGAGCGATTCATTCATCCTCTCATGAGATGACTTTAGTTTTCTGAAATCCATAGATTGTAGACTGGTTATCCTGAAATTTATAGCTGTTGTCCACTTATAAATGAGTACAGACCATGTTTGTTTGTTTGTTTGTTTTTTTCCAGGATTTGAGTTACCCCAATCAGGATGATATTTTCTAGTTCCATTCATTTGCCTAAAAATTTCATGCTGTCTTTGTCTTTTAATAGCTGAGTAGTGTTCCACTGTGTAGACATACTATATTTTCCTTATTCACTCTTCATTTGAGGGATATCTAGGTTGTTTCCAGTTTCTGGCTATTACAAATAAAGCTGCTATTAAAATAGCTGAGCAAGTGTCCTTGTGGCATAGAGGGGTGTTTTGGGGGTATTTGTCCAGTGTCCACAGATGGTATAGATGGTGGTACAAGTTTGCACTCCCACCATAAATGGAGGAGTGTTTTCCTTGCTCCACATCCTTGCCAGCATGTTCAGTCTTTTGAAGGTTTTTTCTTTTTGTAAAAGATTATTTATTTATTTATTTATTTATTTATTTGCAAAGATGAGTACCCTGCAGTTGTCTTCAGATATTCTAGAAGAGGGCTTCAGATCCCATTACAGATGGTTGTGAGCCACCACACAGTTGCTGGGAATTGAACTCAGAATCTCTGGAAGAGCAGTCAGTGAGGACCCTGGGCATGCAAAGATTGCATCCAGTTTAGTAAAGAAACTGAGGGGGGAGGGGGAATGATTGGGGAATAGTTGGGGGGAGAGGAACTATGGGAACTATGGTGGGTGGGAACTGGGAAAGGGGAAAGCCTTTGGAATGTAAACATAGAATATAGAAAATTTAAAAAAATGCAAAAAAAAAAAAAGCTGAGTCATCTCTTTAGCCTTCATTTGAGTTTTTGATGTTAGCCATTCTGAAAGTCTGAGGATGGAATCTCAAAGTTGTTTTGGTTTGCACTTTCCTGATGAGTAAGGATGTTGAACATTCTGATGCTTCTCAGTCTTTAGCAATTCCTCTGTTGAGAATTTCATCTCTGTATCCCATTTTTAGTTGGGTTACATGGTTTGTTGGTGTTTAATTTCTTGAGTTCTTTGTGTATTTCAGACATTATCTCTCTGTCCAAAATAGGGTTAGTGAAGATATTTTCACTGCTGTTTTGTCCTATTGATTGTGTCCTGAGCCTTTTAATACCTTTCAGTTTCATGAGGTCTCACTTATCAACTGATGATCCTACTACCTGAGCTATTGGTGTTCTGTTTGGAAATTTGTCTCCTGTACCAAACGGTTCAATTAAAGCAGTTTGCCAATTTTTCTATTAGATTTAGTGTGTAAGTTTTATTATTATTATTATTATTATTATTATTATTATTACTATTATGTATTTCTATTTTTTACAATCCAGCCATTGTCCACTTCTGGTCTACCTCCCACAGTTCCTCATCTTATTCCTCCTCCCCCTCATCTCCAAAAAGATGTCACCCCCACCTCATCCCCCACCAGGCCTCCCCATTTCCTGGGACATCAAGTCTCTCAAGGATTAGGAGCATCTTCTCCCACTGAGGCCAGGCTAGACAGTTCTCTGTTGTATATGTGTGTGTGTGGGGGGGGAGCTTGGACCAGCTAGTATATGCTGCCTGGTTGGTAGCTCAGTGTCTGAGAGATCTGAGGTTAGTTGAGACTGCTGATCTTCCTATGGCGTCACCCTCCTCCTCAGCTTCTTCCAGCCTTTCCCTAATTCAACTACAGGGATCCTGAATCCTGTGCAGTGGTTGGGTGTAAGTATCTGCATCTGTCTCAGTCAGCTGCTTGTTGGGCCTCTCTTGCACTTGAGGATTGTGGAGGGTGATAAATATTGACCTATTTGCATTCTTCTACAGAAAGACATGCAGCTACAACAGCACCATTTGCTGAAGATGCTTTTTTTTTTTTTAACCATTGTATTGTTTTGGATTCTTTGTCAAAAATCAAGTGTCAGTAGATCAATGGAATAGAATTGAAGACCCAGAAATGAACCCACAGAGTTATGGTCACTTGATCTTTGATAAAGGAGCTACAACGATCCAGTGAAAAAAAGATAGCCTTTACAATAAATGGTGCTGGTTCAACTGGAGAATGCAGAAGAATGCGAATTGATCCACTCTTATCTCCTTGTACTAAGATCAACTCCAAGTGGATCAAGGACCTCCACATAAAACCATACACACTGAAACTAATAGAAAAGAAACTGGGTAAGATCCTGGAGGACATGGGCACAGGGGGAAAGTTCCTGAACAGAACACCAATAGCTTATGCTCTAAGATCAAGAATTGACAAATGGGACCTCATAAAATTACAAAGTTTCTGTAAGGCAAAGGACACCATCAGAAGGACAAAATGGCAACCAACAAATTGGGAAAAGATCTTCACCAACCCCACATCCAACAGAGGGCTAATATCCAATATATACAAAGAACTCAAGAAGTTAGACCCCAAAGAACCAAATAACCCTATTAAAAATGGGGTACAGAGCTAAACAAAGAATTTTCACCTGAAGAAATTCAGATGGCTGAGAAGCACCTTAAGAAATGTTCAACATCATTAGTCATCAGGGAAATGCAAATCAAAACAACCCTGAGATTCCACCTCACACCAGTCAGAATGGCTAAGATGAAAAAACTCAAGAGACAACAGGTGCTGGCGAGGATGTGAAGAAAAAGTAACACTCCCACACTGTTGGTGGGAGAGCAAGATGGTACAACCGCTCTGGAGATCTGTCTGGCGGTTCCTCAGAAAATTGGGCATGACACTTCCAGAGAACCTTGTCATACCACTCCTGGGCATATACCCAGAGGATTCCCCTGCTTGCAATAAAGACACATGCTCCACTATGTTCATAGTAGCCTTATTTATAATAGCCAGAAGTTGGAAAGAGCCCGATGTCCCTCAAAGGAAGAATGAATACAGAAAATGTGGTATATTTATACAATGGAATACTACTCAGCAATTAAAAATAATAAATTCATGCAATTTGTAGGCAAATGGTTGGATCTGGAAAATATCATCCTAAGTGAGCTAACCCAATCACAAAAGAATACACATGAAATGCAATCACTGATAAGTGGCTATTAATGAGCCCAGAAGCTCTGAATACTCAAGGCACAATTAGCAAGTCAAAAGATTCCCAAGAAGAAGGAAGGAGAGGATCCTGGTTCCAAAAAGACTAGATCCGGTTTTGTAGGAGAGTATCAGAACAGAGAAATGGTGGGGTGGTAATTGGGGAATGGGTGGAGGGAAGAGGACTTATGGGACATATGGTGAGGGGGGGACTGGGAAAAGAGAAAGCCTTTGGAATGTAAACAAAGACTATAGAAAATAAAAAATAAAAATAAAAATTAAAAAAAAATCAAGTGTCTATGGATATGTAGGTTTCTTTCTGGGTCTTCAATCTATTCCATTAATCTACCTGTCTGTTTCTGTACCGATACCATGAAGTTTTTGTTTTGTTTTGTTTTATTAATGCTATTGCTCTGTAGTACAGCTTGAGGTCAGGGGTGTTGATTCCTCTACAAGTTCTTTTATTGTACAGGATTGTTTTAACTATCCTGGGATTATTTTGTTTTTCCACATGAGGTTGAGAATTCCTCTTTTGAGGTCTGTAAAAAAAATTGTGTTGCAATTTTGATGGGCATTGCACATTGAATCAGTAGATTGCTTTGGTACTATATTAGTGTTTATTATATTAATGCTAGCAATCCATACTCATGAGAGATCTTTCCATCTTCTTATATCATTTTCACTTTCTTCAGAGATTTCTAGTTCTTCTCATACAGGTCATCCACTTGCTTGGTTAGTGTTAGACCAATATACTTTATATTATTTGCGGCTATTGCAAAAAGTGTCATATTCCTACTTTCTTTCTCAGCCCATTTATTGTTGGTTAAAAGGTGTACTACTGATTTCTTTGAGTTAATTTTGTATCCAGCCACTATGCTGAAAATGTTTGCAGTTGTAGGAGTTCTCCAATATTATTTGGGTGTCACTTATGTGTACACCCTACAAGTTATGCAAAATTTCATGTATTTTAATTTGTTTTATAAAAGACTGATATGATAGTTCATACCAACAATCCTAGCATTCAAGCAGCTGAGCTATGAGGACTGACACATGGGTTGACACCAGAGTGAGGCCAGCCTAGGCTGCACTGAATTCCAAGCTAGCCTGGGTTATACAATGAGATCCTATTTCAAAACAGGACAACACACACACACACACACACACACACACACACACCACAGAGGATGAGTCTTTTTCTTCTAATGTTGAATAAGTTCTATCTATCCTCATCTCGCAATTTTACCTTAGTTCAAAATAAAGACGAAGATGAGCTCAAGGTCTTACTCCTCTCCTTCCAATGAACTATAGAAATAGTAGTAAGAAATTCAGAAGAAAATACGTTAGGAAAACAGATAAATCAGGAGTAGGAACCACAGCTACAAGTGGGGTGGGAAAGCTTCCTCTATAAAAATCAAATGGATATGAATGAGTCACAGAGCAATAAAAGTGGAGGATGCTGAAGTCCTAAGCCTTGTCACATAAGTACAGCAAAGCTTTCCAATAAAACCTTTGAAAGGGTTCAGTGTTTTCTTCCACAAACACAGAGATAAGGGGTGGGCAGAGTGAAGAAAGCAGAGTGATTTATTGAAGGACTATTTCCAGAGCAGCTGCTCCTGTCATCCCCTATCCTCTCTCCCAACCTTTACCCAGAACAACTGACTGTCCCCAGGCAGAAGCTGGACAACTGTTCTCTAAAGAAACTGAGCCATCTGTCCAGGAAAATCTGAGACTTCCAGTGAAAGACTTTGAAAACTACCCCCATTTAACCTTAGGAGGACTTTTCTCCTGCTACTGTGTTGCTGTCCCTCTCAGTGAACACTGGAGAGACGTTGGTACAAAGGAAACTCATATCAGTAACATTTATTAGCTTGTCTTAATAATGTATGACAGGTCATCAGAAAAGGGTTGATATCCCATGACATAAAAGCCAACTATTAAAGTTTTGGTGAAAACAACATAATAGAAATGAAAGCTTGAAATGAACAAATAAGACAAATACTTCCAAAGATGAAAAATAATTAGGGAAATTACTATAAAATTCTCACATCCATGAAGACATTCAAGAATATGTAACCTATAGAAAAGAAGAGTGTTGTTGAGGAGAAATTCAAAACAGTATAAGATCTTAAGAAACAAAACTGTGCCTGACAGTATCAGAAGATCAATTTGAAATACCACAAGAAAAAAAATTAAGGAAAAGTCAGAGAATCTGGAGCTAAAATGGCAAAAAGGGGCAAAAGAAAATATAATAGAGAAGCTGAGAATAGTTAAAGTAGATATTTCAGGGAAAATGAAAAAGTAAAACCAATGAAAGTAATATTTCAAATAAAAATATGGGAATGTGAAGTGGAGGGGAGTAAGGAGGAGAGATAGGTCTAGAAGGGCTTGGGGGTTAGGAGTGGAGAAAGAATAGGTAGAAAATATGTTGTATGAAATTATCAATGAATTAATGAAAGTATTACAGCAACATCATTGGCTTCAAGTAAATATCAGTACCTCTGAAACACAGCTTCCTACTTTGTAAAATGGAAACCAATTTATGCATGAACACTGGGTGCAATAATGTAGATAACAATAGATCTAAAATTTGTTTCATTTTCCTCTTTTGTAAAATAGAAGAGAAATGCGATAACTACATTTTCTATATTCATATATCCATTATCTGTCTGTCTGTCTCTGTCTATCATCTATCTATCTTTCTGTCTATCTATCTGGCTGGCTGTCTACCATCCCTTATTTCTCATTTATCTGTAATTTATCTTGATACAACATTCTCTATCTCCCCATATAAAGCATACCTCATAGCCTGACTCAGGTAAACAGCATTCCCCGCCCCCCTTTGACTCTATTCCACATCAATGCATGGAAAAAAATAAATATCTATTTCACAATAGAACAAATCTAGGTTGGTTTCCTTATTAGCAGTTTTAAGCACAAGGAAGTGATATGTACTCTGCATCTCAACTTTTCTTTGCTGTTAAGCAAGAATAACATTATTTGCCATACTTGGATAATGCCAATCTGTATATTAGCTCAGGTTCATCTGCCATGAAGCACCATGTTCTAAGAAGGCAACATAATGCTTGCAAGTGAAAAAGAGTCAGTGTTGACAATGCAGGATTCAATGCAAGAATACCACATGGTACATTATCAAGAATACAGTGAAAATATTTGTATTAAGAAGACATAGGAGGTGATTCAAGGTGTGTTCAACTGGACACGGGATGATGAAAACACATTTAGCAGTGCAAATCACACACTGTTGAGAACTGGTTCTCAGTCTAAGGATCTTAGAGGTGGTTGTTGGGGATGTCTATGCATCTCCTGGAATAAACCAAAGAAGTTGGATGATGCTACTGGAAACTGATGTGGAAATACTGAACACAGTTGTTACTCTAATGTGTTACAGAATTATGTAGAGACATCCTCTTTTAGTGTTACCAATGAAGGATGTTTTCCAAATCATAAGTTCTTAGAAACAAAAATCTTTATCTGATTTGTAGTTGCATTTCCTTCAGTTATCTGTCATCTATTTACAGTATGTGACTGAAGGTGATTGAGTAAAATTATGAGTAAAAGGATAAAATGAGTGAATGTGTCAATGCAAACATAATAATTAGAGGAGAGAGTGGGAAAGCCCTATGACTTCTATTATTCAGCTCAAACAGAAGTTATACAATAGATTATTTGACAATAAACAGTAGACCAAATTGCAACAGCAGAAACAGCAATGGAGAGATGCTATTTGGTGGCTTGAAAGAAATCTCTCCCAAAGAAGTGAATGTATATTTTATGTTAAGAAAGACTTTTGACTGACAACCAATATTTTTACCCTTGAGACCACTGAAATATACAGGAAGATTATATATATATATATATATATATATATATACATATATATGTATATATATATGTATAATATAGATATATAGACATATAGATATATAGATATATAGAGATATAGAGATATAGATATATAGATGATATATAGATGATATATAGATACATAGGTATATATATTGATATATATGGCTTTTCATATTAACAGTCTTATATGTACCTTTGCCAACCATACCAGTATAAAAACAGTTCTCTATACAGTGGTGATGGGGTTTGGGGTCTGAGTTCAATCCTCAGTTTCGGGAGATGACATATATAAGAAAGTGAATTTGAAGTACACCGCAGTTCAACCATAAACATTAGTATATTTAGAAAACAGGAACTAGACCTGTAAAAATCCACAAATGGAAGACAGCGTGGTGGTGAGTAGGGTATGGCTGGCCCCATGAATGGCACACTGCAGCAATAATCATAAAAGAAAGAACAACAGAGAGAAAGCAAGCGTATGGGGAACTTGTAACAGCTTTAGAAGACAAAGCAAAACCAATGAGCAGGTTTTGTGCAAGTTTTTTCATTATTATTTTATTGTCCTTTTTAAATTTATGTACTTTACACCCCAATTGCTGGCTTTAATCTCTTCCACAATCCCTCCTCCCATCCTTCACTTCTCCTCTGAAAGGATGGAAGCCCCCTTTGGGTATCCCCCAACCCTAGTACATCAGTTTTCTACAGGGCTAGGCACATCCTCTCTACTGAGACCAGACAAGGCAGTCCAGCAAGAAGAACATATCCCACAGACTGGATACACTGTTGGGGACAGCCTCTGCTTTTCTTGTTCAGGACCTATATGAAGATCGAGTTGCACATCTGCCACATATGGGGATCATGGTGCTAGGTCCAGCCTGTGTTTGCTCTTTGGTTGGTGGTAGTCTCTGAGAGCCCAAGGGTTCCTGGTTGGTTGACTCCTGTTCTTCCTGTAGAGTTCCTGTGTCCTTTGTGGCCCGCAGTACCTCTAACTCTTTCATAAGAGTCCCTATGCTTCATCAACTGTTGAGCTCTGGGTCTGTACATCAGACCTGTTCGAATCAGCTTCTGGTGGAGCCTCTCAGAGGACAGCCATGCTAGACTCACATCTGCAAGCATAACAGAGTATCAATAGTGTCAGGGTTTAGTGCTGGCACATGGGATAGGTCTTTTATAACTGTGCCATTTTCTTATTATCTGTTCCATACCCCATCCTGCATTTCTTATAGACAGGATAAATTTTGGGTCAAAAGTTTTCTGAGTGTGTTGGTTTCCCTATCACTCCACTGTGATTCCTGCCTGGCTATAGGTAGTAGCTATTTGAGGGGTCTATATTCCCACTGCTGTGAGTGACAACTAAGGTCACCCTTATCGATTCTTGGGCACCTTCCTTATCCTAGGTATCTGGCATGTCCTTCAGATGCTCCTTGAATCTCTACTTAGGCCAGTTGCAGATATCTATTTATTCTCATGGTTGTCTGGCTATCTCTCCTGTTCCTCCCACACCTGATCCTGAATTCACCCCACTCCCCTTCTCAGCTCCCCTCCCACCAAGTTCCCTTTGTCCATCTCCCTTTTATTTTATCACCCCTTCTAATTGAGGTTCAAGCATCTTTGCTTGGACCTTTCTTGTTTTGCTCCTTTTGGTCTGTGGAGTTTAGCATGAGTGCCCTATATTTTATGAACAAAATCAATTTAAAATACAAATCAAGTATGGCATTTTTTGAACTTAGATACCATACTCAGGATACTATTCTCAAGTTCCAGTCATTTGCCTGCAATATTAATGTTGCCTTTGTTTTTAAGAGCTGATTAGTATTCCACTATGTAGGTGTACCACATTTCAGTCATCCGTTCTTCAGTTGAAGGGTATCTAGGTTGTTTCCTGTTTCTGGCTGTTACTAATAAAGCTGCTGTGAACAGGGTTGAGCAAGTGTCCCTGTGGTACGATAGAACATCTTTTGAGAATATGCCTAGTGGTAGTATAGCTGGGTTTTGGTATAGAACTAGTTAGTCCCAGTTTCCTGAGAAACTGCCAAATTGATTTCCATAGTAGTACAAATTTGCACTTCTACCAGCAATGGAGAAGAGTTCTCTTTATTCCACACCCTCTCCAGCACGTGCTATCACCTTGAAATTTTTATCTTAGCCATTCTGTAGAGTTTAAGATAGAATCTCCAAGTTGTTTTGATTTGCATTTCCCAGATGACTGAGGACTTTGGACATTTCTTTTCAGTGTTTCTCAGCCATTTGAGATTTCTCTGTTGAAAATTCTCTGCTTAGCTCTATATCCAATCTTTAAATTGAGTTATTTGGATTGTTGGTTTCTAAGTTCTTGAGTTCTTTATAAATTTTTCATATTAGCTGTCTATAAAATGTAAGGTTGATGAAAATCCTTTCCCAATCTGTAGGCTGCTGTTTTGTCCTATTGACAATGTCCTTTGCCTTATAGAAGCTTTTCAGTTTCATGAGGTCCCATTTACCAGTTTTTGATCTTAGAGCATGAGCCATTGGTGTTCTGTTCAGGAAGTTGTCTCCTGTACAAATAACTTCAAGGCTATTTCCCCATTTCTGACCTATTAGATTTAGTGTAACCAGATTTACACTGAGTTCTTTGATCCACTTGGACTTGAGTTTTGTTCAGGGTAATAGATATAGATCTATTTGCATTCTTCTCCATGCAGACATCCAGTTAGGCCAACACCATTTGCTGAAGATTCTCTTTTTCCCATTGTATGGTTTTGGCTTCTTTGTCAAAAATTAAGTATCCATAGATGTTCTGGTTTATTTCAGAAACTTTGGTTTGATTCCATTGATCAACCTGTCTGTTGCTATACCAATAACATGCAGTTTTAACTACTATTGCTCTGTAGTACAGCTTGAGGTCAGGAATGTTGATATCTCTGGGAGTTCTTTTATTGTTTAGGATTGTTTTAGCTATCCTGAGGTTTTTGTTGTTGTTGTTGTTGTTTGTTTTTCTATATGAAGTTGAGAAATTGCTCCGTCATGGTCTGAAAGGAATTTTGTTGGAATATTGATGGGGACTGTGTTGAATATATACATTGCTTTCTGTAAGATGGCCATTTTTCACTATGTAATTCCTACTGATCCATGACCATGGGAGTTCTTTTCATCTTCTGATATCTTCCTTAATTTCTTTCTTCAGTGACTTAAAGTTCTTGTCATATAGGTCTTTCACTTGCCTAATTAGAGTTAGGCCAAAATATTTTATATTATTTGTAGTTATTGTAAAGTGTGTTATTTTCCTAATTTCAACATTGGTCCAATTATCATTTGTATAAAGGAGGGCTACTGATTTTTTTTAGTTAATATTTTTATCCAATCACTTTATTGTATGAGTTTATCAGTTTTAGGAGTTTTCTGGTAGAATTTTGGGGGTCACTTATGTATACTATCATATCATCCACAAAGAGTGATGATATGATATGTGACTTCTTTTTTTCTAATTTGTATCCCCTTGATCTACTTTACTTGTCTTATTTCTGTGGCTAGAACTTGAAGTAGTATACTGAATAGATAGTGAGGCCAGCCTTGGCTTATCCCTGTTTGTAAAGAAATTGCTTTAAGTTTCTTGCTATTTAGTTTGATGTTGACTATTGGCTTGCTGTATATTGCTTTGATTATATTTAGGTATGTACCTGTATCCTTGACCTCTCTAAAAGTTTTAACATGAAAGGGATTGGATTTTGTCAACGGCTTTTTCAGCTGCTAAGATGATCTTGTGATTTTCTTCTATCAGTTTTTTTATATGGTGAATTAAATGGATGGATTTTCATATATTGAACCATCCCTGCATACCTGAGATGAAGCCTACTTGATCATGGTAGATGATATTTTGATGTGTTCCTGGAGTTGGTATTCAAGTGTTTTATTGAATATTTTTGCATCATTGGTGATAAGATAAATGGGTCTGAAATTTTCTTTCTTTGTTGGGTATTTGTGTGGTTTGCATATCAGAGTGACTGTGGCTTCATAGAATATGTTTAACAGTATTCATTCTGTTTCTATTTTGTGGAATAGTTTGAGGAGTATTCATATTAGCTCTTCTTTGAATGCCTGGTAGAATTTTGCACTAAAAACATCTGGCCCTGGGCTTTTATTGGTTGGGAGACTTTTAATGATTCCTTCTATTTCCTTAGTAGTTACAGTCCTGTTTAAATAGTTTATCTGATTTTGATTTAACTTTTGTAAGTGGTATAAGTCTAGAAAAGCATTCATTTTCCTTAAAATTTTCCAATTTAATAAAGTACAGGGTTTTCTTTGAAGTAATGAATCTTTGAATTTCCTCAGTGTCCGTTGTTATATCTCCCTTTTTATTTTTGGCTACGTGTATTCAGATACTGTCTCTGTCTTTTTGTTAGTTTGGGTAAGGATTAGTGTATCTTCTTCATTTTCTCAAAAAAAAAAAAACACCTTTTGGTTTTATTGATTCTTTGTTTTGTTTTCTTTATTTCGAACTGATTTATTTCATCCCTGATTTTTATGTATTTTTTTTTTCGGTTTTTTGAAGACAGGGTTTCTCTGTATAGCCTTGGCTGTCCTGAAACTTACTCTGTAGACCAGGCTGGCCTCGAACTCAGAAATCCACCTGCCTCTGCCTCCCAGAGTGCTGGGATTACAGGTGTGCGCCACCACCGCCCAGCAGAAATGTATCTTTTTTTTTCCATCCCTGATTTTTATTATTTTCTCCTTCTACTCCTCTTTGGTGTGCTTGCTTCTCATTCTTTTTTCTAGAGCTTACATGTGTTGTTTTAAACTGCTGGTATAAGAACTTTCTAATTTCTTTATGTAGGCATTTAGTGCTATGAACTTTCTTCTTAGCAGTGCTTTCATTGTATACCATAGATTTGGGTATGTTGGCCCTTCATTTTTGTTGAAATCTAGAAAGTCTTTAATTTCTTTCTTTATTTCTTTTGTGACTCGGAGATCATTGAGTACATATCAGTTCAATTACCATGAGCATGTAGACTTTTCAGTGTTACTGTTGTTGTTGAATCCATGATGGTCTGATTCCTAGGCATAATTTCAATTTTCTTTTATCTATTGAGGCTTGCATTATAACTATATGATCATTTTTGGAGAAAGATCCATTAGGGGCTGAGAAGAAGATATATTCTTTTGTGTTTGAGTGAAATGTTCTATAGATGTCTGTTGGGTCCATTTGATTCATAATGTCTGTTAGTTGTATTATGACTTTGTTTTGTTTTTGTCTGGCTGATGTGTCAATTGTTAAGAATGGAGTGCAGAAGTTTCACACTGTTCAATGTGTGATTTTAGCTTTAACAATGTTTCTTTTTTTATTTTTTAGTTGATTTTATTTTTTTTAATTTTTTTATTTTCTATATTCTTTGTTTACATTCCAAAGGTTTTCCCCTTTCTTTTAAAAATGTGGCTGCTACTGTGTTTGGAGAAAAAATGTTCATAATTGAGATAACATCTTTGATTTTTCCTTTGATGAGTATGAACCGTCCTCCCTTGTCTCTTTTGATTAATTTTGGGTTAAAGTCTATTATATTATATAGTAGAACAGCTACTCCAGCTTGCTTCTTGGGACTGTTCATTTGCTTTGGAAAGTTTTTTCCAGCCCTTTACTCTGAGGTTATGTCTATTTGGATTGCTGAGGTGTATTTCTTGTATGCAACAGAATGATTGATACTGTTTTCGCATGCATTCTGCTAGCCTGTTTCTTTATATTGGGGAATTGACACCATTTGTGTTGAGAGATATTAATGCTAAGTGATTGTTAATTTCTGTTATATTAATGTTGGTGATGTTAGTATTTGTGTGTGTGTGTGTGTGTGTGTGTGTGTGTGTGTGTGCTTCTGTTGTTTGTTCCTGGTACAAAATTACTTATTTCCTGTGTGTTCTTGGATGTATGGATGTAGTTTTCCTCCTTAGGTTATAGAGATTTCTTTCTAGTATTTCCTGTAGTGCTGGATTTTTGATAGATATTATTTAAACTTGGATTTGTCTTGAAATGTCTTGTTTTTCCCATCTAGAGTGATTGAGAGCTCTGCTGGGAATAGTCTAGGTTGACATCTCTGGTTTTTTAAGGAGTACAAGGCATCTGTTTAGGCCCTTCTAGCTTTTAAAGTCTCTGTTTAAAGTAGTCATGTGTAATAGGTCTGATAGGTCTGCATTTGTATGTTACCTGACCTTTTTCCCTTGCCATTTTTAATAGTCTTTCGTTATTCTGTGGATTTTGTGTTTTGATAATTATGTGGGGGGGAGGATTGTCTTTTATGGTCAATTCTGATTGATGTTTCACAAGCTTCTTGTATGTTTATATGGATGTCTTTCTTCAGATTGGAAAAGTTTTCTTTTATGATTTTGTCAAGAATATTTTCTGGTCCTTGGAGCTTGGATTCTTCACCTTATTCTATTCCTGTTATTCTTAAGTTAGGTCTTTTCATAATGTCCTAGATTTCCTAGATGTTCTGTGTCAGGGGTTTTTTAAGATTTAACATTTTCTTTGACTGATGTATCAATTTATTTTATTGAATCTTCTACACCTGAGATTCTCTCTTCCATCTCTTGTATTCTGTTGGTGATGCTTGCATTCGTTATTGTTCCTGCTCTCTTCCCTAAATTTTCCATCTTCAGGATTCCCTCAGTTTGTGTTTCCTTTATTGTTTCTATTTCCACTTTCAGGTCTTGAACAATTTTATTTATTCCCTTCACCTGTTTTGTTGTATTTTCCTGTATTTCTTTGAGGGATTTATTCATTTCCTCTTTAAAGCCCTCTGACTTCTTTATAAAATTGGATTTAAAGTCATTTTCTCGTGCTTCAGTTGGGTCAGGATATCCAGGCCTTGCTATAGTATGGCAGCTGTGCTCTAAAGGTATCATATTGCCCTGGCTTTTGTTGATTGTGTTCTTTTGAGGGCCTTTAACCATATGGATGGTTTTGGTCCTTGGATGTTGCTGCTGTAGTAGACATTGAGAGGGGGCTTATCCTCAATTGTGCTGGTGTGGCAGGTCACTGATGGGTATCCTTTGGCTGTGTCATTCTGGGTCAGCAGATCTGTATGTTTCAGGATCTGGTCTGATGAAGGTGGGCAGAGAGGTGGCAGGAGGATCCAGGTCCACCAGAGTGTCCCTGAGGACTGAAGGAGTCAATTTTATGCTTCTTATATGGCTTCCTATTTTTTTCATTCTTTTTTTTGGGGGGGATAATTGTTCAAAAGTAGTTTTAGGAATTAAAAGAAAATAAAAACTTGAAGACAATGGTAAAGATTACCATGCAGAGAGCAAAAGTGGGCACCCAGTGAAGGAAAATATTTTTTATATTTGTGCATATAGTAATGTATATTTATGCATATAATAAATAATAATCAAAGAAAAAGAAATGATCAGTTTGAGAGTGGGGAGGCAAGGAAAATTTGGAGAAGGGAAGTTGGAGGAGCTGAAGATAGAAAAGTAGGGGAGTAATAGAATTTAATTCAATTGAAAACATATTTTTGAAAATCAACAGTGAGGGCATGAATTTATGATCTGAAAAATTTCTAGTTGAAACCACATGGATTTTCAAGACAAGGAGAGCTTGCACTGCACAACAGGGAGGTAGGTGAACAAATGCATCTTTTGAGCTGTAGCTAGACACAACACCAACGTACCAACCCTACTTTAGGAAGAAGAAAAATAGGAATTACTGGGGATGTTATAAAATGAAAGAATACAGTCACATAGCCCATATTTAATTACACATACATGTGTGTTATACCTCCCTAGTCAGGCAGTCCAGTGTATACATGAACTGTGTCTACATTCACAGGACTAATCAACCACAAACAATAATAATCAGTACAAAATGTATTTTTTACTAAACATGTACAGAATCTTTTTGTATCACTTAGCCTTACTTAATAACTTTGCATAGCATTTACAACATACTAGATCATATAAGGAGTAACTCTACAGAAGAGTGGAAATATTATGAAAATAGTATCATGTAAAAGCTACATAGGTTTATTTATATAGGACAATTTAAATTTGTAGGTTTCTGTAGATAAGAGATCATAAATCCATGGATACTGAGGTATATATGTAAATGTGTGTATGTGTATATGTATATATATATATTCAACATATGCAAACATAGATACTAGCACTAGTATTCATTAAACAACTGACAGTTTTTCAGAAACAGGTTCTCTAGACAAAATTTCATACTAATATTGTCTCCTCTTTTGTGACCAGCACAAAAATGTGTAGAACCTACTATGATTTTCTATTAAAACATTTAACCAAATAGTTGTTAACAGAAATATTTCCAGATGAATTTCATTCTCAGATCATAAAAATGATAGACATAAATTTTAATAACCAATTAGATTTAGATGCAAATTTCTCTTCCTATATAGAGTTTTTTTTAACATTTTGAATTAAATATATTCTACTTTTGCATTTCTAAACTGAGATTGTCAGTAAAGCTTTGAAAAAGACCAAGAGTGTATTTCTGTCCCACTAAAACTGTGAGTCACTAAATCAATGACAAAAGACAGTGATGATGAAGACTCCAAATCAATCAAGCCTTCTGATTTGTGCCCTTGAGGCAATTCAACAATCACATGCTGCATTCTTGTCCAGCATTCACCCTACAAACAAGAAGAGAACTGGCCCTGAGAAAAACAATTGAAATAGATTTCTCTAACTTCACAGTTTTCCATAGTCTGAGATTCTTCTATGGCCACCATTAGTACCATACTTTGAGTGGGCTGGGGAGATGGTTTAGTGGGTAAGGCACTTGCTGCAGAACTGTAGGACAAGACTTTGTGTCCTGAGTATCTATATAAATATCAGCTGGGCATGGTGGCCACCTATAATTCCTGCAATCAGAAGAGAGAAAGATAAGGAATTCCTGATGGGAGCAATTTGACTCTCCTGACTTGCCCATACATGTGCTGTTGTTGCTGCTGAAGTAAGAGACCTTTCCTCAAGATATAAGAAGGGATGTGACCAAGGAAGACATCTGATGATGTCAACATTCAGCCTACAATTATGTGTACACATGTGCACCTGCACATATGCAAACATGCACACATACACTAAGGTATACCACATACACATACACATACACATGTGTACACACATGCATACATACATACTTACATATACATGTGCACACACACACAATCACACATACACACTCTGTGCCTGAGGAAGTAGAAGAGATCATTTGGGTGTCATATCTGCCATTTCTCTACAGAAATGAGATATTTTAGGACTTTTGCTGTCTCCCTTGCAGTTTACCCTCTTTTTTGCCCCTACTTTCCCATTAGCTTGAGGTTTTCATAGGGGATAGTCTGGAGAGTGGGACATTTGTAGCCAGTAAGCTTGACAAATGCAATATATATAAAGTAGCAGGGTTAAAGACCCTGCAGAGGCTTAAAAAATACTCAGGTGATGCTTTGATTGACTGAAGAGCTCATTTCAATCCTATAAGTTGGAGAGAAAAACTTTCTTAGGGTCAAAAGATGATGGACCAGTGGTGACTTTTGCCAGCTAGCTTGGGTAATCAGAAGCTAATCTCTTAGACTAGACCTACACCTCTTCAAAAAGTACAAATGAAAGACCCTCCAGTCCTGTGATTTACAGTATCCTACATTAGTGAGTTGATTTAAGGAAGAGAGCATAGAAAAATACTGTCCTTAAAAAGAATAATCATGATGGAAATATTCAAGTGAAACAATCAAAAACAACTCACGGGACTGGAAAGATGCTCAACGATTAGAAACATTGACTGCTTTCCCAGAGGATCCCGTTTCAATGCAGGCAAACATATAGCACACACAACTATAACTCCAGTCCCAGGGAATCCAAAATTCTATAGCCTCTGGCCTTCACAATCACCAAGCACATACATGATGCACAAACATATGTATGGACAAAACATCTATATACATAAAATCAAATAAATAGTTTTAAAATATTTTATTCATCAGTGAACTGAAGTATGCTCACTTGTCAATTAGTAAATGACCTCTAAACTATTTCACATAATGAATAAATTCATCAGTGTCAACAGATTCGAGGCAGTTTTGTTAATGAGAGAAAACAGCAAAATTTAGATTGTTAAGAGAGATAAAGATGATACACTATCTTATCCAATACCTAATTAGGAAGTGGTTATTATAATAGTAGATAGGCCTCCCTTTATTTTCCTTGTTTTTAGGTGAAGACTGGGGGGTCAAGGGTAAAAAAAAAACACAGATAAAAGGTAGAGTTCTTGATTTTACTGATTCCCACAAATCAACAACTCTTAATTCTATGGATTATAACAAAACTTTCTCCATTGGTCATAGATGAAGTGACATATTGTTAGTCCTCATGGTCACTAAAACACAGAGGGTAATATTCATAACTCCTTCAGCAAAACCAGGGGAAGAAATAGTAATTTAGTGAAACTGCCTGCTAAAGTCTTTAGCACAAAGTAATGTAAACTGTGTCTAGTTGGCTTAAGTGTAAAGGAATTATTGGAATGATATGGGGATACAAAACAGTAGGCAGCCTCTAGGAAGTTAGAAACTAAAGCAACCCATGCCATGAAAGTAGAACTGTAAAGATCACCTATCATGTCCACTGGCCAGCAAACATGCAGTATGCCCTACGACACTCACTGGCTCTAGAACAAGATGACCACTTTGGAATGCTTCCATCACTGCCCATGGGAAGTGGATACAATTGTAGCCACTGCGGAGTCATTCAGCAGAGCAAAGTCTGTTATGTCTGTGTAAAGAATTGTGTCGCCATTTGATTGAACATAGGTTTATAAAGGATTGTTCAGGTTACTGGAATACTCTCTGCAGAAGCACAAGGGTAGAAATTAAATGATCATGCCATGCTGGTGTGGCAGTGATGGGAAGGAGTTAAGGTAGCAGTAGTGTATATTAGGGGAGGTACTCAGAGGTTGGATACACTTGAACTTATTGCCAACCTTATATGCTGCTCGACAGAATATGAATGAATCCTAGAGAAAGAAATCCAGAATAACTCCAATGTGTTTGGAATGGACTGCTGGGAGGCTGATACTCCTACAACTGGGAGAAAAGAGATGGTGAGCTGACTGGACTGTCAGGCTAAGATTGTTGTTTTCCTTTGGAAGCTGTCTTACTTATTTTTAGTTAAGATTCCAAGTGGATACTTTGAGTAAGGAATAACAGAAAAACTATAAGATCTCTGAGCTGGCAATAAATTTGGTTATCTCGAGGAGGATATAAATGGCATTCAAAGCAACCAAAATATATGTGATCTCAGGAAAGTGAGCACAGAGAGAGGACAGGCTGCCCTACAGATTTTTGTGTTCAGACGTCAGCTAGACTTTTTGTGAAGACTGCTAATTCTGATTTTTCTTGTTTTACTTCATTTTTAGGTCCTGACAAGGGTTACTAAACAGAATAAAGATTAAATGTGATTGTACATTTAGTACTGCTTTGAACCTCATATTTGATTCATAAAACTCAGAAAAAAATATTAAGTTGCATTCAATACAATAGAAAATAAAGTTTAAAAAGGAAATTGTGTCACCAAGTCTTAACTTAAAACCTCAGTTAGGGGTGTCTTATGGGCTCAGTTAATACCATAGGCATGATCTTAGCTGCAAGGGAATCTGGAAAAATGAGGATTGAGACTTTCATCTTACCTAGTTAGGAAGTGAACAAGTAAGTTAGGCATAAAACAGAAAAGATGAGAAAGATTGGAAAACTACAAAGATGAGGAAATCCAGAAGATACTGTATATCAAAATGAGGGTCTGACAAATTTCAAATGCCTGTTCCTTTTAGCTTGATAGGTTGAGCAGGTGATGAGAGGACGTGAAGACATCTAAATGTGGCAGAAACCTGCCTCTGCAAGAGAAAGGGCATTTCTTTGAGTTTTCTAAGTTATAGTGCTATCTTCTGTTATTTATCTCTATCACTCTTGAGAAATATGGAAAGTGCATCCTTGGAAAATGAATTCTGTGATGTTCAGGGTCTTTGCTGCCAATCTCTCTCAAACATTATTTATCAACTTTCTTAGGCATTGCTTATTCTGACAGTGAAGAAGGGAGCCACTTTAGTTAATGTGTCTGGATGCCTCTTCTTGGATCCATTCATTCAAAATGAAGTATGGATGCCCTTCATGTGCAGCTATCTAACTGTAAATCATTTTGTATGGCAATACATTTAGTCACTGGTCAAATCACTTGGTAGTGTCATTAACCCTTTCCTTTGGGCTATCTTGTCTCATTTAGTAGACTGAGAATTCTTTAAAGGCAAGGCTAGAAATTATACAGTATTTTCAATTTCTCACTCCCACATATTATCCTTTTCTTCCTTGTTTCTTCAATATTGAAGAAATTATACAGCAGTATAAGAATGTTATTAGGAAGTCGGATTTATATACATCCTTTTATTGTCTTATGCTATAGTAGTAATAGGAAGGAGTATTATGATATAATGAGGAAAATATGAAGTTTTATTCACCTCAGTTTTATAATATGTAACATGGTTAAAATAATATTATGTCCCACAGAGAGCAACTGTAGGAGCGACTTGTTATCGTATAAAATCGTTGGGTGCCCAAGGTTGAGCAAATGGTTAGTAAATGTCTTGTGGTATCACTACCACCCATGGTCTATATGTAGCAGAATGGCTGTAACCATTGGGAGTTTCTCCATTTATGAGTATACGTAGCTTAGAAAGAAGAGGTGTGATGAATAGCAGATAAATAAAAACCAAACTTTGTTAGCAAAATCTGAAAGAGTCTAGGGGGACTTCTTAGCAACTGAGGGCTCAGATTTCAACAGGCCTAAGGGGCTTTGGTCAATGTTGATGGTTGCGATTAGGAACCATCTTAGAAAAACTCTGAGAAGAGTCTTCGAAACAGAAAACAATGAAGTATTTCTCTAGAGATAAGCACCACTTTTATGTAGACAATGAATATTTTAGGAAGCAAGATACCCCTCCAGAATTGCCGATGGCAGAAATGACAGGAGAAAGAGTGTTTGTACCCTGTGATAACCCACAATAGCAGGATACAGGAAATGACCTGCCTCTCCTAAATTCTTGTACCATATTGGAGGAGCAAAATTGAGCATTGCTGTGTGCACCAACCTGATCGTACTTCCTGCCTTTATCACAGCCCCTAGTCTTATCTTCATCTAACACGGCAAACTCTGTTCTTGTAGAAGTGTCCAACAAATCTCAGTCCCACCAGGGCCGTGATGACACCATATGCCTTCAGCAACGATTGGTTCAATAAATGTTTCACTGAAAAAGAAGACCATGTTTGCTCACTGGAATATGAAATGTGCACTTCATAGTTGCACATGAGTAAGCATGGAAGCATATGTAGGATGTCAGGTTTGCCTGCAGGTAAAAGTGAAACAGGTAATGCTGATCATATGGCTCTGCCTTTCTCACCATATGCTCATTTGTACTTCAGACTCGAAAGTCCTTCTTCCATTTTCCCCCAGTAAATGTTAATTTTTAACAGCACTGGTTTGACAGATACTGAAGGCTGGTACAGCAAAGTGGATTGATATCAGATAATAAGGACATATAATTTAGGTCATGGGGTTTTAAAGAAATGCCCAGCACTGGAGATAAATGATGAATGACATTTTATGCATTCTTTCGGTGTATCTTTAGGAATAACCTTTGCATCTGTTATAATATTGAATGTACACTTTTCATTTACATTAGTTTTGTTTTTATTTGTTTCACCCACTAAAACAGTTAACATAGTAAGAACATTGTACTGATTCTAATGAAAAGGGAGTCCAGAGTTTGGGTTGGTAGGTGAACCTGCTGCTCAAATGTCTTCCAGGTAAATGCTTCTTTTTCATTCTCTTTGCTCATTGTCTTTGTCCTGAGGCAGACAGCAGCACGAATGTCAGAAATATCATCTGGTGTCAGGCTGATGTCTCCAGACAGAAGAAAGGCAGCTGGTGCTTTTCTCTACTTCAGCTGGGGAAGCATCCCATGGGCTCTCCTGTGAGGCATCATCTCTATCCCATTCTCCCTGACACACTCATGGTCTCCTCTCTCCCCAAAAGTAAGCAAATAGAAAACAATCCTGAAACCTAGGAGTCCTGTCTGCAGCCAAGCAGAGACTGATTTTCCCAAGGCACTTGGGAAAGCCTGGGAGCAAGATAAATGCCTGGATAATATAGAATGATCCATTTTGAGACTCCAGCCAGGGAAACAGGTAGACTGGCTGGAGAACTTCCCCTCTTCCTCAGTTCCTCCAAATCCAGTCCTTCAATCTCGCCCCCAGCTCTGCAGCTGAACATACCCAGCAGCCTCACTTCCCCCACTGACCCCATCTCTAGATGAACCCAATTTTTTTCTCCACTCACCCTTTGATCCCAACCCTTTCCCTCTGAAATTCCCTTCCATGCTTTATTCCAGTCCCCAACTCCTACAAGCATTCCCTAGGATCCCACAGGTCACTATGGCCAGGGAAGCTATAGGTCAACTGCAAATCTTCCCCTTTCCCTCAGTTCCTCCATCCTCCCCCCACCCGGCCCCACCTCATCCCCAGCTCTGTAGCAGACTATCTCCTATGGCCTTCTATTCTTTATGTTCCTATCCCCAGCTGGTCATACAGGTCTCTACTCAGCCTTCCTCCACACTCATTCTTTTATCCCAACCCACAAGTCCAGCCAGAGAAACAGGTAGGCAACCTTCAGACATTTACTTGTGCCATCTTCAAGTCCCACTCCCCTAGTCTTATCCCCAAATATGTACCAAACCACCTGTTGTGACTTCTTCTTACTCTATGCCTTCATCCCCAGGGTACTCTAGAGCCCATCACTCTGCCTCCTAGTCCGTCGCATTCCTAAGTATAAGCTCCCAATATCTACTAGTGTGAGTTAACTTGGACACACCAGTGGCTACACCTACCAAGGTCCAAGAAGAGTTTCCTAAAAGGCAACACACAGCTACACAGTCTCCTAAGAACCAGAGAGGGCAATTGGAACCAAGAAACAAAACACCCACCCAACAAAGCAAAGACCAGATATCAGAACTTAGAACTATAATCTTCCCAAACACAGGTGCCTGGACACAAAAGTAAAAATACTATGTCTCCACTAGAGCCTAGCAACCCTACCACCATAAGCTATAAGTATAGCAACAGAGCTGGGCCCAAGAAAAAAAACTTGAAATAATTTTTCTAAATATAATAAAGGTCTTTAAAGAGGAAATGGATAAATCCCCTAAAAAAATCTATGAAAACAAAAGCAAATAGTGGAAGAAATGAACAAAACTGCCCAATACCTGAAAAGTGGAAATAGAATAAACAAGGAACCCTGAGAGAAATCAGGAAATGAAAAAAAATAATCAGGAACTCGAATGTAAACCCCAGAGGCAAGCCTCATCGACAGAATACAAGAGACACGGGGAGAATCAGGCCCTCAAGACATGATCAAGGAAATCAAGAGTTAGGCCAAAGAAAATATTATTCTAAAAAAATAAAATCCTGGCACAAAACATTTAGGAAATCTGGGACAGCAAAATCTAATAATAAAAAGAATGGCAGATGGAAAAGAAACCCAGGTCAAAGTCACAAAAATATTTTCAACAACACCATAAATGAAAATTTCTCTGTCCTAAAGGAGATGCCTATCAAGGCAAGAGATGCATACAGAACACTAGATATCCTGGACAAGAAAATAAGCCCGCTTGGAACATAACAATCAAACACTAAACATAATTAAGATAAAGTTTCAAAAGACTTGAGAGTAAGAGCTGCTGTTTGTCTTTCAGATCTGACTTTCTCAAAAGTTTTTCATTGAGAAATTCTAATCTTTTTTGAGTAAAAAAGAAATTCACACCCATAATATATACCAATAGTAATGGATGTTCCCGCCTTCCAAATTCACTGCTTACCTTACGTCCATAGCATAGGCCTCAAATATACTTACACATTTTTGTTGTTCTCCTATGGGTTTTGAATCCAGGAAACAAGAGCTCTAGATGAGAAACAACTGAGGTTTTGGAGTTGTAAATTTATCTATAAAATTTTCCCTGCAACAAATCATTTTTTCCACCTTGAAAAATAATCACTACAAGCAGGAATATAACAGAAAAAGAATCCAAATAATTTTAGTTTTTTGTGTGTGTGTGTGTGTGTGTGTGTGTGTGTGTGTGTGTTCCTGCCTCCTTCATTCTGGGCAAGCTACATTTCTAACCCTTCTCATATATTTCATTAGAGAATTTCTAATGTGTACAGGAGGACAATTCAAAGTAATCAGTAAGTGTATTTGAGACCTAGCCTAGGTAATACAAGGTGGGGATTGGCTTGAGGAGAGAGAAACATCTATTATTAATGTTAACAATGGCATAATGTTCCATTAAAAAAATAGTAGAGTATAATTATATCTGTGAGATCTTTAAATGTTTCAGGTAGCAGATAGTATATAAAAGGAGCTTGAAGAACAAGTAGGTTCTGTCAAAACTTGCCTATCGGGCACTGAAAGAAGGAAGGTGGCTGTATTAGAATAATGAGTAGTCTGATGTAGTCTGAGCTTCCTGTGCTAGAGCTCAGAGTGGGCAGTTATGTAGAAATGTTATAGTTCCTAAGAGAGGCTGGGAGCAAATGACAATTATCCATATAAATTTGGCTCTTTGTCCCATTAACAATCACTAAAGGTTATTATTATTATTATTATTATTATTATTATTATTATTATTTTATGGTCCAGTCATTACCCATCTCCTGGCCTACCCACTCACTGGGACCTCAAGTCTCTCAAGTGTTAGGTGCATCTTCTTCCACTGAGACCAGACTAGGCAATCCTCTGTTGTATATGTGAGGGGTGGGGAGTGGGGTGAGAGCTCAAACCAGTTAATGTGTGCTGCCTGGTTGATGGCTCAGTGTCTGAGAGATCTCAGGGGTCTGGGTTAATTGAGACTGCTAGTCTTCCTATGGAGTCAACCTCCTCAGCTTCTTCCAGCCTTTCCCTAACTCAACCACAGGGATCCCTCCTTCTGTCTATTGGTTGGGTGAATGTATCTCCATCTGTCTCACACAGGTACTTGTTGGGCTTCTCAGAGGACAGTCACTCTAGGATCCTGTCTGTAAGCACACAATAGCATCAGCAATAGTGTCTTTCCTTGGATCCTCCCTTAGACATGGATCCCAAGTTGAGCTGGTCACTGGACCTCCTTTCCCTCAGGCTTTTCTGCCTTTTTGTTCCTGCAGTTCTTTTAGACAGGAATAATTCTGTGTCAGTTTTTGATTGTGGGATGGCAACCCCATCCCTCACTTGATGCCTTCTCTTTTTATTGGTGCTGAAGCAGGAAACAAAGTCTTGGTAAGATTAATAAAACAATTCTTTTTTTTTTTTTGTTTTGTTTTTTGTTTTTTTCGAGACAGGGTTTCTCTGTGTAGCCCTGGCTTTCCTGGAACTCACTCTGTAGACCAGGCTGGTCTCGAACTCAGAAATCCACCTGCCTCTGCCTCCCAAGTGCTGGGATTAAAGGCATGTGCCACTACCGCCCGGCAATAAAACAATTCTAATACCGTCATGGAAAGCAGATGAATGATACAAGTTAAGTAACTGAAGAATAGTTACCCTGGCAACCGTACACATACAAGTACCATTATACAGACTCAGCAAATGTGTGTGTGTATACATATGTATATGTATGGGTCTCTGTGTGTATTCGTATGTGTATATTATCAACAATGAAAAAAGAGCAAGAGGATTTGGGAGAAGAACAGGAAAGAAGAAAATGATGTGATTACATGTTTAACTTCAAATAAACAAAGTAATTCTAATTGCTATTAATGAAAATGTGAATGTCTTAGTTAGGGTTTTACTGCTGTGAACAGACACCATGACCAATGCAAGTTTTATAAAAGACAACATTTAATTGGGGTTGGCTTACAGGCTCAGAGGTTCAGTCCATTGTCATCAAGGTAGAAACATGGCAGCATCGAGGCAGGCATGGTACAGGAGGAGCTGAGAGTTCTACATCTTTATCTGAAGGCTGCTAGTAGAAGACTGACTTCCAGGCAACTAGGGTGAAGTTCTTAAGCCTACACCCACAATGACACACCTACTCCAACAAGGCCACACCTCCTAATAGTGCCACTCCCTGGGAAAAGCATATACAAACCATAACAGTGAGCAATAGTTTTCTGGTAGGATAAGAGTGGCAGTAACACAAGCAGAGGCAATGTGAGGGTTGTGAGGACAGACCAGTGGCAAACTGCTTGTCTGCTGAGTATAAATATCTGGGACAAGGAAAACGATTTTAGCAGTATCTTTCAAAGGATCTTGATGACCAAATAAAGAAATTATGGGGAACCTGAGATAGCTAAAGCAATCTGCACAATAAAAGAACTTCTGGAGATATCACCATTCTTGATTTCAAGATGTACTATAGAGCAATAGGAGTAAACACTACAACGCATTAACAAAAAACCAAAAACACTAAAACAAACAAAAACCCAAATAAGCTGATCAATGGAATAGAATAGAATCGAAGACACAGAAATAAATTCACACATCTATGGACATGTGATTTTTGACAAAAAGCCAGAGCAGTTCAAAGGAATAAAAGAAAGCATCTTCAACAAATTGGTGCTGGTCTAATTGGATGTTTGCATGTAGAAGAATGTGAATAGATCCATATTTATCAACCTGCACAAACCTTAAGTGAATCAAAGACCTCAATATAAATTTTGTATTCTCACTTATAATTGTGTATTCTCACATATGCATATTAGCCATACAATACAGGATAACCAGGTTATAAGACAGGTCCAAGGAAGGATGCTTTAATCTCTATCAGAAAGGGAAATAAAATAAACATCTTAAGTGAATGGATATAGGGAACTAGTTTGGAGATACGGTGGGGAGGAGGAATCGGGGAGTGGATCATGTGAAGGAAGAATAGTGATGGAGGGAGAGGTCTTGGATAGAGATGAAAAATTGGTGGAGACGGGCCTCTTTGGGACAAGTTGGAGATCTGGGCTTAGTGAGGCTTTTGGGGGTTCTATAGGGATGACCCTAGTAGAGATTCCTAACAATGGATGATATGGAGACTGAAGAGTCTATCTCCTATAGCCAAGTGGGAATTCCAGTGGAGGGATGGGGACACCAATCTACCCACAAAACTTTTGACCCAAAATTTGTCTTGCCTACGAGATGTGCAGGGAACAATATGGAGTCGAGATTGAGGAATGGCCCATGATTGGCCCACCTTGAGCCCAACTTTGAAAGAAAGCCAACTCTGACACTGTTGATGACACTCTGCTATGCTTGCAGACATTAATCTAGCACAACTGCCTTCTGAGAGGCTTCAATAAACAGCTGATAGAAAAAGATGCAGAGAGCCACAGCCAAACAATAGGCAGAGCTTGGGGAGTTTTGAGGATGAGTTGGGAGAAAGATTGAGGGAGCTAGAGGAGTCAAGAAATACAGAATAAACTTAGATCCATGGTGCTCACCATGACTAAACCACCAGCAAAAGTGCATACCTAGACTGAACCTAGGTCACCTACACATATGCAACAGATGCTCATTTTGGTCTTCATGTGAGTCCCCCCAGAATTGGAGCTGGGACTGTCTCTGATACAGACTCTGTTGCCTGTCTTTGGATTCCTTTTCTGTAGCTTGGCTGCCTTGTCTGTGAGAGGATGTACCTAGTACTGCTTGAATTGCCAAAATTGTTTGGTACCCATGGGACAGATCTTTTTCCTTGAGGAGAAGGGGAGGAAAAAATTGGGGAAGGGTAGGTCAATAAGACTGGGAGGAGAGGAGGCAGGGGAACTCCCATTTGGATGTAAAGTGAAGAAACCAAAAACGCAAGCAAGCAAGCAAGCAAGCATATTGGGTCAATAATTTTGCTTATCATTGTTATTATGTGTTTTAGATAATAATCAAAGTGAAATAATAATGTATTCATATATATATATATATATATGTCTTTGTAGGTATGTACAGCTTCAGTTACATAAAATAAATGTTATTAAAATGGTTTTTTCAGTGCAAATATATTTTTAAAATTTTATTGCCCTGCAAATGTAGGCTTCATGGTAAGCATTGTATAATTAATGTTTCTACTAATGTGATTTATCTCATGCCAAGTACATACACACTCATGAATCAAACTATCCTAATACTAGTACAGTAAATCTGAGGGACAGAAAGCATTCCCAAGTCAGCTTTGACTTGGCGACCATTCATGATGCTGGTTTTGTTCCATTTAAGAAAAATGGACAAGAAATTGGAATTTCTTTGGATGATTTTGTTGCTAAGCTTCTGTAAAGGATTAACGTGAGTATTTTAATGCTTGACTTGAGTCTATGGAATCCTATTTAAGGTAACAAGGTTTCTGTGTTGGAAGGAAATAAGTGTCCAACAGTGTATGTGATGATCCCATGTAAACACAGGAAATCAAAAGCTCACCATTTTCAGAAGGTCATTTTGTTGCCTGTAGAGATAGAGTTTTACTATACATGGGAATATCTCTAAGGTATTACTTTCATCATTAATAATCAATTCCTGAGAAATATCTTCAAGTTCTTTTCTCTGTTTTGTGCTTACAATAGACAGCATGATAGTAACTTTGATGTCAACCAATAGTTGGCTCTTCCATCCTGGCCTTAGTTTTTATAAACACATGGATAAGAAACAAGTTTAGGTAAATTGGTAAATACAATATCCATAATTATGTATTTTAGGGAAAAATGAAGGTTAGATATCTATATTTACAAGGTGATCTTATACATTAAACTTAATAGAAGATCAATATTTTGCTTTTAAATATTCAAATATTTCAAAATATTTCAAAATAAATATAATAATGTGCCTTTATTTTAAAATCAAACATTTTGGGAAGTGATATCATATAGGGACCAAAGAAGTTATGATATTTTATGCCTCATACACGATGTATATGAAATGAGACTATCTTTTCCAAAAATATATGGAGATATTAAAATTTTATTGTGATTAGGAGAGAAATTATATTGTTGATAATATTTTCTTTATAATTATTTGAGATTTTTTTCAATGATAATCTTAAATTAAGAAATACAGCAGACTTTCCAATATTTTATATTCAAAAGCACTGGTTAATCTTTAACTAATGAGAAACTTGAAATAGAAAACACTCATGAAACTTTGTATTTCATTTTTCAGAGCTTTCAGAATTTTTAATCGAGAAATGTTCAAGCATAAGATGGGATGAAAATTATCCAGACCTTAGCCAATTACATGCACAAGCAAATATAAATATTTCAGATATATTATTAAATTTCCTAGAAAAAATGAGTATCATTTTTAAAGATACTTGAATCTTCTCACCAGCTTCATACCTTTTACATTTTCTTTAGGAATTCTGCTATGCCATATAGGGTGTGTGTGTGTGTGTGTGTGTGTGTGTGTGTGTGTATGTGTGTGTGTGTGCGCGCATGTGTTTGTGCATGTGTGTGTATGTTCATGTGCACCCATGCACACACGTGTGCAGCAATGACTTTTCCAACATTATGTTTTAAAATCTGACAAGGTCATATAAGCTGGAGGAAAAAAGAAGGGGTCATCAAAAGGGAAAAAATAACAGAACTGTGGTGAAATGGCTCTCTGTCGGCCTTGGTATTGATTCAGAGTGTGTCAAAAGGGTCTTTTGTCGTGCCCCAACCACAGCATACTAATTTGCTAGATCAAGTCTGTCAGAATATCGACTGGAAGTAAAGAACTACAGTGGCAGCTTTTGTGTTTCTTCCAGCAGGGAGCCTGTGTGTGAAACAGGATTATCAGGGGGTCATGAAGAGAGTCAAAGGATGTCCATCACTTCCCTTCTGGTAATGCAATGGGGCGGGCGCCTGGGTGTGATTAAGATGTAGGAGACGGGAGGCATAGTGGTGAACAAATCAGAAACACACACATGCAAATCAGGCAGGCTGCTGTTAACCATATATTTTTAATGAAAAAATTCAATAGCAAACCAAACAAATATCTAAACAGCTGCATTCAGCTAACATATCAAGTGGCCTATTCAACATCTATTCTTAAAAAAATCAGATACACAAAACATGGAAATGCTGACCAAGTGTATACATCTCTGTAAATATTGCTTTGCAATCTACAAGTGTTCCTTGTGTGGCTGTGTGCTCTTGGCACAACTGTCGGGTGAATAAATATCAATTTGGTCTTCTTTTCCCATATACAACAATGTAATACTCACAACACCATAGATAGCTCAGCTATACTATAGCCTTCAATATTGCAGAATTCAGTTTTGTTTCATTTCTTTCCATTGGTTTCACAGAATTAGAAAAAATAACTCCTTTAAGTGAAAGAAAGAATATAGGTAGAAATTATATGTCTTCATAAGAATATTGATACTTCATAAGAATAATGAATAGGCTTTGGAATTGTAATTCTATCTATTATAGGCATATCAATACTTTGCTTATGACATAGACAAAAGAAGGAAAGCCCACGAGGCCTCAATCCTGCACAAAGAATTACAGACAACTAAGGAATGCTGAGAGCAGAAGAAATGGTCTTCCCCCCAGGATGAGCACAGCAATTTTCTATCCAATACCAAATGGTCAGCCCTGCAAACATAAGTACCAGTAACATTAAGGTGTATGATAGATTATTTTTACAACCTAAGTTTCATCTTTTTCTATATCCTTCACATGGTACGATGGAGACTTATTTGCTCATTTGAAAAACATACTTATTTAAGTGTTTATTCTCTGGCTTCCCATAGAGGATATAAAAATGAGAGATGTAAATTATCTAACTTTAAGGTTAAGTGAACATATAAAGGATCATTGATATTCGCAACTATGATTATTTCTATCTCAGAATGAAGGCAAAATGTCAGAAGAATAATGGATATTCTGCAAAACTAATATTTGGAAACATGGCCCACTGAATCAACTAACCAGTGCTTGTAGGAACTCACAGAGACTCAAGTTGCAAGCATAGGACCTGCATGAGTCTGTACCAGGTCCTCTGTGTGTATGCTATGACTGTTAGCTTGATGTTCTTGTTGGTCTCCTAATAGTGGGAGTGGGTGTGTCTTTTGCCTGCTCTTGTGACTCTTTTCCTCCTATTGGGTTGCCTTGTACAACCTTCATAGGAGGGATTTTGTCTTCTCTTATTGTAGTTTGTCTTATCTTCTTCGATTGTTTTTCTTTGGAGGCCCGCTCTTTTCTGAAGGGAAATGGAGGAGAATTAGATCTAGAGAATAGAGGACTTGGAAGGAAGCTGGGGGAAGTGGAGGAAGGGGAAATATGGTTGAAATGTTTTGCATGAGAGAAGAATCTATTTTCCTTAAAAAAAATTATTGATTCTTTGTGAGTTTCACATCACCAGAATCGCCTTCATCACCCTTTCCCTTCATGCCTGCTCTCTGCCCTTGAAACTTCAGCCCACAAGGAAAGAAAATATCTCATTGTGAAAGCTATAGTGTGTTAGTGTCTCCCACAGTATACCCTTTAATTCATTCATTGCAATGAGTCTTTGGTGTGGTTTGAAGCCTCTGGCTTCTGCTACATTACCAATACTGTATCCTCACTGGAACTCCTCCCATAAAGCCTATGGTTTCCATGTGTCATGGAGCTGTGTCATGCAGCTTCGGATGTATAGGACAAGTCCCTTTACTTGCTGCAATGGGTCATTAATAGTTTAGACATTGAGACGGGCCAACTCAAAGCCCTGGATCCGGGTCTAGGTGGTATCTGAACTGGTTAGACTGCCAGCACTTCCACACCCACACTGCCATGATGGGCTCTCTAGGACTGCCCTAGGAAGCTCATCCAATGCCAGTGCCAGCAAGGAGCAGAGCCAGTTCTCTGGCTCTCATGCCCTCATCAACAGAATCACTAATTCCCTACTACCACCACCACCACCAGGGACATTTCTATTGTACTGCTCAGGAGAAGTTCAAGGTCAGCTCTCCCAAGTGCTGCAGTAGTGGAGAGACAGGGCCAGCAACACAGGAGAAGGCATCTCTCTTTGGCCCATACCACCATACGGCTAAAGACTGGCAGGGCCAGCTCACCTGAAACTCCAGCATCCAGGGAAAACTCTACTGTGTTTTCTGGGCAGGATGCAGGGCCAGCTTGCCTATGATGATGTCTAGGCAAGATGTGGGGCCATATCTACACAGCTGATACCTACATGGCTCCAGGAAGTAGTTTAGACTAGGGCCGTCTGCCCAGCCTTTAGTGGTAACAGACCCCTACTGCTGCAGAATCATGCACCAAGGCATGCCATTACTGGAAGCACAGGCCAGGACCTTGCAATGGCCTTAGATGCATCTTCACATAAGGCTGTTCCTCATTATCCTTGAATCTCCAGTTCTGTCTCCCACCATTTTGGCCACATTCATTTGCTTCTGTTTCTCTTTTATCCCTACACCATTTACTTGCTCATCTTCATGTTCCCTAGGACCTCTAGGTATCTGAGGTCCTTTCAGGAGTGGTCCCTGGAATGCTATGGCCTGCCTGTGCTGGGGAGGACTGGGAAGGAATGGTTGTCTCAGGTTTATGCCCAATCTGGGAGGAGTGGCATCAGGCAGAGTTTGTCTTTGACATGTCAGCCCACCAGAATCTAATTTCAACAACATATGTCACCAAAAACCAAAACCAAACAAAAAGAACAAAACATTGTTGAGTACAACTGCTATTAAGGAAAGCACCAGGTGGTAGGAACCGATTGCAAACTTGTTAAGTCTGAGTCTATATTGCTGTAAAGATAGCTCTATATCACTTTCCTGTAGATCAATAAGATCATTGGTAACCAAAGGTTATTATTAATGCAAGTTCCCTGCATGAAGGATCCCTTTTAAGGCTCCTGGCTCCCATTGGCTCTTAACCTCTCCATTTATGGAATGCATCTTACCCAGACCTAGTACCCACAGTAGCATTTCTAGTTGAGGTTAATGAAGCTTCTTGACCTCAGTGAAGGACTTTGGGTCACTTGGCATCTAATAATACAAGATACAAAGATCTGACCTTACATTTACAGTTTACATAGATTATCATTTCCTTTAGTTCATCTTGTCTTGTTTTTCCCTGCCCCACACACTCATCTTCGGCCTTCCTTTCAAGGACCTTTCTTCATTTTTCTGCCCCTGTGCTGTTGTCTAGACACTTGTTCTTTCCAAAATTCTCATTAAATCCTAATCTCCAGAGTTGATATGTTAATGGTATTTGCAATCAGGTCCTTAGGAAATTAATTTGGATGTGGCGGTGTCATACGGATGTGGTCTTCATGATGGCTTGTGTGACTTTATTAGTGACCCAAGTTAATAAGCTTGCTATGTGTCATCACGTGACATCCTCACCATGGAAGCTCTTTCCAGGAGCCAAGAAGATGCTGGAATCATATTCTTAGATATCACATATTCCACAACCATGAGCTGAGTAACTTCTTTACAATTTCTCTGGTATCTGGCATCTAATTATACATGTACTTTTCTCCTGCCTATTTTTTAATCTTTGTATCTCTTACATGATTTTATTCACTGACATAGTGGGTGATTTTGTTTTTATGCCATGATGGAAATGCTTTTGACAACAGCTTTATGTTTCTGATATAGTTCCTATAGTTCCATTGGCTAACATTTCCTAAAATCTAAAACCTATTTCCAGCCCAACTTTATCCATCCCAGGAGATTTAGCACCAACAATCCTGTTCTTCTCTCATTAACACACACACAAAGATCCATACACCCATGCACACAAACATGTAAACACACAGTAAAGTTCAAGGAGAAGAGAAGGATTCTTCACTGAGCTTCTAACTCTAGGCTCGTACCAATGAAGAGAATATATATATATATATATATATATAATTGTAATATACATATTTAGTAGAGCATTTTATAATCATATATTGTTTGTTATTCTCTGATTATATAATTCTTTTTTTAGCGTAATCCTTTTCCCTTCTATTTAGAGTCTTTTTTATTCTTTTTCTTTTTTTTAAGCAATTTTTCCACTCACATGTTGGCCAGTGCAGATTACATGAGACCTGGCCAACGATCACTGTATACAAAAGCACCAATGAGGGTTAAAAAGTAGAACAGAAAGAAAAGTATCTCCTAGCATTTCCCCAAGGAAATTCTCCTGCCACACACACACTCTCCAAAGATCCAACTCTATGTCAGCTTCTTGGCTTTCTTGTAGCAAAAATCCACTACTTTACTCATGTTCTGAATTGTTTCCAGAGCAGCTTCATAAGTTTTATCTACTGGGGGTTCATCAAAAATGATCAGGACGCCCTCCCCCTGGTCCAAAAATCCCATGAAACTTCTTGTCAAGAATCATCTGTGATACTTTTCTTTCCACATCAGCCTTGAAGAATTTGACGATGGATGCTAGTTATGTGTTCAATCTGTTCTTGGGGGAGGGGGGGGACGGTTCAATGACCTGGATCAGATTCTGTTCCAGTAAGTTATTGAACAACTTGGCCAAATGTGTGCTGATGATTGGGTCACCTCAGAGTTCTGCCCTGTAGTCTGTCAGGGCCTTTTCAATGTCTGCCAGCGATCTGTTCTTGTTAGCTTGAGCCACACATTTCAATGCTTCTGTCTGCCTCCCTGCATACCGAAGTGCAAGCTTTCCGCTCACGAAAGCCTGGACATCTTATGGGGTGTTGAGCATAATTTTGCACAGCAACACTCGTACTTCAGAGATGTAATGGCCTTGGGGCAATCAATGGAGTCGTTGCCTTCTAATGCCTCAGAAGTCTGAGCACACAGTGTTCCTGTCCTTCTCTTCTGCTGCATGAATAATACCTGACTGCATGTCCAGGGTGGCCTGTAATTTATGGGGGGGGGGCAATGGATGGCATTTGCTGTGGTTGGAGCAGGGGTTAAGGCAGCTCAGGCTTTTGGCAGATTACTCAGAGCATGGTAAGTTTTGCTAACACTCAAAAGCTAAAAGCTGTACTTCCCCCAAAAGTGCTTTATCATCCATCTTTTTCAGTTCCCACAGCAGCTGAGAACCCACATGCAACGCTTCCTGGCACCTCCTGGTATCAAAATACAAAGACACCAGCCTTGCTTCCAATGTTTGGAGTAAGAAAGTTCTTTTCTCTGATTTGGCCCATTTGATGTGCTCCAAACATACATAGCTCAACTTCCTGCCCTATAGCTGCTTCCATATCTAGAAACAGATCAAGAACAGACCAGACCAGACGAGCTGCTTTAGCTTTACTGGTGGAATTCAAGAAAGGTGGCACATACGTCAGGAGGCCTCCAAGCCCAGCATCTTGTCCAGTCTTCTCCAGGAGAGACCCCAGTTCAAGGATGCTCTGCTCTTTGACCTGGACTGCTTCCTCCTCATTTTCCTGAATGTCATACTTCATGATGGACTGGAGGATGTCGATGGAAGCCTCCCGGTCAATGCTGAGTAGGGACAGGGCTCTTTGGAACTCCACCACTGTTGTGGCCGCCATCTTACCGCTCTCACACAATGATATCATATAATTCTATCTCAAATGTAGATTCATTTGCACTGAGATCATATAATATCGAGTTCTTACTGTAAGCTAGGGATTATTACAAATGATTTCAATGGATAAATTTAGCTTGTAAGACAGTTGTATCATTCCTTTCTTCCAAATTAAAAAAAAATTAAATCAAAAGCTAAGCATTAGAAAGTGAGTAAAATACAGGAAAAAGGTACAATTCAGTTGGTAGAGTACTTGCCTAGCATGGTCATAGCCGTGAGTTCAGTTTTTAGCATGGTATGACCCTTTGGCATAGGTCTGTAATACCAGTATTTGGAAGACAAAGGCAGGAGCAGAAGTTTAAGTATATTCATATATATATATATATATATATATATATATATATATATATATATTGAGAGAGAGAGAAAGATATAGATATATATATTTATAGATATATTTATATATATGGAGAGAGAGAGAGAGAAAGAGAGAGAGAGAGAGAGAGAGAGAGAGAGAGAGAGAGAGAGAGAGAGACTTACAGGATAGCCCATGATCTATGATATCCTGATTTAGAGAAAAGGGCAGCTAATAACTAAATTATTATATATCAATATCTGTACTATTACAATATAGGTGCAGAAAGATTAATAATTATCTAATAGCTATCAAATAATAAAACAAAATATTGCAATAGAAATATGGACAGTTTAAAATTTGTGTTACTTTATTTTTCTGTTCCTTTGAAATTTTCAGATGTCTCTATATAAAACTTATGAAAAAAGAAATAAGAAAATCTATCAAATGGAAAGACAAGAACCCCTTTCTAATCAATTCACAGAACTATCTTTACTTTCTCATTGGAAGAATTCATTTCAAAGCAAGTAAACAATTCAGTTTTGAAGTTTTCTGACAGTCTTTGTATTTGCTTCCTTTTATCATTATTTATCAGGGCCTTTAGGAAATGAAATTCTATTTTAAAGGAAAATCAATCAAATGACAGAAGTGAACTGAAATTGATGTGATCATCTAGAACCAAGATCTATCTGTATAAAAACAGGCTAACAATTTTTGAAAGTTCCTTTGACAAAATAGATGTTAGATCACTTTGAGTTGAACAACTTCTAGGTCCCACTGAGATACAAAGAAATGCTAATCATCACTTGAAAGATCAGGAGTAGAGAATATTTCTCCATAATGCTTAGATGTTAAGGAAGAAGAAATGTAATCGCTCATGGTAAATTAAATCTCATCCTCCCAACTTTGATAATATGTAACTACTGACTTTTTCAGCATACCCTCTTCTCCAGCCAAATTGAAAGGGTTATGGCAACCAGAGACCAAAGGCCAGCATGAAACATATATATGCATATGTGGTTATTTAAGAAAAAAGTAAGATTTGTGTAAAAATTAGATATTACATGACACTAAGTAAGTCTAGCATAATGCAAAGAACATTTATCAAGGTAAGCTTATATTGGTCAGAATATAGTGTTGCTTTTGTGTTATTTACAATCAATATTTCAATATGAGCTAAATTTAAAGAGATGTTTTATTTTGATAATTATGATTGTCTTTCCCCCCTTTCTCTCTAGCCTTGATGTGTATGATCAGGGTTTGTCTTATAGATGTGAAAACCACATCTTGTTACATGGTTAGGGATTATAACCACATTGGCCAGTTGACACAAATCCAATCTCTAATTTCTCAAGTGAGAACATTTTGCTACAAGTTAGCCCTCAGTTAGACAGGTCTCTTGAGCAGGTTTATAAAAGTCATAGCTATCAGTTTTTAAGTATGAGGGTTCTTTGGCCAGGACACCTTTCCAAATCGTCATTCCAAATATTCACCTACATTCCCTTGAATTAAAGGAAAATGTTAGTGACGAGGTGGAAACTTCAGGCACACACTGAACTTCTGTTTGTGAGGGCAAGTTGGGTTCTAAGAATCCAATTTGCTCCGAAAGGCCATCAAAGTCATACAACTCAACACATGCTGGCATTGTCTAATTTATACGAAGGCTAGGTGAATCCAGATGCCCATGGAATCCTACATCTTGAAATATTTGCCAAATGTGTGAAACTTAATAAAATTCAAAGTCCACCTGGCAGGCTTAGGTTAATTTTAAAGCAATCATTACTCCCCAGGAATCTGAAAGCATGTGGTTCTGATTTGTTCACACTTTGACTCACCAAAATATTATTTTGCAGAATGATTCTATATCCAAAGAACCCTTTGTATGCTTTCGTGGAAAAAAATGGGGGTTTGGATCTGTGCTAGGATTTGGTTAATTCCGCATACGGGATAGGCTTCTGTGGTAGAGCTTGCCAAGGCAGACATTAAACAACAGCAGACAGTAGTGTGGGTTAATAGCGGTTTTGATCTTTTCAGTGTCGAACATTCACAGTCTCCTCATTCAAACCAAGAAACCAAGAATCTAATGTGGGATTAGACGAGGCTCTGATTCCAAAGAGAAAAAGAAAAAGACTCTGGATTTAGGTGAGGTGATCTCTCTAGATGTGGCAATCATTCCTCAACCATAACACCGAGTACTCAGGAACTCAGTCACTTCCTCTCTACACGTTGACTGGTTGTGGCTCCCTATCATGGTCTCTATCTGTGGCAAAAAGAAGATTCTTTGATGAGGGGTGCATGAGCATTGGATTGTGTCATGCTTTCAGCACTAAAACCCCAATTCCTTCCTAGTTTAAATCACAATGGGAAAGCTCCAACAAGACTATTCCTAGGCTGGATCCAAAATTTGAAATTCATCACTGGTCATAAGGTCTTGGAGCTTTGCCTGAAATTATGTGAAGTGCCAAAACTTTAAAAAATGAAAGAGAAACACATATGCAAGTTATCTGTCAGATGTGGATGTTACTTTTTTTCCAGGCAATAGTTTAATGTGCTGGTAATTTGTACTCATCCTTCTGACTTCTAATGATTCTAAATTTAAGTTCTGTGAAGTGAATTCAGCAGGCAGAATGCATTGTGTTTGTTGGCATATGAGCTCACAATTTTGTCAAACAGAAACATTAGAATATATACAACTTATATTCCCATCCACCCCTGCAATCTGGCATTCTTAGCATTTTTTATAAAAAGCTCCTTGATAAAGTAGCACATATTTTCACTCAATGGTGGTTGTAATAACATTTATGAGGTGCTTTATCAAAGCCATTTTTTAAACACCCAGGTTCAAAGTTAAGTTAGAAAGAGAAACCTTAGTAAGGAAATAGCTGTTTTTCTAGGCATCAAAGAGGCAATAAATCTGTATAATTAGGGATCAATTTGAGTTAATTGCATTTATTTTTAGTGATATCAGAAATGGTTGAAGGACATATATACAACACCACAGAAAATACAAGAACAAGGAAGAAATCCTGGCATAGTGCTGCATGTACATTGTAACCTGGGGAGGCCAAACAGGCAAATCTTCAATTCTCAGTCCATTTTAGGAAAAAAACTGATTAAAAAAAATAAAGAAGGTTAGGCGGTAGGACCAAAGAGAAAGAATAGGAAGGATATGTGTTCAAGCAATACACTTGCAAACACAGGTACAAATCCTGGAGGGAAGTTTCTGCTAACTTCACCACCCATAACTAACAGAAATGCAGACTTCCCTTGAGGAAGTCACCCCCCTCCTCTCGCCTTGGTCAAGAGTGGCTATAATGAGTTGTGACACTATTAGAAACAGAATTTGTAACCCATGGCCTTGTCTTAAACTGACATTATTTCTCTAAAATAATAGTGTACACTTACTTATGCATCAAGTATATTTTAGTATTAATTGCATTAATTATGAAGTATTAAGTTTTAAAGTAACAATAAATTAATTGGTTGATTTATTATTTATTTATTATAGCTCTAGTATCTTCAGGTTCTGAGGGCTGGTTTTTTCTATTAAATCATAGGCACTGTTTCAATACATGCTGAGCTTCTCAATTTTGCTGTCAGGAACCTCTTGGGGATCTGAAATGGCTCCTCCTTTTCCCTCGTGTATTTCCCATGTCCTAAGCAAAGTTAATCCAGTGGTCATTCCTTCCCCAATGAGCCTCCAATATCTTCTTTTTAGAACTTGTTCTCCTGTCCATACTTGACAAGCACTACGGCTTCCCTGTGACTTAAGTTTCTCCAGCATGAGACATTCCTACAAAGCCTCCTATAGGAAAGATCAACAGATCTCTGTCCCCAGAGGGGTGTGAAGGCAGCAGAACAGGGAGAAGTCAAGATGAAGAAGGGTAGGTTTCCCAGTCTCTGTTCAGTTCCACAGTGTCAGAAATGGGTAGTACATCTTCAGAGGGGCTTTCCACCTCAAACCATTTCTTATCCTTCTCAGCCGTTGCTGAAGGATCTACAAGCAAAGCAAACATGGGATCGGAGCTTATAGGTACTTATGAACACAGAAACAATAGAATTATATGAGCTCCTGCAGATAAGACCATGAGTTGTCAAGTTGCCTGCAATACATATTTCCGATGCTGCCTTTTGTTCTGTTCATTTGGGTACTTTTATTTTGGGTAACCTAAGGGTCTACCTGTCTTAGTGATTTGTACCCTTTAGACATTTACCAAGAGTCTCTCATTTGAAATGAGAGAGATGCACATCTGTGAGTGGGTTCCACAATGGGCCCATGCTGTCACCAAATTCTTCAGTGTAACAGATGTTCTTGTAACAAAGGTCCGTTGTTATTTCAGGGAAAGGAATCCGTTAACAACTGCAAATGAAGAGGACTCATCCAACCAACCGATAACTAAGCATGCCAAGACGGAAACCTTTGAAATGAAATTGAGTAATAAATTTTTCAGAATTAATAACTTCCTATCCCAGAGAGACCCTTCCTCTCTCCTAAGAAGGAGCTAAGCTTTGAAGGATGAGAACAGGCTGAGAAGATTGGCAGAACCAATAAGGATTGCCGGGGTTTACTCATTGTTGTGGAGATATTATCCTGTGTTCTTGCTCATTCTAGTGCCTTAGTTGCATGTGGCCTGACCCTGGCTTAAGTGATTATCTGAGAGCCACTGCACATTGTTCAGATACCTTGAATAAGAAGTGAATAATGGTATTTTTGAATCTGTGAAGAGAGAAAGCAAATTTAAAGTAAAACAACATAAACATATCACAGACATGTCACTGACCAAAGAGTGTGTAGCATGCCCACACTACTAATAGAAGGAGTTGCTGACAATGGCCGGAAGACGTCGCACTCTCTCCTTGGAGACTCTCTGAAGTTTAAGACAATACTCTGACCATGGTGCCCAGGACATTTGCCCTGGCACTCATTTACTTTCTAAACTATTATTAGAGAGGCTGAAAGAAAAATGGACTAAAATAATTTGAACTTCTCTTTCTAATTCATATCTACTCTATATCATAAAACAGAAATGAAGTCATCTGTGTTTAGAAATAGGGGGGATATATACTAGGATGGTCAAGTTACTTAGCTCTGTCTTAAAATTCCACATATAAAAAATTGGCCCAGTTGGGTTAAGAACCTGTTGAAAGTCATACTAATGTCCCCTGATTCCCACTACACCATTCTTTGAAGGATACCATACTATTTCCTAAGATGGTTTTTAATAATTTGTAAGTAATTAGATCATCACTATAAAATTGTATCTAATGGAATTTCTCTGCAAAATCAAGGCCCCTTGTTAGGTGGAAAGAAATAATGAAATAATCAAAGTTTTTACTAGAAAAATGAATTAAATTTTAATATAAGATCATGTTCCCTAATATTTGCTATTCCCTAAAATTGCTGATAGCATATTTTAATGAATCTAAAATTCCATTAATTAAAATATATATCACATTTGACTCATCATCAAGAGATTTTTGTGTGTATTCATGCATTTGTGTATATCGGACTAATATTTGAACCCAGGCCTCAGGAGTGCTAGTAGACACACATGCTCTACTATTGAACCTATTCCGTCCTCTGGATTGTTTCTTTGTTTTGTTTCGTTTCATTTTGTTTTGTTTTGTTTTGTTTTTAATGTCCAAACAGGGTTTTACTAAACTACCAGGGTTAGCTTCGAACTCATTCTACAGCTTAAGTCCTCGAATATTCAATCCTCCTGTCTCAGGCAGCTGAGAACTGGAAAGGCAGGCTTGTGGTACCAGGCCCTACAAAACTCTGCAATTATGCTAGCCTTTACACTTTCAGAGGGTATGCCCTCCTGTCAAAAATTGTTTCTGTTAGAATCAATAAAACATTTCCCTTTATATGTGTTATAAATGTAACATTAAATCCCTTCATAAATTCTGTCTTTGAAATAGAACAACAGGCAAATAAATGGCAAAGTTAAAGAATTAACAGACAGGCTTAGACTCCGAATAAATTTATAATATTTTACCATAAATATTACTGGCTTAATATTTAAGAAATGAAACTCTTAAATCATGAAATTAGGTTAAAATTGTTCCTTTTAAACTGTCTATTAGTCACAGAACAGAAAGAGTACAAGGAGCTTTTAAAAGTAAGAGACTTGAAGTAACACGCTAACAGAAAGAAATAAAAACGAACACCATCCTCATTATCTTGTTGGGAAAAAAAATCAAGAAAAATTCCCAAAAATGTGGAATATTTACACAATTATAATGGGGAATCTTTATCACCTAGATCTCATGGATAAACAACACATAATCTTTGGAGTAATTCCACAGTGTTATATGTCTCTGCAGAAAAAGAAATTAAACATCCAATTCAACAGTGAGGAAAAAGCAAGCCATAGTCAAAGAATCAGAGATGAAAGCAAAATCAATAAATATTAAAAAAATCAATCTAAATGGCCAATTGATATCAGGAAAATATTAAATAAATTATTAATAACTTTATTCAAGAAAAAGATGAGACTCCATGAGTCTGCTGTTAGAACTGATATTGAAATTAAAATATTAACCATAACTATATGGAGCAATGGGAAATTATACTACATTAAAACTAAAAGTGAGAATGTCAATTGACATAAGATAACATGAAATCAAGTAAAAAGCTAAACGTTTTCCTCTGAGAAAAAAATGAATGGATTTCTGTGCAAACATAAATAAAAGCAAGTGATAAGTTAAACAAATGCTTGGAAGAAACACAAAGATGCACTACATGTCCACTCTACCAAGCTTTCCTCTGGCATTCCAGCAGATGGATTCTGCTCTTCGAAGCCTAAGGAAACTGATCTTATCAATTTCAGACCTAAAAAAAAGTCAGGATGCTTTCTAGTCATCCAACCTAATATAAATTTTTTGGCTATTGTTATTATACCTGATATAACACATTTGAAAGCAATAAAAACAGCACATTGAACATCACAATGATGTAAAGGTAGTTTGGCCAGAGAAAAGCTGCAAGTCAGCAGATGATCAAAGCCATTGATGACGATAGGTAGTGTTCCAGACACTCCTAATATGTGTCCTTCCTGTCCCGTGTGGTTCTAGTCATTTCGGTCAACAGAACCAAAACAAAAGGACACTCCACCAAGGGAGAAATATAGCTGCTCACAAGCATAAGAACTACATCATTTCTTACACTGAAACAAACATGCATCAATTATTTTAGCAATTGTTGATTTTTCACAGTATTATGGGTTTAGGTATGGACAGGATGAACAAATATTAATTAACTATGTCTGTGCTGCATAGGAATTTTAAACAATAACTTGGCGACACTAAATCGGCATGTTTGAAGACTCCTGCCGTTTTCTTTGAAGTCCCAATTCCTGAATTGATGAGACAACCCAGCAGGTGCAGGGGGCATGTTTTTCCCACTGTCTTTCTGATGACTCATTTTTAAAACGAACTGAAACACTATCCCTAATTATAACTGTAATCTGCACCTCTTTTTTTTTTTTTTTTTAGACCTCTTTAAGCACCAAATTGGAATCCTCCAATAGAGTATTCTTTCATATATCCTTCTGATTTTTATTTGAAGATCATCCAAGTACTGGGTAATTGAGTCCATTTTTAAATCCCCTATCCTTAGATTTTTTTTTCATAGATTGCCTCTAGGATTAATATAAAACATCCTCTGTTACTCTATATTAGGTCAACATTCCTTCATCCAACAACCTTGCCCAAGATACTCAAATCTCTATATCTGCATCACACCTTTCCTTTTGGCCCCGTTCTCTAACCAGTGGTGCTCAACCTTCCAAATGCTGTGACCCTTTAATACAGTTCTTCATGTTGTGTGACCCCCCCCCACGCCTCCGCACTGCCAACCCAAAGTTTATTTCAGTTGCTCCTTCATAACTGTAGTTTTGCTACCATTTTGAGTTGTAATGTAAATGTAATCTGTGTTTTCTGATGGTCTTAGGTGACACCTTTGAAATAGTCGTTAGACCCTCAAAGGGCCCATAGTTTGAGAACGGCTGCCTTTAAGAGTTGAAAACATAGCTGTTATATGGTAGAGATACATGAACGGGTATTGTCTAGATGGGTGAGTTATGTTATGACTGCCTACTACAGCATTGTCTTAGTTCTCCAGAAAGCAGGAAATGACTGTGAAATTTACCACCAAATATGCTTTTCTAATTGGCAGGATCTCTAAGTCAAGCTGTGGCTATTAGTGGCAGTGTAAATGAGTGTGATTTGGTGAGATGACTCACACTGACTCACACTGACATACTTCTGTTTTTGGCAAAACATCTCCTCCTGTGCTTTGCTGATATTCTTATATCCAGAATGGTCTGTGTACCTTGAGAGTTTGGGTAGTAGTTCTATTGAAAGGCAAATTCATCAATTGGCTATCTAATACCAAATAGTCATTCTATGTGTATGTGTGTGTATATATATACATATACACATACATATATATGTATGTATCATACAGATTGAGTAGGTTTTTTGTATCTAGAAATATACATGAATATGTATATCCATATAAAAACATTTAATGAAACAAGAGGCCATTAATTTGAAAGAGAAAATATAAAGGAATAAAAGGGAGAATTTGAAGAGAAGAAATGGAATGAAAACTTATATAAATTACATTACAATTTCAAGAACATGAAAGGCCTTGTGTCTCAGAGTTATTGTTTCTTCAGAGTTGTCTACCACCTTATGAGCTTATCTTCACCCGCTCTGCACAGATGTCTGAGCCCTGAGGAAAGGGGCTTGACACAGATATCTCATTTAAGGCTCAGTTCTCCCAACCCTCCCAGTCTCTGCATATTGTCCATTTTGTGCTAAGTCCCATCTACTACATGAAGAATGAAGACTCTCTCTTAAGATCTCAGAGATGAGCTCATCTATGGGTATAGCAATTTATCATTAGGAGTCATTTCATTGCTGTACACATTGAGCAGAATAATTGTAGTAGAATAGGCTTTCCCCTAGGCTCCACGTCCCATACAGTCTAATAATTTTGGCCTCATTCACAATGTCAGGAATATGTTCTCTATCGTGGGACAGACCTTAAATACAATCAAAAGGTGCTTGGTTATTCCCATAATGTTTGTTGTATGGTATACCACTGTAAGACCACTGATAGGATATCAGTGTTGAAGATCATTAGGTTGTAGTGAACCTGATGATGAATTTCCTCCTCCTAGAGTAACATTTATAGTACCTCCAGGGACTGTGAATGCTTCTCAGTAGATGTGAAGGTTCTAGTTGAGCAATAGCTCAATTTCTCTTTGTTTTGTGACATATGATGTCACATCTTCTGCAATGAGGTCTTACTTTGGAAGAGGGTGCATTGTGGAAGGTAACCAATAGTATTGAAATTAATGTTATTTGGGGGCTATCTGTGGGACTCCTTGGCCAACTACTCAAAAAGTTATAATGCATTCCCAGTCAAATAGTCAATGGTGTCAGTATAATGTGCATCTTTCATTTTCTCCTACAAAATTTTACCCTCTCTCTTTAAATCAGATGTTTAAAGATTAATTTACATATTTTATAACCTAAATATTTTTGAGGTAACTAAATTTTCTATTTACTCTAATCTTTTTTAAATAGGAAGTGCAGTGTGCCTCCTTAACTTTACTAATAATTTATTAAGATTTCTTAAGTTTTAGATACACATTTATCACTACTTAAGTGATGTATAATGATCCTGACCAAGGTGGGGTAGGGAAGAAAAAGAACAGAGAGGAGCTGGAAAGATGGCTGTGTGGGAAAATGTGCCTGCCACCAGGCATGGGGACCTGAATGAGTTAAATAACCGTGTGTAATACATGTGACAGAAGGAGAAAATGGCTCTGGAAAGCTGTCCTTTTACATGCACCTTAGCACAAATCCACACACCACAATAAATAAGCAAACAAACAAATCAAGCATAGGATGGGTTTGTGGAAGACATCTTTTTTTTTTATATAGCACCAGCATTGCCAATGGATTAAGGGGTTAGAGTAAAGGCTATGCAGTCAGAGTAACTAGAAATAATGCCCAGGTTCAAAGGACATGTGACATCATAATTCCACATTTGTGTCTGCCGAGTCTTTGATGTGTAACTCTATCACTGAAGGGAAGTACAGGTGACTAGCCTGAGGAGATGGAGCTCATAAGGAGTGAAGAGTGAGGGAATGGGGACGCGAAAGCAGAGAAGAATAACGTTTATAGTAGAGATGAAAAGGTCCAGATGAAAAACTTGTGGTTGAGCGGTCGCTAAAATCCCCTCAATGGCCAAAGGCCCCCAGCAGCAGCCAATATACTTTGGGTGAAATGGTGGATTCGTAATTTGGGAATCATGAATAAATCAATCTTTCATTTTATTGAATCAAATATAGAATGATCTTACCTAAAATTAAAATTAAATGGACTAAACTGTGAATAAAAGCTCAAAACTCAGAGAAAACAAAACCTGCAGAAAAGTAGACATGTCTGGAAAAGAATATTAAGCTAGATGACACCCAAACTCAGAAAGTAAAAACAAAAGCACAAAAACAGTGACACATCTCAAATGGAGATCCTAGCCTCTGATATCAGTGATATCTCTATATCTCTATATCTCTATGTCTCTGTCTCTATATCTCTATATCTCCATATCTCTATCTCTTCATATCTCCATATATATATATATCTAATCTATATCTATATCTATCTATATCTATATCTATATCTCTACATATCTACTACCTATACATCTACATATGTACACATATACATATCTACATATCTAATTAATCTATATATCTATATATCTAATCTATACATCTATACATCTATATAACTATGTATCTATATATCCATATATCTATATATCTACATATCTATCTATCTATCTATCTAATCTATATATCTATCTAATCTATATATCTATACATCTAATCTATATATCTATATATCTATGTAACTATGTATCTATATTTCTATCTAAATATCTATATCTATATAATCTATATCTCTATCTATATCATCTATCTCTATCGCTATGTGCATGTGTATGTATGTGTGTATGTGTATATGTGTGTTACAAATGCAGGTAAAACTTTAAAAAAAACTAGGAGAGAGTGGGGAAAACGGTGATAAGGAAGGCAGCTGAACAAAAGGACATGTGGGTTATGAAGGAGGAAAATGATCAGGAGTGAAGCATTTCCAAGGAAGATCAGACAAAGCAAGAAGTCAGAAGCCTTAGTGGGGACGAAGACTTGAATAAAACACATTTTTGTCAGCGTTATATAAACATCTTACACTGTGTATGTTAATTGATTCTTTTTCCTTCAAACGTGTGATGTCATACTTTCCTATTGCTCCCCAGACAAGATTGGAATCAAGATTTTCATACACTGCCCAATCCTGGAGAGTATTTGTTTTGTAGTGGGAAGAGGCTTCTCATCTCCATAGTCTTCTAATATCTGTCCTATCAGTTGAGTATACACAGCCTAGTGCTATCCTTAGACATTCTACACAGAAATCCCCACTCTGATGGGCAGAATAAAAGGCTCTATCCTCCAGGCTTGCCCAGCACACTCTGGGGCTTTGAGCTTTGGCTTGTCACATTCATCCCATCTTTCTCCATGTGCAGCTCTCTCTACACCATTAGCTCATCCTGGGCTGGGTCTGCAGTCTTTGCTTTCCTGGTTCCCTATTATGGCAGAGTGTCAATAGTGTAGTAGCTCCTCCGTAAGTGTCTGAGGAAAGGAGACGAGATGGGACTGAGATACTCTTGGGACCAGGTCTTGCATTTTCATGTTTCCCCCATATATTGGACCCAGAGATGTTCATTTATTCAGAATGAGACACAGGGACACAAGGACAGCAAGAATACATCAGCCTTTGTTTATACAAAATGTTCAGTGATATGTGAGGTTTAATAATCACTCTGATTGATTATAGCACTTAGCAAGCACAATTAATTCACTTAGCTACAATTGTTTAAACCTTTTTTTTTAAAAAAAGCATAAACCTTCACTCCTCCCCATTGCCTAATTCCCAAAGATCTTGATTTCACATTAGAACCTTCACAACTTCTCGTGTGTGTGTGTGTGTGTGTGTGTGTGTGTGTGTGTGTGTCCTTATGAGTAAGAAAACCTTCATCTCTGCCTGCATGTGAGCTCCAATGGCCCGCTACACTCAGAGCCACCCTCAGAAATGAAAGGGATGATAAAGAACATGTATACAACTCATTGTCACTCACATGGCATGCCCATACACATCCTTGCATGTTCATTATCACAACATACTAAGCAGAGTTACAGCTATAACATCTCCAGTGTCACCATGGAAAAAACAGAAACAAAAAGGCTGGTTAAAGAGAAAGCTGTTTGCTTCACTGTACGATACTCTGTAAGTTCATCCAGAGCCTGAATTTGAAACCTCAATCATTTTGATTCTGAATAAAGGACACTTTTCTATTACAATATTCTACTTTTCCAAAATGACCACTAATAGATACTTCTAGCAATTATATCATAATTACTAGGTAAAGTTGTGGGTCTCTAATCTCTATTAATTATCATTTCAGTATTTATCCCATTGGAAAAAATGTTTCCCCTACAGGGGAAAATAAACTCATCTTTAAATGTGGCATAAAAGGAACCTTACATCTGGTCTCTGAATGGCAGCCAATTCCTTTGCCATCCTGGACCCCATCCCCTTCACTGCTGCAGATGAACCATTCTCCCCATCCACAACCTTGTTCTGTGCACTCCTCTCTCCAGAGTCGCTCTGGAGAGCCAGAAGTCACCAACACCTTTTGGTAACACCTGTGATTGATTGTTTGCTTGCTTCTTTGTTTTGCACTTGAGGCATTGAATCTCAAAAGATAAAAAGACTTTAAATTTGTTATAATATTCTTATAGTACCTAATCTATCACTGGAGTCTGAACAGTCTCACAGACAGCAACTTCTGACCCTAAGTGTCCCTTCCTCATAAGAGACCCTAATTAGGATCATCTTCCTTCACTAACACAGTGCCCTAACTTTGGGGTTCAGACAGCCAGAGATCTAGTGGCTGTCTGGATTCATCCCTCCCCAGCTGCTTCTGAAACCCTGTGCTGTGCTTGGTCTCTAGAAGATAAAAGTGGTTGAGGGTAATGCTGAATTCGAGCAAATTTCAAAATTCAAAGGTGTTTTCCCACACTTCCATAGGACAAGTGACATTCCCATTAAATCTGCATTTATAGAGCTGTTGGAAGTGAATTTAAATGAATCTTAATAGAGCAAAATCTAGGCAAGGTTCCTGTCTGTAGTGTAGGCTGAACTCCCAATAAGGACATAATTTAAAAGCTGCACTGGCTATCAAGTATCCTCTGCTTAGAAAAATTATCAATATTCCCTCGCTGCTCACCACAACTTTACAATGTTGGCTACCTTTTCAAATAACCTTCACTTCTCCCGTGTTAGTAATGAAAGTCACATCCAATCTGAATTATAGAATCTGGAGTGTGGCCACACTAATGAAGCTCAGATACCATTGAAATGTTGTGAGAACTAAAATTCTCCTATAATCACGTCTATAGATTTGGCTGTAGCAAACCATACTCAGGTCCCTGGTTTGTCGCATAGGCCCTTGATACCTGTGATACGGATATATATGCCCGTGTGTTTGTATATGAATATATACATCGCTATGTGGAGAGATAATGGATTTTTAATCCATGAAAAGGAGTCTCCTTTTTGAAAGTCTAAATGAAGATTTGCTGTCAGCTGAGATACATCTAACTTTCTGACAGGTGCAGGGAGTCTAATCCCCAAGGACTAACACTTTCCTTTTTTCAGAGCCATTTCCTATCCGTGTGACCCTCTGGGAGAACCTAGCAATATTCTGTGCATTTATTATGGTTAAAATAACCCAGAAGTGTCTATTTATGCACTTTCTAGAGCTGAATTGGACCAGTAGTAAAATGAAGTCTGATTCTCTTTCTTCGGAAGTGTAGAATCTTCACAAAGACTCTCAAATATATTCTAGTTCAACCTTTATAAACTACAAACAGGAAATTTGTCAAACGGTTTAAAAGAAAAAAAAAATAATTCAATTTTTGTTTGATATATGAGTGATTTCCCAGGTGTGGGAGGAAAAAACCTTTAAAATAAAATTCTAAGTAAAAGTGCTTATGTCTAATCCCGAGTGAAAGAAAGAATACAATAAAATAATGAAATAAAATATCACATTGATTTTAGACATGTTAAGAAGGGGAATACCCTCATACAAGCAGGGGGAGGGAGGATAGGATAGGAGGATCTCAAGGGGACGGGGTAACTAGAAAAGGGAACAACATCTGAAATGTAAATAAAGAATATATCTAATAAAAAAGAGTAAAAAATGAAATGTAAATTAAAAATATCCCCCCCCCAAAAAAAAAAAAGAAAAAGAAGAAGCAAAACAGGCATGGTGGCACAGTCTTGTGATCTCAAGATTTAAAGAGCCAGAGTCACCCAGTTCTATATCTGAGGCTCTCCAATAGCCTGGGTTGTAGAGAAAGACCTTGTTCCAGAAAACCAAAAGAAAATGAAGCTATTCCATTGTCTCACATTGGAGATATAGCACACTAGAGCGTCATAAGCTCAATCCACATGACAAGCCATATAGTTGATACCTCAGAGGGGGACGTGGCGAATGCGACTTTGCCAATGGTCATGCTCTCCTTCACAGAACTCTAAACTAAAAGGAAAACTTCCAGGAACAGAATTCCGAAAGAGCCTCCTTAGCGCAGTCTGTGACTGTTTAGCATCAGAAGGGAGAGGAATCCCCATTCTGTGATGAGCTAAGGATTAGGGTACATTGTGAATTTTTTATGTAGCTTTTTCACAGGAGGTGAATCAACCAGGAATATCAAGTATATATGTTGACACGGAGATGATGCAATTCCTAGACATTCAAAATTATTTCTTTTGCTACCTTATGTTATTCTGTTTAGTTCTAGTAATAACAACAGCAGCAGTAGCAACAAAATAATGAAGTGCTTCCTAACACTCATGTTTCTCATTACCAAGAAACTTGAACAGGCACTTGTAAAGAGTATAATTTTCATTAACATACCTACCTTCAAAGTGGAGGTCCGAAGTGAACCACAGCTGCTGTGAATTCATGGGTGCAATAGCCATGTCCATGTCATGTCCAGAAGACAGCGTTTCAAAAGCTCCTCCCTCTCTTCCAGATCTTACATTGTTTCTGCCTCCTCTTCCAAGATGGTATAGTTACATGCAGAAGACCTTCACAGGATCAAGCCAGCCAAATATCTAACGTGGATGGATGAAGAGCTCATGAGCCCTTGACCTCTATGTGAACATACTAGCTGTTAATACACTGGGAGAGAAAGAATCAAGACTCTTTTGGGCATGGTTACTCTGAGGCTACTCACACTCAAGTAGATTCTCCCAAACCCCAGTGCATACATAAAATAAAAATAAATAAAATAAGTAAATAGGGCTTGCAGAGATGGTTCAGCAGTGAGAACATATAATGTTCTTCCAGAGGACACAAGCTCACGTACCAGCACCCATGTCTTCACAAAAGCATCATTTCTAACCGTTAAGGAAGGCAAGAGATCAGTCTAATTTTACATCAGCTAACTTATGAGTAAAAATCCTGTCATTTGCAGGAACAGGGAAAGAACTCTGGGCCATTTACATTAAGTGAAATAACTAAATTCTGGATAAGCACAACATGTTCTCACTTATGTGGATATTGAAATTTTAACTCAAAGATGGTGAGATTAGGCAATGACTACCAAAATTTAGGAGGAATGTAGAGGAGGGAAGATGGAGACAGGAGGATTGACAGATACAAGTTGATGATCAATCAGAACAATAACTTCTAATATTTATAAAAAGAATAATTATGGTTGCCACTAACTGGTAAGATAAATCTACATACTTAATGGAACTTAAATATTCCCCAAACACAGTACAATAGTATTTGAGGTGATAGATAGGATGATGACTCTAATCTTACCATGGATGGTACAAATAAATGGAAATGTCACCTATACCCCCCAAGTACAGGCATTACCATACATGAATTTTAAAAACAAATCTTTAAAAAGATGAATGTGACATACATGTACAAATGAAATATTATTCAATATTAAGAAAGGAAACCCTGCTGCTTTTACTGACATGGGTGAACCTTGAAAGCATACACCAAGTAAAATAAAGCAGGCACAAAGATTAAAATGCCAGATGATATCACTCATGTGAAGTCCATCAAACTGCACCTCATCAAAGGAGAGAGTGAGCACTGGTTGCCAGGGCTGGATACACAACCATGTATGGCAGTAAACGTATCTTTAAGTGACTAGGGTAACCCTGCCAATGTATATACACATATGCATTAAAACTTTGTTTTGCATACTTTAAATATGTATAGTTGTGTGTGTGTGTGTGTGTGTGTGTGTGTGTGTGTTGTGTTCCCTGGGGGGTGGGGCACAAAACCCAGAATGAAGAGTCAGATTCCGCTGGAGCAGGAGTTACAGGCAATTATGAGCTGTGCAGTGTGGGTGCTGAGAACCAAACTCCAGTCTGTAAGAGCAGCAAGTTCTCTTAACCATTGAGCCATCTCTCAAGCTCTTAAAAACATACATTTTTTTAAAAAAAATTGTCAATCAGATATCAATTAAGACTGAAAGAATAAAACATTCTACATCTTGATATCCTCCAAATCATTTGGAAATATACAGCTAAGTTTGCTCTCGGAACAGAACTGATGGAACGCTGACTTTTATCTTATTACCTTTCTTTAAAATCAGTGAGACAGAGCTGTCAAAGATGGTGCAGTAGGTAAAGTCAGTTGCCCTGCAAGCCTGATGCCTTGAGTTTGATGTCTGGGACACATGGGGAAAGGAGAAAACCAACTTCTGAAAGTTTTCTTGACACACATGTGCAATGGGCTTGGCACAAACCCATTCATATCCATATCACACATGCCAACACAATAATAGTGACATAATAATCAATAATCAATAATAAATTTAATTTATTAGTCATATTAAACTAATAAATAAAAAGTTCAGACTTTTACCTTATATTTTTGTTGTTTTTAAGAAAGAGACCCTCTCAGGATGACAAGAGATCTACCTGCCTCTGTTTCTTGAGTGTTGGGATTAAACAAAGCTTAAGTTTAAACTCTTTATACAATTAATTTTGTCTCAAAAATCTGTTACGGTATCTGCTATGCAGCTATTAATGTAATAATGGCCTTTGAAAACAAGGGTGCAGACAGAATACATGCATTTATGGGTTATTAACCACTGATATTTTTTAATGACCCATGAGTTTATGAAAAGGTAGAAAAATATTTAACTTCTTTTTAACCCTCCATGTATAAGATAAGAGAGAAAAAGAGATGGAGGGTGGAAATGAGGGAGGGAAGGAGGGAAGGAGAAAGAACATTAGTGCCCCATAAATGTGTATAGATCATTTAAACTTTTATCAGAAAAAAGATGAACTTTGTAAGTTATTACAGGACTAAGATTACATCATTTTTGATGAAATGCTTGATGCTAATTCACTGCAATACAATCATAAGTAACACTTGAGTATATGAACCACACTTGTCAAAGTAAATGAACAAAACACTATTTTGATGTAGGGCTCTTGAACTCCTTTATGGCATTGGCTGTGTTTACATTGTAATTTTCAAAATTAAGTAATCTACATGGTTCCCTGGTGTGAATTAACAAGTGGCTCTCAATCAATGGTTCGTGTTTTCTTCAGTAAGACCATGGAGGAAACGGTGCCTGCTTTCTTTCTTGATGTATAAAATTAATGTAGACAGTGAGACTTTCTGCTTGACTGAGAAGACTGTGTTGTTACATTATGTACTGTATACCACAGTTTCAGAATTACCCCTCCATATATTCAGCGAAAAGACAAAAGGAGAAAAAAAAAAGCAAATTTGCTCCGTTATCATGAAACATGGACCAATGTATATCTAATAAAAACATTCCACCATTTTTCTATTGAAAGTATTATATACTTTCTCCAATCACTTACACAATGATATGTGACCAACTATCCCAGGGTGCTGTCCCATCCACACAATCTCGCCAGTCATCAACTGATTTGCAGGTTGAAGCCTTCAACTCTCTTATTTGAAGACCTAAAATATTTATATTGAAGTTTCCTTTTCTTCCTAAGTTAGACTTGGCTAATGGTTTCCATAAAGGAAAACAAGAGAATTTTTGAAAGGTCGAATCCAGTATAGGAAATATAACATGAAACATAAAGAGACGACAGTGGTTTCAAAGCCAGTGTTTCATGGTGGATTGTCATTATTTATTGGAAAAGCCAAGTGCGCACCAATATAGCGTCTCATTGGTTTTAAGGACATAAGAGAATCTGAAGATAAGCCATGAATGTAATCAGCGAAATATGTAGGAGTGGAAGGGAACCCACCTGTTGCCCTAGACTCAAAAAGCTGCATGTTCAAAGGCAGGAAAGAACAAACGTGAAAATAGCAAGCTACTTCTGTGTTCTCAAAGCATCAGAAGGAAGCTAGAACTAACAGAAATGATGGGCCTGAACTAATTGGATCTTAAATCAAGATCAAAATGCAGCATGCATTATCCAGAAATGGAGCAGTCTAATTTAGTAATTACGGGATTCTCTGCAGTCGATTCCCTCACAGTTCTCAGGGTTTCAGGCAGCAGCCCCACCCCCACTCCCCCTGGGATGGCACAGCCTTCTCATTTTTTGCTGTTAGGAACTTCCATCAATGCATTGTTTCAATTTTTCATTCCCTCTTATCTCTCCTGAAGGATTCCTTTTGCCGAATACTGTTTCCAATCAATAGGATAAAATGGTATCCGTAAGTACAATTGGGAAATTATTACACATATACTCATTTCTGGTAAATTCCGCATTGAGTCTGGGAATTTTAACCCTTTTATTTTTTTTTTTGGCACAACCATTTTCTTTGAAGTTGTTTTTCTTCATCAGGAAGACTTGGCTAATGGTCTCAGTGCAGGAAAACAGGAGACGGAGGCGTGGGCAGGGACACACCTGTTGCCTGTGTTTGTCAAAGCCAGATCTGCAAAGACAGGAAGGTTTGAAGGTAAAAATATGAAAGCTCCTTCTGGGTTCTGAAAACCACCAAGAAGCTAGAACTAACCAGAATAATGGCTCTGGACTAATTGGATTTTAAACCAAGTTCAAACTGTAGTGTACAATATCAAAAACAAGAACAGGAAAAACGTTTTATTTAAAAAAAAAAAAGAAAGAAAATCCTCCCTCGTTATTCATTACAGCCTTCTAAAGGAAATAGATCAACTACCCCTGAGCTTCTTGTCCTGAATGGAATTTCTGAACTGACTCCACAAGATACTAAAGTCTGGAAGGACCACAGACTGTAGCAATATTTGGGTAGCTAAGCAGATGAGTATTCATTTCTTCAATTTTCAAATCTGGTTGTATCAAACAAATGTAAACCATATGAGCCAATGGCGCACACATTTAAGATTATAAAACAAATAAAAATGAAAAACTGTTGCAATCTGGACTTGGATTCCATATTATCTGCATCATAAAATGATGTATGCATGTAGAAAATTTACTGTTAACAGAAAGATGCCGCAATCACGGTGGCATACCAGAGAGTCAGAAAACATTCATAACCACAAGATAGATTTATATTTATATCTACGGACTGTTCTGCAGCCTTGAGAAAGATAAAGCTTCAACAACCCTCAGTTTCCTTTTCTTCAGAATGAAACCAATATTGAGATCATATAGAGCATTAAGTGTTCAATAATATGAAAAATGTAATGCTCTTAAATAATATCTTAACATATTAAGTGCTATTTGCATAACAAAACCTAGCGCTTTCTCTTTGTTGTGGAATAGTGAACTGTACATGGGTGAGGGCACTGTACTGCTCTTATAAGGATGCCATATTATCACAGGGAAGATGTCTGAATTGCCATTATTGACTATCGGTTCCACTTGTGAATGGACTAAGGTCATTGATTGGGCCTGTGAATATTTCTGAAATATTTGGGTGATTAAACCAGAGAACCAAAATCAACCCCTACTGCAGCCCATACCCATGTCCTCTGTCTGCCATTTTCTCTCTTCGGGGGAAGCGCTACAGAGGCAAAGTGCAACATGTAAATTGTATAGTGAAGCGGCCCAGTATGATAGAAGGAGGATTTCATTTTGAATATGTTAGTGTGGTATACTCCATATCTGTACATTTCCAAAGAAGAGACTTATGCCCACCACTGAGGAAGCCCTTCTTACACCTGTGGACAAGGCACCCTCTTCTTTAGCAATAACCTTAGCTTTCAATTCCTTTAGAAGTACCTAGTATTTACCTTCCATGACTTCTGCTCACTTCTGGAATACATTGTACAAGCAAAATCATGCCAAGCATTATCATCTTAGGGAACATATTCTGAAGGATGATTCAGACAGGATCCATTTCTATTTAATTTTATAGATTAACCCTAGAGAGGCTCATCATTATTGTCACCTGTGACATGGTGAACACCATTTTTGCTGGGTACAGCAAGAGAGGGTAGCCTATGGTTAAAATCTAGGCACTAGAGGAAGATGGTATGTTTATAGGCTTAATCTACCATTAACTAGTTTGTAAATACGTTCAAGGTATTGTTCCCATGCCTCACCCTCCACTGCCATAAAATGGAATAATTACATCTGCTCCTGGTACTTTTTAAAAGGGTTGGTGGGGTAAAGGAAGCAAGCTATAAGCAATTTGTAAGTGCACCTGAGTGTTCATGATACTCATATTTATTCATATTATTCGGTAATAACTGCATCACATTGTATTAATAATGATTTGTTAATCACGTGACAGACTTATCCACCATCACTTGAAACTAAAAATCAACCATTTGCTTAGTATCACATGCTTTCTCAGAAATCACAATACAAAAAAGGTAAACAGCAATGCTTCTTCCTCCAGAATGACAAATCTTGAAGGCATCTCAGCATCCCATCCTTTCTTGTCACCTGTGCTTCTTCCATTCACTCAGTCGCTATCTGTTGGCTTTGTCCATGTCGGGTACCTACTGGACACTAGGCTTCAGAGCACCATAGAACACAGTCGGGACTTCCGTCATTTATCAAGTCTTAGTAATGATATCATCACTACAAGGATATTCTCAGCCTTCCAAAGAGTTTACACATTAGCTTGCTAAGAACTATCTCTGAGAGAGAGAGAGAGAGACAGAGACAGAGACAGAGACAGAGACAGAGACAGAGAGAGAGACAGAGACAGAGACAAAGAGGAAGCAAGTCAGTGCAATCTCTTCAGCTTCACATTCCTGAAGGGTTTTTTTTTTTTTTAAGCAGAAGCATATTTTACATCTTTGATCGTGTATTTAAAACTTTGCTTGAGTTCGAGATAAATATTGATGGAGAGTGAATATTTTACTATGTTTTATACGGGTTCCAGGAAAAGAATAACGTTTTGCCTCAGAAATGTTCTCTAGGTTTACATGTGTTCACAATTATCTGGGTCAATATATAATGTTCCAAAAAAAACTGTACTTCAAGAAACTGGAAGCAGCACATTTAGTTTCTGATGTTTGCAGTTTTCTCTTGACTCAGGGGGAAACAAGAAATGCATGCTGTTGCTTTCTAAGACGTGGTGCTCCACCATGATGAAATCAGGGTGTTTATAAAACAAGAGCTAACATTAGACTTAGAGGATTTGAGTTTCAGGACCAATGGAGAAAAAAAAAAGATTGAAATTAACCTCTGGGCACAAACAAGTAAAAAACTGAATAAACAGTAAATCATTATTTAATGCTCCCAGCAGAAGCTATCACTACAGGGTGATCTATACCAGACAATTCACAAAAATGAGAGAGAGAGAGAGAGACAGAGACAGAGACAGAGACAGAGAGACATAGAGACAGAGAGAGAGAGAGAGAAATGACTTACATTCGTACAAGGTTTTCTGTCCAGAGAAAATTTCTAGACTTCAAGTCAGAACAGAGAGACTGTTCAGGTAGAGCCTGGCAGCCTCTAGGTGAGAAAAGGTGAGGATTTCTACACCAATTGACAGGAGGCACTGTGCAGAGACAAAATGCAGAATTAACATAGAAGTCCCCTTTTATCTTTAGCTTAATAGACAGTGGGCAAGAACATTTTAGAAAAGAACAATGGTAACTTCCACACTCATACAAGGTCCAGGATTGTTAAAAAAAAAATACCACTGTTTGAAACAGACAAGGCAGCTTGGAAATTTAGAGCAGCAAAGGCTCTCAGCACAGGCTGAATTAGCCCTGAGGAAAGGAACAATGTACCCTTAAGATAAATCTTGACAGCAGGCCCAAAACAGATAAAATGTTATCAAAACAAACTACCATCTGTCAGAACAATTCAAACACTCTTGATTAGAATTTTTTTAAAAAAACCAGCATACAGCTGAGGACTAAAGAATTGGTCTTCCACAGGGATGAACTTAACGTTATCAAATACAAGAAGTTAAACCACAATTATATATATATATATATATATATATATATATATATATATATATATATATATACACAAACACACACACACACACACACACACACACACACACACATATATATATATATATATATATATATATATGTATACTAGCAACTAAATAGACTCAGCAGGTTGTATTAATATAGCTGTACCTTTATATGTACATATATATATATACACATAGTAATATTAAAAACAAAGGGTATATTTGAAAGGGAAGAAAAGGTGCATGACATAGGAGAAATTGATATTATCATTGATATCAAGAATACATGTTGCCTGGTACATTCCTGGGCAGTAGGATACAGAGCAGCACAGAACACAGTGGAGATGTCAGTCATTCCTAGATCATTTCTCAGATTCTTCTTTAATGGTATCATTAGTACAAAGATATTTCCAACATTCTCAAGAGCTCACACATTAGCTTACAAAGAAATGTCTTGTATTATTAAAGCATTCCAAATTTCCTTCATATTTAGTGTTTAAATAGAAGCTGCACATATATGCATTCAAAACATAAAATTCATAAAATCCTACACCTGTTTGTTTACAACAAGGTTGTAGGTAAATGTCAACAGTACGTTCTACTCACATATGTATTGATCCAGCACATTATTTAATAAATATGTTTTGAAACATGAATTTAAATCGGGTCATCCTAATCTCCCTTTCCTGATGCACAGACCTTCTAATACCCTGCATTGTGGCTACCCTGCTCATTAAGAATACAACAGAAGCAATATGGTACAACCACTCTGGAAATCAGTTCGGCAGTTCCTCAGAAAATTGGACATAATTTTACCTGACGACCCAGCTATACTATTCTTGGCCATATACCCAAAAGATGCTCCAGCATGTAATAAGGAAACATGCTCCACTATGTTCATAGAAGCCTTATTTATAATAGCCAGAAGCTGGAAAGAATTCAGATGTTCCTCAACAAAGGAATGGATAGAACAAACGTGGTACATTTATGCAACGGAGTACTATTCAGCTATTAAAAACAATGAATTCATGAAATTCTTATACAAATGGATGGAACTAGAAAATATCATCCCAAACACAAAAGAACACACATGATATGCACTCACTGATGAGTGGATATTAGTCCAGAAGCCCGGAATACCCAAGAAACAATTCACAGACCACATGAAACTCAAGAATGAAGACCAAAGTGTGGATAGTATGGTCCTTCTTAGAAGCGGGATCAAATACCAATTGGAGGAGATACAGAGACAAAGTATGGAGCAGAGACTGAAGAAAAAGCCATCCAGAGACTGCCCCACCTGGGGATCCATCCCATATACAATTATCAAACCCAGACACTATTGTGGATGCCAACAAGTGCTTGCTGACAGGAGCCTGATATGACTGTTTCCTGAGAGGCTCTGCCAGAGTCTGGTAAATACAGAAGTGGATGCTCACAGTCATTGATTAAACTGAGCATAAGGTCCCTAATGGAGGAGCTAGTGAAAGGACCCAAGGAGCTGAAGGGGGTTACAACCCCATAGGAGGAACAAAAATATGAACTACCCAGTACCACCAGGGCATCCAGGCACTAAACCACCACCCAAAGAGTACACATGGAGGGATCCATGACTCCAGCCACTTATGTAGCAGAGGATGGCCTTGTCGGACATCAATGAGAGGAGAGGCCCTTGGTCCTGTGAAGGCTTGATGCCCCAGTCAAGGGGAATGCCAGGACAGGGAAGTGGGAGTGGGTGGGTTGGTAAGCAGAAGGAAGGGGGATGGAATAGGAAATTTTCAGAGAGGAAACATAAAATGGAGGATAACATTTGAAATGTAAATAAATAAAATATCTAATAAAAAATTAAAAAACTGAATACAACAGAAAACGCAAGGGGTGGAGATGGGGGGCAATCATTTCCCAACACACTGAGTATACTGGCTGGTTTTGTGTGTCAACTTGACACAAGCTGGAGTTATCAAGGAGAAAGGAGCTTCAGGTAAGGAAATGCCTCCATGAGATTCAGCTGTAAGGCATTTTCTCAATTAGTGATCAATGGTGGAAGGGCCCATTGTGTGTGGTGCCATCCCTGGTCTGGTAGTCTTGGGTTCTATAAGAGAACAAGCTGTGCAAGGCAGAGGAAACAAGCCAATAAGTAACATCACTCCATGCCTCTGCATCAACTCCTGCTTCCTGACCTGCTTGAGTTCCAGTCCTGACTTCCTTTGGTGATGAACAGCAATGTGGAAGTGTAAGCTCAATAAACCCTTTCCTCCCTAACTTGCTTCTTGGTTACAATGTTTGTGCAGGAATAGAAACCCCGAATAAGACACTGAGTGAGGAATTTCTGAGATTTTGGAATTATACTTAATGACAGAATACCTTAATTTATTGTTGCTTGATAGAATGAGGTTAACAATGATAGGAAAAGTTGGGAGATTTGTTAGCACTAGGGCAGTGGTTCTCAACCTGTAGGTCAGGATCCCTATGGGGGGGTCACATATCGTATGTCCTACATACTAGATATTTACATTATAATTTATAACAGTGGCAAAATTACACTTAGGAAGTAGCAATGCTTGGTGGTTACCATAACATTGAAGAATTGCACTGAATGGTATCAGTGTTACGAAGGTTGAGAACCACAGCTCTAGGGAAAGCCAGAATTTGCAATCTGCTTCAGCTTCTGTCAAATTTGTTCTAGCTTATATAGAAATGTTGACCTAAATCTTTCTGTTAGATATTTGGTTCATTTTACCCAATATCCCCACAGTCCTTCAACTTGCTAATGTGTTTTTGAACTTGCCAATCAGGGACCAAAGATGAAATGATGATTCCTAATTAATTGTCTATTAGCTCCTCTGGTTTTCAAAATTGTCAATGAGCCTTAGTGCACTGTGGAAGATTCTTCTAGAAGGGTTGAGAATGCACAGTGCTCTTATCTCACAAACGCACAAATAGACATTGATAATTAATGCATAAACCTACAGCTGCAATCTGACACTCGTAATTCTCACCCCTAGCCTTCTGCTCTGCACTGAAGGAAAAGAATTAAACTATAATTGTGCTCAGAGAGTATGTGCTTCTCTTTAAGTATAAATATTCTAAAGAGTGAGTTACCTCAACTTCTTTGAGTTTTGCTCTTTCTTGGATAAAATATGTAGGACAATGAAGAATAATATTTTACAGGTTGTACATGACAATGTGACACTACATTAAAAAAATCTAGCCTAAAATCCAAACAGGTTAAACTAATAGTTCAACTCCTGTGATGGCAACTAAACTCTGAAGACTTCGTTACAATGCCATGCATAGATGGGCTCTGAACAAAGTGTCTTTGCCCTGTTACCTTAAAGCCCACTCCTCAGTAAGGCTTTATTTGAATAAACTAGTGAAAACTAACAATTATTTCATAATTCATTTTGAATATTCACTCGCTGTTTTTTATCTTTCACCTTATGATAGACCACCACACACACAGGGTATCAGCAACTACATGATTTCTTTACTTGCTTGCTTGATTGCATCAATCTCCTTCTTAGAACAGGAATTCAAAGGCATCCTACAGAAAATGTGGTACATTTACACAGTGGAATACTACTCAGCAACTAAAAACAATGAATTCATTAACTTCTTAGGCAAATGGTTGGAACTGGAAAATATCATCCTAAGTGAGGTAACACATTCACAAAAGAACACACATGGAATGCAGTCACTGATAAGTGAATATTAGCCCAGAAGCTCTGAATATTCACATATTAAATCATTCCCAAGAAGGAAGGAGAGGTCCTGGAAAGGCTTGATGCAGCAAAGTAGGGGATTACCAGGACAGAGAAGTGGGAGGGGGTTGATTGGTGAGTGGGCAGAGGGAAGAGGGCTTATGAGACTTATGGGAAGGGGGAAACCGGGAAAGAGGAAATCATTTGGAATGTAAACAAAGAATATAGAAAATAAAAGTAAAAGTAAAAAAAGAAATGTAAATAAAGAAAATATCTAATAAAAAAGAGGTGTGGCTTTCTGGGAGTAGGTATGGCCTGTGGGAGTAGGTGTGGCCTGTGGGAGTAGGTGTGGCCTGTGGGAGTAGGTGTGGCCTGTGGGAGTAGGTGTGGCCTGTGGGAGTAAGTGTGGCCTGTGGGAGTAGGTGTGGCCTTGTGGGAGTAGGTGTAGCCTTGGTGGATATGTGGAAAGGCTTAGATGTCTCCTATGCTCAAGCTACACCCAGTGTGGCACAGTCTTTTGCTGCTTGCACATGGAGATGTAGAACTCTCGGTTCCTCCATGGCAGTGCCATGTCTGCTTGCACACTGCCTTGCTTCCCACAATGATAATAGTGGACTAAACTTCTGAAACTGTAAACTAGCCCCAATTAAATGTTTTTCTTTATAAGAGTTCCTATTATCATAGTGTCTCTTTACAGCAATAAAACGCTAACTAAGTAACCCATTTACAGTGAAAATTGTTAGGACACTGAAGCAGGGTTCCCCAGAAAATGGTATCTGCTTCGAGTCAGCATTTGAAATATGTTACAGTTTTTCTTACAGCCATGATTCTCAGGTCTGTCAAAGCTTAACAGTGGGAAGGATTATATTCACTATCACCCTAGTGACCCAGTAGAGTATTTTTTGCTTCCTGTTTCCATGCCCCCAAGTTCTTCTGGCCCAGAATTTTTGTTTCCTGATAAGGGAGTATGACCTGCCAGAAGCCACAATAAATATCTCATTGAACTAGAAGCTCCTGACCACTTTGGGCTTGTAACACCCTTAATCCAACAGGCTAAGAAAGGAATAAGAATATTAGAATGGCGATTCATCCTGACTATCAGGAAGAAATTGGATTGCTCCTCTATAATGGATGTAAGAAAGATTATGTCTGGAGTGCAGCAGATTCCTTAGGACAGTGGTTCTCAACCTTCCTAATGCTGCAACTCTTTCAGACAGTTCTTCATGCTACAGTGATTCCCAAACCCAAAATGATTTCATTGCTACTTCATAACTGTAATTTTGCTGCTGTTATGTGTTTTCTGATATGATTGTGTAGCAAGTTGACAAAGGTTGGATTTGTAAAAACTAATCTTGGTTGTCAAGTTGACTTCATCTGGTATTAATTAAAACCCAAGCTTCTAGATGCACATGTGAGGGATTCTCTTGATAAGATCAATCAGGGTTGGAGCACCCTTAGGAGTCTGAGCCACAAGTTCTGGTTGGCAACACACATCAAAGGACAGAGAGGAAAGAAGCTGCTTCGTTTTATTCTGCTTATCCCTTCTCTCTCTCTCTCTCTCTCTCTCTCTCTCTCTCTCTCTCCCTCTCTCCCCCTCTCCCCCGCAAGTTTATCCATTCTGTTGAAACTCCATCAGGATTGCAAAGTAAACTGAAGATAAGATAGGCAGTTCTCCAACAATCCCCTAGGACCCTAATGCCAGACTAAGAAGGCTGAGGTAACCAGAATCATGGACTGAAAACAAGTGTCAGATTCTCAGCATCTCTGTCATGATATATCCACTGCTGGATGTCTATAAGCCTACAGCCTGTAAGCCAGTCTATTAAGTGACATATACATCCATTCTACCAGTATTTTTCCTTTGGAAAATCCTAACACAGAATGCAATAGTGGCACTCACATCTTGGTGGTAACCAACAGCTGTCTAATTGAATTTATGGCCCACTCATCAAGAGGGAAATTCTGCCTTTTATTGAAAGCATAGAAAACTCCACAGGCAGGTCATTAATGTCATAGGAGAACCTAGTATTATCACTATACTAAATTAGTATAAATTCTATCTGCATTTTAAACATCCTTAACACAGAGATAAGTGTAGTCCCCAATCATTTTTAAAAAATCTTCTCTTTGCCAAAAATGGGAGACCATTTAAAAAAACCCACACAACCAAACAAAATGTAGAGAACAACTTCTTGTGGGATGTCAGCCTCAACTGTTATATCTAGAACATAACTCCTGTGTCTAAGGCTCAGGGAATATCACAGAAGAAGATAGAAAGATAGGGGCTACTGAACTAGGAAAGCTCCTAGAAAACTAGGAGATTGTGTCTAGGTAAAAGAGGTCATGAAAAAGAGTAAGGTGGGTTCATAGAGTAAAGGGTCTAGAAAAACGAAAGAGAAAGGGGGAAATGATGTAATCACATCTTCATTAATTTAAAATTAAGTCCAGGTGAATTAAGTTTTCTGAGAGCATGTTCAGAAAAGACATCACTAGGTATAATTTTCCTAAAGATCTGTCATGGGTAAAATTCTCTTAGCTCTCTCATTCCTAGTTTGTAAAATCCCCTAGTTTGTGAAATCTACTTTGCAACCTTCCTCTGCAAAAATTCTATTTTCTAAAACACTCTTATCCCAGTGACTATGTTTTGTCTAATTAATTCTCAGACCCTTAGGTTCCTCTCTCATCCAAAGACCAGCCTGAATCTCTTATTTCCCTCACTCTTCAGATTGGCTATGGTATCATGGCCTTACTGACCTTAGTAACTAGAAGGGAGGACTTATTAACCAGCAGACAGTGACTTTCTCATCCTAAAATCACATCAACAACAAAAATGAACAAAGAAATTATCTAAACTCTTGCTCAATTTAACTTTTTAAGATGGACGTTAAGAATAAAGGAAGGCTCTGGCAGAACAAACTTCCTGTCATCCATAGTAGTTTTGTGTTTTGGTGACTGTTTATAGGATGAATCCCCAGGTAGGACAGTCTCTGGGTGGCCTTTCCTTCAGTCTCTGCTCCATGCTTTGTCTCCATAGTTGTTCCTGTGAATATTTTGTTCCCTGGAGGAGGGGGGGGTTACTGGGGGGGGTGTTGCACCCCACCATGGGAATGTCAGCCAACCAGACTCCCCAGAGCTCCTAGGGATTAAGTGTCAACCAAGAGGTACACATGGTTCCAGAGTGGCAGAGGAATGCCTTGTCAGGCATCAGTGGGAGGAGAGGTCTTTGGCCATGTGAAGGCTGAATAGAGAGGCCCCAGTGTGGAGAAATAGAGTGGGGGTTGTGGGAGTGAGTTGGATATGGGAGCATATTCTTGGAGGCAGGGTTTGGGAGGATGGCTTGGGGATTTTCGGGGAGGGGGGAAGCTAGGAAGGGGTATAAACTTTGAAGTGTAAATGAAGAATAAATTCAATAAAAAAAAAGAATAAAGGAAGGTGATGTTACTAAAGACTCCTGTGTATATTCTTATCTATTTCTAAGCCTAGTTTCTCAGCTAATATTAATTTGGTTATCCTAAAAAGACTGGCCAGAACAGGGTCCCTATTTTAAGTTAATTCAATGATGCAAGGTGCCTATACACTATGGTTATAATGCCCATTCTATAGCCGTCTATTTGTAGGCAGAAAACAATGCACATATAAGATATAGGCCAAAGAAGCTGTGCTAGACGGGTGTATCCAAAAGGCAGGATTTCTTTTTTCTGCTCATTCTTATGATACTTCTTCTCTTCTCCAGAGATTCTTTTATTTTAAATTAGAGAAATTCTTATTTGATATCAATTTCTGTTTTCACTCTCAAAGTTAATTCATATTGCTGACTGTACTCGGTAAAGATGATTTCCATTTTGAATGCAAGTAGCAACCAAAACCATGACATATCTTGTCTTCTTTCTACACCCAAATGTAAATAATTCTGATAACCTCTTGCTATGTGGGAGGCGGCTGTCTGGTGTGATTATTAAATTACAGCTCTGGTATTGTATTCTCCCCAGTTAATGTTCATCCTAATTCGATAGTCTGAATTGTATGTGATGCAGAAATTTCCTATTTTTACTCACAAAATACAGTTTACCAAATTGCTCTGTGACACTGTTCATTTTATGTCATGAGTATTTGAGGTAAAAGTTGAGCGCAGGTCTTCCTTTTTTAGTTTGTACATCTGAAGAAACTGAAGCCTTTAAAAGTATTGGTCATAAAAGCACACACAACTAAGGTGAGTAGTGTTCTTTCACTCTGCACACCGCAGGGAAGTCAGTCTATAAAGGTACATAACCTTCTTCAACATCACATATCAAGTTAAGGGCAGAATCAAAGACAGAAATTGCACACCTCACTTCAGTGCCCCCATTTTATGTGCTGGACTTTGCCTCCATCCAGCTACAACTCTTCCAAATGGTACCTTTTTTGAGGCATCCTGGCCCTGAGACCCAGTTTCTTTTATAGCATCTCCCTGCCCTCCATCCCCACCTTTTACCTGAGTGTCTGTTCAACCCTTGTTGAGAACAGGTCCACCCTGAGCCCAAGAGAACACAATTGTTAGTGTCATTCCCAGTAACGGTGCGGCTAATCCTGGAAACCGTGATTCATATTTTATTGCCACCTTCCTGGGTTGCTTTTATGGCTGCTTTTATTGCCTCCATCTATTTATTCAAAAAGTGTCATTTCGAAAACATAAACCTTAAGACAAGACAGCCATTGAGGAGAAACACAGAACGTGTGCATCTTTGGAATGAATATAGCAAACTGTATTTCTGAGCGTGTCCACTCTTCCAAATTTATTTCTCTGAATGCCCTCCCCCACCTGCTACCCCAAAAGAGAAAGGTGTTGGCAGTGGAAGCAGAGGGAAGGAGAGGCTGGAAGCCTGAGACTCACCCTTCAAACATTTTCACTTCACAGAAGAGCAGACTGAGGTCTAGAGCCGGTGAAGAGGTGACCACCCAAATACACACACCCATTCATTCTGCTTGCTGCATCCAACCTGAACCTCCTCCACCCACCAGGGTTGGGCTATTCTCTACATTTCTGAGCCTCTCAGAACAGGTGGTCCCTAAGTCCCTGGCTGAGAGGGTTCTATCCCTTTTGCACTTCACTGGGTAGAGAGCCATAGAGACAGTGAAGAGGAGCTCCCAGGAAGAGAAGGAATGTTTTCACCTCCAGGCAGGTTTGCTTATCTTATCCTTGTTAGCTCAAAACCGGAAGGCTAGCAAAAGAAAAAAAATAAAAGGGCTCGGGAAATGGAAGTGTTCTTTGTTTGCTTAGATGGTGCTGTAAACATCCTACAGGGTCAGCATGGTAGTTAATGATTGACTGATCAATCTGTCACAAAGTACTGATTACATGTATAATACATGTGTACCATTAGTCTACAGAAACGTGAGTGGGCCAAAAAAAAAAATAATTGAAATTCACGTTTTTGTTTTAGAATTTTCATTCACTGTTTTATATTGTGAGGTGGGGCGGGAACTTCACAACCCAGTTGCAAGAGCAAAAGACAAAGTTCAGTTTGTTGAGTGAAATACTCATTAAGGATAACTTCTATATAGGCTTTTTTTATTAAAATTTTTTACTTAAATGTTTGAAATATTTCTTCATAAAGTTCAAAATCTGGATGTTCCTAAAGGAAAAGAAATATATAGATTTGAAGATCTTTTCATGTGAGGTAGGATTGTTTAAGCCACACCCTTTTGTACAAACCACATTAGACAATGAATTGTCTAAGACTATTCTAGAAGAAACCTGACAATATTGAAAACATCTCTTCCTGAATTTAGTTCTATACACGTTCTATTTGTTATGTATGATAAAACTTACTAAAACTACTTTTATGTTAGCCATGGTTAAGTGCCACCATTTTGCTCTTGTATCCTGATATTTTTATTCCATATTTATTATAGGAGTTGTAAGATTTTGTTCTCTGTCCACTTGGATTCTCACCAAGGTTGTCATTTCTTATTCTAACATCATCAACATCAAGAAAGTATCACAGAATTCTTCGATAAAACCCCAAGGATCTAAATTATGAGTAAAAAAATGACATTAGAAACTACCCTATTTTAAAAACCAATTTATACTGATTTTAAATCACTGTAAAGAAACATTTTATCAATTACAGAAGTTGAAGTTGCACAAAAATCAAGCACTTTCATAAATGTATTTTCTTCTCTACATATAGACACACACACACACACACACACACACACACGTGTGTGTGTGTGTGTGTGTGTGTTTTTGTGTGTGTGTTTGTCTGCCGGTACATGCACATGCATGCTGGGGGTTAAACCCAATGCCTCCTTCATGGTTATTGGTTGCTTTGAAGAACAAATTCCAGGTCTAAGCCTGCTAGGCAATTAGTTTATAATTCAATATAAAACATTTATATTTCATTTCATCACTTTTTACATCCTCTATTAAATTCCAGTTACCAAATCATAAATTTCACTTGTATGTATTTATGTATGTGTGTACATGTGTATATGTATGTATATGTATACATGCTTATACATATAAAACATAGAAATGACCATGACAAAGTAACTATAGAGGCTGTGACAAGAGGAGCAGATGCAGCCTTTAAAATCCAGTGCCAAATGGTCAACTCCAAAACCATACATATACATACAAGTAGCATATGAACTGAGCAGTTAATATTTAAGAATATATATATATATATATATATATATATATACATATACATACACATATGTGAATACACACATATATACACACATGTATACACATATGCATTCACACACATATATGTGCAATAACAATTAGGAATATGTATGTGTAAACATTTATGCGTACACACATATACACAGGTATACATACATATATATATACACACACACACACACATATACACATATATATGTGCAATAACAATAAGGAATATGTATATGTATACATATATACATGCAATAACAGTGAAAATAGTGGCCATGAATTTGAAAAAGAGTCAGGATGGGAATTGGGAAGGGGTTGGAGGGAAAAAAGGGAAGGGAAAATGTAATTAATTATAATCTCAAAAACAAATTTTTTAAGTACAAAACACAGCTCTCAGAAAACTTGCAAGAATCTGATAGGAGTAGGAAGAGGGAAAAACAAGATCAAATTAAAATTTTCATTAAAAAAGACTTTAAAAGAAACCAAAAACAAGGTTTTAGATAAAATTAACTTATGCTATTTTCAGGATATAATTACTATGACAGAACGTTTCTCTGTGACAGCATATATTTCATATATATTTTTACTTGTTTATTCAATACTTACATTTTCTTTTTTTTTTTTACTTTTTTTTATTTTATTTTATTTTCTATATTCTATGTTTACATTCCAAAGGCTTTCCCCTTTCCCAGTTCCCACCCACCATAGTTCCCATAGTTCCTCTCCCCCCCATCTGTTCCCCAATAATTCCCCCTCCCCCCTCGGTTTCTTTACTAAACTGGATGCAATCTTTACAGGCCCAGGGTCCTCTCCTTTCTTCTTCTTGGGAATCATTTGACTTGCTATTTGTGTCTTGAGTATTTAGGGCTTCTGGGCTCATTAATATCCACTTATCAGTGATTGTATTTCATGTGCATTCTTTTGTGATTGGGTTAATTCACTCAGGATGATATTTTCCAGGTCTAACCATTTACCTACAAATTGCATGAATTCATTATTTTTAATTGCTGAGTAGTATTCCATTGTATAAATATACCACATTTTCTGTATCCATTCCTCCTTTGAGGGATATTTGGGCTGCTTCCAATTTCTGGCTATTATAAACAAGGCTGCTATAAACATAGTGGAGCATGTGTCCTTATTGCATGCAGGGGAATCCTCTGGGTATATGCCCAGGAGTGGTATGCCAGGGTCCTCTGGAAGTAACATGCCCAATTTTCTGAGGAACCGCCACACTGATTTCCAGAGCGGTTTTACCATTTTGCAATCCCACCAACAGTGGAGGAGTGTTCCTCTTTCTCCACATCCTCGCCAGCACTTGTTGTCTCTTGAGTTTTTAATCTTAGCCATTCTGACTGGTGTGAGGTGGAATCTCAGGGTTGTTTTGATTTGCATTTCCCTGATGGCTAATGATATTGAACATCTTTTAAGGTGTTTCTCGGCCATCCGAATTTCTTCTGGTGAAAATTCTTTGTTTAGCTCTGTGCTCCATTTTTTGATAGGGTTATTTGTTTCTTTGCGGTCTAACTTCTTGAGTTCTTTGTATATATTGGATATTAGCCCTCTGTCGGATGTGGAGTTGGTGAAGATCTTTTCCCATTTTGTTGGTTGCCATTTTGTCCTTCTGACAGTGTCCTTTGCTTTGCAGAAACTTTGTAATTTTATGAGGTCCCATTTGTCGATTCTTGATCTTAGAGCATAAGCTATTGGTGTTCTGTTCAGGAACTTTTCCCCTGTGCCCAAGTCCTCCAGGGTCTTCCCAAGTTTCTTTTCTAATAGTTTCAGTGTGTCTGGTTTTATGTGGAGGTCCTTGATCCACTTGGAGTTGATCTTAGTGCAAAGAGATAAGATTGGATGGGACACAATGAAAGCAGTGCTAAGAGGAAAACTCATAGCTCTAAGTGCATCCAAAAAGAAACTGGAGAGAGCATATACTAGCAGCTTAATGGCACACCTTAAAGCCCTGGAAGAAAAACAAGTTAATTCACCCAGGAGGAGTAGAAGACAAGAAATCATCAAACTCAGGGCTGAAATCAATCAAATAGAAACAAAGAGAACCATACAAAGAATCAACAAGACCAGGAGCTGGTTCTTTGAGAAAATCAACAAGATAGATAAACCCTTAGCCAAACTAACCAAAGGACACAGAGACAGTATACAAATTAACAAAATTAGAAATGAAAAGGGAGACATAACTACTTACATTTTCTTAAGAACTGTTTTTCATTAATATACTTCATTTTATTCAAGATAATGTCTCTGCATAGCTCCATCAACTCCAGGCAACTATACTTTCTTTTCTCTCTCCATTTTTGTTTTGTTTTGTTTTGTTTTATTTTGTTTGTTTGTTTGTTTGTTTGTTTTAAGAGGGTCTCGTGTAATCCAAGTTAGCCTCAATTGCACTACACAGCTTAAATGGACTTTAAACTTCTGATTCATTTGCCACAGTCTTTTGGATGTTGTGATTAGAGACACATGCCACCTTGCTGAGTTTACGTGGTCCTAGAAGTTGAAGGCAGATCTTCTGGTATGTTGGGCAGGTCCTCTGCTGACTAGCTGTATCACAAACCCTATTGTGCTTTAGTACGGAAAAATGGAAATTCAAACATTGTGCTTTTTTTCTTGGAAAAAAAAAAGATAATGTCTCTGACATCTACCACTTAGAACCAAAAGTGGTAGATGTCAGTAAGCTTGGTTTATAACCACAACCAAAAATACATACGTACATACATACATACATACATACATACACACATGAATAAAACAGCTCTGCATCGATTACTCTCTTTTTTCAGAGGTTTTGACTCTATTTTGTTCTCGGCAGTTCTGCCTGGTTGTAGCTCTGGGCTCTGCTCTGGCTCTTCCGGGTGGCACGGCTCTTCCGGGTGGCACATCTCGAAATACTATGCTCCTTTTGTTCAGGAAAGTTCACTGAACTCTAGCAGTGTGGGAACTGACGGGGAAGACATCTGGAGCTTGGCTCAGCCGGTCCATACCATCAACCAAGACACCAAATATGTGCACATACTTGGCTCCTGGGAGAGTCAACTCTATGATTCTGTATCAGAAACACCCGGGTCTATGTACTCTCTGCAGCTGTAGCTCTATCTGTGTTTCTTTTTCTGTTGTACCTGGAGCAAGTGTCATAGAAAATAAATTTGAACTATAAGCAAGAAGAATAGGAAATACACACACACACACACACACACACACACACACACACACAGCATTGTCAGCTAGGTTGGTTACTGTCTTAATCACTGTGGGGAAGCCTTCCAGAAAACATGGTCATAGGATCACAGGGGCTGCAGCTGTGTGAGAGAGAGTCAGAAACACACACACACACACACACACACACACACACACACACACACACACATAGTGTGAAGCTGTATGCTTTCAACTTTCAGAAGACTCTTGAAAGATGTTATTTTGTTTCCTTTAAATTTCAGATTATATCTCCTAGGTTTCAAAAGAAGAATAAGCTTGAGTGTTGATCCAAATCTTAGCAGCACACTTCCAGGTTAGGAATGCTTCCTTCCAGGTGAGTTCAGAGATACCTTGGAGTTGGAGCAGTGTAATGGAAATTTCCACAGCCATTTATCGAGCCTGATCTGCAAAGTGCTTTCTGTTGTTGTTTGTTTGGAAGGAAATAGGCAGTGAGCTTTGCCTGCTTGTTTGTTCCCTTGTCATTCTTGGCAAAGCATCAGCCAAGAGTGAGGACTATGGATGCTTTCTGCCTCTTTTGATTCTGCCCAACTGTAGAGTTGAACTTAAGGGAATAAAAATGTCAAAAAACTTGGGAATAAAGTCAGCATATGTGTTAAAAAGAGAGAACTTCAGATGGCCTTCACAGTAAGAACTCTCTGGTGAAATCATGCACAAAGGAAAGAGGGAGGGAGAGAAGGGAGAAGGGAGGGGGGAAATATAGAGAAAGAGAGGGGCGAGGGACCAACAGACAACCGACAGAAACAGAGAGACAGAGACAGAGATAGAGTCAGAATCGGAGAGAGTCAGAAACACACACACACACACACACACACACACACACACACACAGAGAGAGAGAGAGAGAGAGAGAGAGAGAGAGAGAGAGAGAGAGGACAAAGACTGAATTATGAGACCAGGTTATGTTTTATGTACATAAAATATAAGAAACCACAGCAGAAGATGTCCTAATTTTCCTGTTGATGGATATTATTTACTTTAAAATACTGAACAAAAGGTAAAAGATTGAATTCTGGATTTATCACAAGGAATATTCTAAAGGTGCTTATCAATTAAATGTGAATTTAAAGGGGGGGTGTCTCACTGGATAACTGTATTTCCTTGGGCTTTATGCTGTGGTTATCTTTTTGATGCCATGGTGGAATGAAGGATGGCACTGGGGTCCATGCTATATAACTCAAGAGTCTTTGAGAAGTCGGTACTTACCCAACAGAACGTATTTATAAAACTTATTTTTAACCTAGTCTCTGAATTACACTTCTAGGTCTGCATTCTAAAGGGAACCTTAGATTACTAGATTAGCACATGACCAATCATGTTAACAGTATATAATAAAATTAATAATATGGTTATTTGTCTCGTTCAAAAATTGATTTTTTTAAAAAAAAAAAACTAAGTGGGGTGGTTGTGGTGGCACACGCTTGTGGGGAATGTTAAAGAGATGAAGGCATTAAGATCACACTTTAAAAATGTAAATCCTGAACAGTACCTTTTTCTTTGGGGCCCTGTGGACCAACGATAGTGGGCTCTGAATCCAAATGACAAGGCTGTGGCTTCCAAATGACCGCAGCTAGCTATCTATGGTTGGTTGTATGTGCCTGCAGTCCCAGCTGTGCACGAGGCTGAGACAGGAGGGTCAGAAGCTTCACGCCAACAGAGGCTGCAGGGATAACATAGTGAGACCCCGTCTCAAACACCAAAAGCAAGTAAACAACCTTGGGGGCCAACATAAGTCTTCCCAAAGCCCATTTGTTCTTGGCAGTAGAAACGTATGGCTCAGTTTCAGGCACAGCAGCCAGACACTTAAAAAAGAAATTGAAATTGCTAAATTAAAAAACGATTGCTAATGCTTAGGCATGCTAGAAAGTCATGACTAAGGGGGAAAATGTAAATATTATAGTGGAGATTTACAGCCTTTTTTTCTCTTCTTCTTCTTCTTTTTTTTTTTTTTCTTTTAACAAAACCCCACATCAACGGAGAGAATTCTATAAACCTAAACATTTTGCCTTTGGACATAAACACATTTTGAAAAATTTAAGTATCTTACATAGAGGACTGACAAATTGATTTGGATTTGTGTGTGGATTATGTTTGCAGCAAAACTAAATAGACCACTGAAGGATGAAGGTAATTCATAAAGAGACACTTTGATATATAAATACTGTATCCAGTCTTAAAACATGTATAATGCGCTGGAGTCATGGTTCTATACTAATCATATTCGCTTGCTTCTCTGATTTGTCCCTTCACCTCCCATTCTTCTAATCACACTCCCATAGAATGAGAGGAACATACTCTAACCCTTTCACTTTACAGACAAGAAAATGGAGCTCAAATAAAATTTAAAATACAATAGGGCAATCCAGTGGGGAAAATTCCCTATGCAGCTAAGAATAATATGCGTAACTCGGAGCCCTTGATTTCTGTCATTCTCTTTTGTGATGAAAGTCACTGTGCTGAGCTGGAGGCAAATCACAAACTACAAAGACAAGGCAGTAAATAAGGAACCGGAACTCTAAGGCTGGTGCAAAGAATACACATTGTATTTTTTGCTGGAGTCGCTCGGAACCAACACAGCATTAAAGCACTAGAAATTGGGAATGAAGAAACAGAAATCCCAGTCCCTGTTCTAGTGTATGCGTGAGTGTGTGTGTGTGTGTGTGTGTGTGTGTGTGTGTGTGTGTGTGTGTTGAATGACTAATTTGAGCTCTCCTGATGTCTCTTTCCTTGTATCTGCCATGGAGCATGTGAGCTGCCTTTCTGCCCATGTGATAGAACTTTAGTGAAGATCAAGCGAGACAGTGGACGGGAGAAGCACTGTACATGCCAAGGCACTAAAAAAATAATGTATATGTACATAGTATGATGTTGCTTATGGTATTATTTTGTCACATTCTGCAAAATGACGCCCAGTTAAAGTTCTAGGGAGTAGCCAGTTGATAAACCCTGAAACAAAAGTATGCAGCGGATATGTTACACTGGCATCTTTTCCTTGCTGTTCAGTGGACCAGAGGGTCCTGTGTTCTATTACGTGGCTCATCTTTGCTCTTTCAGTAAACCATCTAAACCTTCAAGGCAGCACGGGCCAGATTCATCCTCTGCATGGATGCCTATTCTCCTCTCACATCTTTCTCAGTTTTTAAAGTCCTCCACTCGTCCACATTTTGTAATACTTTCAGCTGTTCCTCCGCCTTAACACCCTTGTCTTATACTGCTCTGGCATTCCCCAAAACAAAACAACAACAAAGGAAAATAAAGACAGCAAGTTCTGTCTGAAAGAGCTACAGTAAACTAAGGGACAAAGGCTGCCAGAAAACTGATATTCAATGCCTGCCAAATGACAGGCGGAGACGCTAATATAACTGGACTCCCGGCTCACAAAGGAGTTAAAAATGAAACAGCATCCGCTTAAGATCAATATGAAATTCTATAGGCAGCCTTTACAAAGAAATCAAGGCAGGCATAATATGATCTCAGCGGCTCACTCTCAGGAAGATGGGATCTCTCCAACGTGCAGCACTAGCTAAGTGCAGAAGCCAAGTCCTCCTGAAAGCCCCAGTAAAATGGAATTACCGCAATCAGGCGGTATGGTCAGCGGGGCAGGGATGAGATTGATGAGGTTATCAGGAGACAAATAAGGAGTGAGCCTATGCAAATTGCTGGACAGAAATGGAAAACATGTTCACATAATGTGTCATTAACAGTTTTCATTCAAAGAAAAGAATAAGATGTCTACTTAACCTATCAAGAGATTTCTAGCTATGTACCTTCAATTAACCAAAAGCAGGAAGAAGTGCTAACAGCCCAAACAACTGCATCCATCAATGGGATTTTGTGATAGTTGCAAGCTGACATCTTTGCAAGCTAACTACATGTCTGTCTTCAGTGTATTGTTGTCAACTCTTACATTTCATTGGGGGGGGTGCGGGGCGGGGAAGCCTGATCATCTACAAACAAGGGAAGAAAATCTAGCTTCATAGAGCACCATGCCCAGGTTCTTTTTAAAATAACTTAAGGAAAATCAGAGACTTTGAGATTTCAAAAATTGCCATCTTCATAATCCCTGTTCAGCCTCCTCTCTAAGCCAGACCCTTCTAAAATAGCTCGAGTTCCTATTTTGGACAAAGGTTCTCAAACAGACATGAGGGAAGGTGGCAAGGACCCCACAGTGTGGTCTAGCTCCTGCCCCTCCGTTGACAGCTGGGCACATTGAGGCTGACTGAACATTGTGTCCAAGATAGCACTGGGTTCTAGTCTTCCTGTGATACCACAGACCTGAAAGGGGACCTCTAAGGAGAGCTGATATACATAACGGAAACACATGAACCCGAGAAGAGCTTGTGTTGAAAATATTTAAAAGTGAGGAAGATAAAGAGGATCTTTATGTTATGAAGACTACATACATGAGGTCCACTCATGGAGGCTCTACAGCACCATTCACTGCCCCCGCCCCTGCCATTCACTCCAACTTCAGTTTCTCCACAGACATATATTCTGGGCCTGTGATCTCTACAATTCTGGAATAATGCATCAAAAGGACACGCACAAAAAATTAAATCTGTAAAGCAGGAAATATTTACTTTTGCACAGTGCCTAGAACACATCTGCTTATGACTTTATTCTGAAATCTTTTTTTATCAGTTAAAGATAGCTGTGATATATGACTTGGTAGTAGTGATCTTTGTTCTCTCTCTCTCTCTTTTTTTTTAATTGCACCTTCAATTTTTTTCCCTGCAAAGATGATTTTGATAAGTGTTATTCTTTGAATCTTGGGAAGCTAGGAGAAGATTAATCTAGCCCAATGGAGGAACTAAAGTGGCAAAAATTGATTAAGGCATTAAAACACCTACAGTATGTCTAGAAAATATGACCTGTCTCTAAATGGTCCCAGTAAATCACAAGCCAAACTCAAAGGAGGCAGTTAAAGAGAGCTTTACCAAGTAATAGAAAAGTTTTCAGGACAGAGCATTTAGTAAGTGTCATTTGATTTTTATATTCTGTACAATCAGAGAAAAATATTTATACAGCTCAGAGCAATGTTTCTACCTATGTTTTTAGAAAAGAAGACCAGGCCTAATGCGCAGGTAATATTTATAATATATGTGCAATCATGTAGATATTGTACACACATATATACAAGTGTATTTAGGAATACTTACGACCAGTTGTATGACATTATTGATGTAAATTGAAACCAGTTTACCTTGTCTTACAAACCCACATGCTTTCTAAAATGTCTAACTTTGTATTTCTCTTCTCAGATATGCTTTCTAAGTTATTCTGTTGACAAACAATGATACTCAGGAGAGAGTGGGAAAAGATGTTGGGTAGACACATAAAGCAATTGCAATCTCCTGCATTTGGCATATTTAACAAATTAGATCTGGAACAGAAAACAAATGAAATTGTTTTATTTTAATATGTAAAGAATTTGAACCATGTTGTTCACTGTCAAGTCACACGTGTAACATGGCCATGGTGGGTCCTCCGAGAAAGCAGTGGAATTGTGACCATTTGGGAGATTCCAAAGTATTCTCAGAGCCAGCTGAAAGTATAATCAGAGTTGAGAGTCTATAAACAGGAGCTGAGCTCATGGTGGCTTTCTCAAGTCTCTTTACTCACTCTTTCTTGGTTTCTTGTCAATATTTTCACATATTCACACACACACACACACACACACACACACACACACACACTTTCCAATGCCAATCAACTCTCTTGTGAATAAAAAATTCCTCATTGCTTATTCTAGGTAGGAGGGCAAAATCATCTCAAGTGTGTTCGCCTCCACGGCTAAGCACTTCCACTTGTCCCTTGAAGGTTTAACCCTCCAGTAGTTACTGGGGCTGGGGTGTAGCTGCTGTAACTGCCCTCTAGGCATACGCCACAAAAAAAAATCGTTTCTTTCTATTCCATCTTATATTTCTTTTATCTACCATTTTCACTTTCTCTTTCCTTTCCCTCTAAAAGTAGCTGCCTACTGCTGCTATTATTTACCCAGTTTTTTTTCCCCAAAAAATCTGCTTCTGAAATTTACTTTCTCTTTTACTCATGTACCTAAGAAAGTTAAATAATAGCTTATACTCACAAGCTGTTTTTTGAATATTTAACTGTAAGTATTTGTATGAGTAGGTTTTTTTTTAAACATATAAATATGCTAGATTTCTCTACTGTCTTTGTACCATACTGGTGCTACGCCCAAGTCTTGATATTTATATAGAATGGCAAGCTCTGAGGATTAATCAGGCTGAAATAGAATAAAGGTTTTTTCTATTACTTTAATTACTATAATTAGCATATTATGTTTAGTACAAAGAATTTAAAGTACTGTGTTTCAACTGTCCTCTAGGAGGAGTCTCCCCACTGATGTCAGGCCAGCAGATCTAGGCAGGTCCCTACATGCACAAAATGCTGTTTCCAGGGTTAAGGTAGAAGAATAGGCATCCTTTCCCGTGACATCTACTACCAAGAAACCACGATACTATGGCAAACTAGGGAGAATAGTCTCTCTATCAGATTAAGCAGAAATTGTATTACATGTTTTCTGCAATGTGGACATCCACATCGACACATTCTCACGTGAAGTTTCTTTATCCTTTGATTTTTTTAATAAAATTTACAAACCAAGCAAAGAAGTTTCCAACAATTAAGATTTTAAAATAGACTGTATACGAGGGTGTAAGAATAGGTATGTTCTATGGGACTGGGTAAGAAGACAGAGGGAAGCGAGAGGCAGTAAGAAAGGGGAGACTGGAGAGGTAGCCAAAGTCACATGTGTCAGGAAAGTCGAGAGACTGCTACCTTGGGATAGCACAAAGGAGAGGACACCAGGAGAAAAATCAGGGGAAGAGAAGCCACTAAAGCAAATGTTGCTATAAAAAACTCCATGGTGAAACCTAGTTCTTCATGTGCCGATAAAAGTTATTATTAAAGAAATGGTTGAAAAACTTCCTGTCGGTAATACAGAAGAAAAGAGTGCCTGAGTTTAGAAAAGCCTCAAAGCGACCCAGAAGACCAGCTTTCTGAAACCTCTCTGCGAATGCACCTCTCACTTGTGCTCTGGTCTCCTAGGTACGTGTCATCAAGCTGGAGTGAAGTCCAAAATAACGAGTTGAAGCCAAGAGGAGCACAAAATTGAAATCCTGTTTTAATCCTGGTGTCATCCAGAATTGGGTGACCGTGAGCGAGTTATTCAACCTCTGAGTACTATGAGTCCACCGTGTTGCAGGAGCTATATATTTCTCTTCTTCTTGTTTAAAAAAGAAGAAGATACGGGTAGTAACAAATATTAGAGAAAGTCCTAAGGTTCCAAATTTTGACCATTATCACTGGGATATAGAGCCACACCTACCGAAAGAGAACTTCTAGTGTACTCATAACTACATGGAATCCTCACAGGCTTTAGAGATGCAAGAATTAGCCCAGGCAGATTGGGGGAGGCTAGCTTATAAAACCTTCAGGGATAAAAAAACTGCCAAAAGAAAGACTTTGTGCCTTCTGAGCTACTTAAGTTTTTCTCTAGGCAAGGAATATCAAGCTCTGGGATCACGTTACTCCCTCACCCCAGGAATAATTTGATAAAATAGAAAGATGCATAAGATGGTCAATTAACAAAGCAGAAATTACTTATATGCCAAACAGCGAAACCTAAGGTCTCAGCAGATCCCAGATAAAAGTTTGTCCGCAATGTTCTCATTACCAACCAGCATGTCAGCGCTCTCAGGTTCAGCGCATTCAAACATGGCAGGTAGGATGTGGGTACACACCGAATGCCCATCTGGGTACCCATTTAATTTATCAATGAATGCTTAAGAACATATGAGAATATGCCCTTTAGATATTTACCCCATCTTCAACTCTTGCTCTGCAGGTTGTAAATTCCTATTCTACTGATTTTCCTGAGAAACTGCTACCACAATATCAACACTTTATTAATTACACAGAAACCGATTTTCCTAGGTCTAATTTTCCTCCCAATCTATCTATTCAGAATGTATTTCAGCATGCTTCCCTGTGGATTCTTAGTGGATAGCCCAATAACATACTTCGGAAAAGCTCAAAGGTTTTTTAATGTAACAAATGTAAAAGTAAACATTTATTTGTTGATCATAACACAGAAGACCATATCTCAGGAGTGATCTACCATAATTCAGAATCTGTATTTAAAGTTTTTTCCATTCGTTTATTTATCGTGGAAAGATACTTCAGTGTTAATGATGCCAAAATCTCCGGAAGTTTCTCTCTCTGTCTCCATCTCCGTCCCCATCTCCCTCCCTCCCTCCCTCCCTGCCTGCCTCCCTCCCTCCCTCCCCTCCTTCTCTCTCTCTCTCTCTCTCTCTCTCTCTCTCTCTCTCTCTCTCTCTCCCTCTCTCTCCCTCCCTCTCTCTCTCTCTTTCATCTTTGCACTCACTACAGTCTTTACTCTTTTTTGTGGCAGTATATTTATCAAGAACACAATTTTACTTTATACACATCCACTTTATCAACACTTTCCTTTGGATCCATTTTGCCAAAATGGCTCCTTAACTACTCTGGTTAAAGTACCTAAGGCCTGTATGTTTTTTGAGAACTGGTTAAGAGCAAACATGTCATTTTTAAGTAACATAATTTAAAAAAATACTTAGAGTGTGATGCTATTTTGCCTAATTGTCTCTCTTAGTTATCTTAATAGTTGTGGGTGAGAGCCTAAACTTCAAACAAAATATCCTATAAGATAATAAAATCATCAGTTACAAAGCCCTTCAAACAGCCCTGACTTTTGTAAGAGAACACACAGCGATCGCCCGTCTTCCTATGCGATAATTCCAGTAAAGATGTGGGAGGGAGAATGGAGAGCTTCTTTGATGGCTGTACTCCAAATCAACTCCTTTAAAAAGTAACCTAATTATTTTATTGTGCTTAATGCTTCATCCCTTGTTTCCTGATGTGTCTTCCTATCTAAATATCTTACGTTTTAATGTACTTTCTATACCTCTCCTCAAATACATTACAGATCAAAGGAGATCTGTAAGCCAGCATCTATCTGAACTCCATGTTATCTGAAATAGGTTCCAGGACAATTCTTTCAAAACCAAAACAAAAACGAGTGTCCTGAAAAATAAAGGCTGTATATGACTCGGTGATAAATATTTCTGTAACAGGTGTAAAGGAGACAGTATTTGCTTCCACAGCTGTGGCGTGACTTGTAGAACAAACATATGCTATTTACTAGTAAATCTCAAACTCCCCATGATAAGGTGTGATCTGACCAAAGGACAATTCGTTGTCCTTATATTCTGATGATGTAAATATTAGAGGGTCTGACTTTTGTCCTCAGTGTATCTCGGTATCCCTACACATGTCCAGAAGATTTGTTTTAGAGGACGAATATGAGGAAATGCGTATCCCAAAGAGATGTTACCTTTGAGAAGTCTTTGAGGCATATTGTAATAAACCTGACCATGGCACATGAAGGTGTGTTACTTTCGCTTTCCAGCATGTTTCAAAACTTATCCGAATAGGTTTTATATTCCCAGTGAAGGAGGAGGAGGGGTTAAAGGACTCCCCCTTACAAATAAGTCAGAACCTCTTTGTCAGCTTCTGGAAAGGATCTCTCTCTCTCTCTCTCTCTCTCTCTCTCTCTCTCTCTCTCTCTCTCTCTCTCTCTTCCTCCTGCCCTCTCCCTCTCCCTCTTTCTTTCTCTTCCTCTTAAAAATCAGCAACAAAAGAAACAATATTAGCTGAAGGCTGAAGGTTCCACTCTCCCCACCAAATAGGTGCCCTGCTCAGAGGCTGCCAGGGAACAGATGGGAAGTGCCTGTACTGTCTGTACAAATGATGAGTGCTTTTCTATCTTTGTCTCTGAGATGACTCCAGAAGTACATGGTCTCATGTCACCCTAGGTAGAGCATATCCTATGACATCCAAGCAGCTGTCAGGACTGGCTGACGGGACACTTGATAGAAAAGCTGGATGTATCAGCATTTTATTAGAAAAGGGGGGGCATTGATAAATGCAGAAGGATGCTTTCTCTCCTCTTCACGTCTATACACTCACACTCTCTGCAAGACCCTACTCCTTCACACTGCACATGTGACTCTAATTCTTTTTCTATAAGAGATCATTTAGTTTGGGCCACTTTTAGAGCCAAAAGCTCTCATGTCTTAGGAATTTCTGCAAACAGCTAGTTTTATTAGAAACACATTAGGATAAAATATGTGAAAATTAGACAAGTCACTGATGAGTGCTTTTATGGTTTCATCCAATAATTTGGCTTAGAAAACATGCCTGCCATCTCTCCTTTTCTCTCTCAGTAAACCTCCAAAGCGAATCAGGGTGGCTTGGCTTTAGGATTCAGAATACACACTTCTTAGCTGTCTCAGTGTAGGGTGATTTATACTGAGAAACGAGGTTTCATTGTTCATGATTGGGTTTTTGTTTTGTTTCTTCAGGGTTTGTTTCTGGTTTGGTATTTGTTTTCCTTCTGCCACTGAGTTGCCTGTACTCTAAATAATCACTGCACAAAGGATGGGAGGAAAAATACAATACAGCTTTGAGAGAGAAAATTGCCCCAGTGCTTCACCAGAGCTTTAGGCTGGAAATGACAAGAAGACAGAAACCAATTGTTTACCTTTTCCTGCCTCCAGCAATATTTTTAGCTTACCACATATCTTTTTCACATGGATGTGATTTTTCCCCCACTGAAAAATATATGTTAAGAAGAAGAATGTCTGCAATTAAGTAAAGTAAAAGAGCAAACTACAGCATGTGTCCCACAGCACAGCAAATGCAGAAGGGCTCTTTGTGAAGAGACATTGCTCCAGGAAAATTCCTTTCTCCAACTGTGATGCATTTGCTTCTATTCTGCATTGTGAACCCCTCCGAAAATAGAAACTTTATGTTTAATTGATTTATTTGTAATGAATCTGGCTCGGGGTAAAGACTCTTTGAAGCTGATTGATTACTGCAACAAGCTTAAGATTTCATACCACAACAAACCTTTTTGTACTAATAAACAGTGGGACAATAAAGCTCTAGGGCATGGTGTTTCCCTTCACATTAAAGTGAGGATTTGCAACTTAAGTATGTGAGGGACATAGTTTATGCGCTCCCAAGAAGCAGACATAATGAACTATTTCTTTTAATGGCAGATTATCCCTGTTTCTATTTCCTGGAGTGAAGACCTCGCAAATTGATGTATCTGTCCTCTGAGGTTTTCAGAGAGGCATTATGGCATTTTAAAATATTAATATGAGAGTACATTTAGCTGAAAGTAGCTAGTCTAGGAGTCTCTTGTGGCTGCAATGTAGGTCACCAGAGACCTGCTGTCTCTCAAGGCAAATGATTTACTCTAAGTGTATCATTAAGATACACTTTTTGGGAATTTATGATGGTGCATTTTCACCAAGTTATACCTTTTCCATAAAAATTTAAGTATTTTATGCTATTTTCCCCCACTCTTATTCCTTAAAAACCTGGTCAGTGTCACAGACAATTGTAAGTACCACCTCCTTCACTGCCACTGTGGGTTTGGGCAGAACACTGATTAACCAGGACTGGATGTCACATCTTGTTACAACTTTGCAGAGCAGAAGATGGTCCTAGGAGACATTGAAAAGAACAGCAATTATTCCTCCAGTGGGGAAATGAGAAGAGGGTGGAGGTAAATCCAGATTCAATGTATGAACAGGATAACGGTGACAGAAAAATAGTAATCAAGTCAGTGCCAAGAACACTATTCAGGGAAGCTCTTTAAAAAATAATCACGATGCACTTTTGAGGGTTCCTTTCAGATACTGGGTTATCTGTTGGTTTAACTTCTAGGTGTTCAGTTTCTGAAATCATGAGTGAGCTATGCATGCCTGAAACAGAGAAGAATCAACATGAGGTTCTCCTGTTCATTTCTTATCTCCAGTTGTCATTGGATCTTAAACTCTTTTGAGTTCTCCAATGATAATAAGTTTGTAACTTTCTCTCCATTGCAGTGAGACAAATTGGAGTTGTCGTCTCTTGCATAATTTAGTCACTTCTTAATAAAATGTGTCTCTAGTGTTCCAAATGATTCAATCAGATATAATACCCTCTGTTGCGTAAGTGTCGGGGATGAGAGATACCTGCAAACTTGCCTCATTTTCCCAACCTCAGTTTGAGTCTGAAGCTACTACTTCAGCATAAACGGGTTGTGCTGTCACCCTGCTCCACGTGGGCTTTGGGAGCATTGTATGGACAGTAACTGTGGCACATTTACCTTACTCTCACCGAAAAATTTCTCTGACTTCTAGGACTGAAGTTACCGAGTGTTTATATAAAGACTTGATCCAAGACATAGAAATCTTTAATATTTTGATGAGAGTCCAATTGTCAATCAAAATAAATATAATTATAACATCACAGCAATTAATATGAAAAGGTCACTCAAGATTCCTTGTGCTGTGACAATCATTTCACTCGCAATATTAGTGACCGAGTAAGTCCGGTGGACAGGATTCCTAAAGCAACATTTCTCTGTGCAGTCTGCTCAGTACTCCTCACAGGATTTCATGTGCCATAGCCAATCCAGTATTCTAAGCTTCCTAGAAAGGAAATTATAATTATGAGCATTCTGGAATGGTATTTTAACAATAATCTCATTAATATTCTGTTTTCTCCATTTGCAAATGTAATGACCCAATTGACTCTTCCTTCAGGATGTATATACAAATGTTATTAAGAAAAAAATTGGGATTAAAAAATCAAATTAGATTTGATCTTTTTATATGGAAATTTGTTTTATGTTATAACACATCTCTCTCATAACAGTGAAGTCATTTTTTAAAGGTAAAATGTTTATGTATAGAAGCATGCTTTGGGTGCATTATTCTAAGGATTCCCATTTACATCTTTAATTAAGGGCAAGAAAATTTTAGGAAGGGAAGCATTTATATTTTAAAACCTAAACCAGCGATTCCCAATCATGTCTAATATTTACAATGTTGTTCACTTTGAGTTCACTGCCCAAATTTTATTATTTTCTGTCTAGACCAGATTCACCTACTACTTTATTGATAAAAACATCTTATATTTATGTCTTAATCCTCATTTGGAGAACTCAAAGGCTTCACAGACATTACCTCATTCAGATGTCCACAAAGCATCTCTGAGGTAGAAAGGTGACAGACAGCATTATAAATGTTAATGATGACATTAATACCAATATTTATGCAGTGTCTTTTCCCCTCAGGAAAGTTTTTGTTGTATATATTCTTTCATTCCTCACAAAACCAAGATGATGTGCATTAAAAGCAAGAATTATTGACTCTAAAATGAATGTGACAGGAAGCTAAAGGGAACATGTGCCTGTGGAACCGACACGGTCAGCATCCCATTAGATTTATTTTAATAATATTTATAAATACTTTTATGAGTATTTCCTTAACCTTTGTACTCCTGGCAATAAACGTGTGCTTAATGATTCTTTCTGTGCCTGAGACTTTCTGCTTTCTTTAGTGTCTTTCTTTCCCCACCCAGCTTTTTACAGAAATTACGCTACTTCAAAGTGAGTCCATACTACGCCTCCAGTAATTATTTGCTTTAATAAATCATTAAATCTTTTGTAGTTCAGTTTCCACACATTAAAAAATAAAAATATAGTATCTATCCCAGTTGCAAATAAGGTAGCTCGAAGGACCAGGCGAGATATATGCTTGAAAAAGCAGGCTATGCACAGTAATGGATTCTTCAAGGAAAGTTGCTTTGATAGCATGATATTACTAAGCACAAGTCATGCTCTTTCAGACAACAAGCATGGGCAATGAACCTCCTTCTGGTGTTCACTGTATCACAGCTCAAAGCCAAACTGAATGGAGAAACTGAAAATAAAAGAAGGCTCTAAGATATTTTTCATATTAAGATGGAATTATAAAGACCTTATAAGAATATTAGTATATAGAAACACATAAATGTGCAATTCGATTTTCATCAGTGTAGATAATATCTATATTAAGTTACTTGATTTTTATGTTTTCTCAAATACTACCAACTTATTTCTCCAGTTAGAAATGTCATTTCAAGTTGGGCATGGTAGTAAGCACTTGTAATCCAGCCTAGGCTGGTGGGTGGAGCTGGATACTGAATTTGGGATCAGTCTGAACAAACAGTGAGTTTGAGGCTGTCTTCGGGATACACAGCAGGACTTTATCTCAAACAAAGCATAATTTCTGATTTTTAATTTCATGACCAACACTGAGTTCAGTCAAAATTCACCAGTCTTACTGCCTTTTTAAGGCAAACTTCAGGGAGTTTTGACAGGATTTTATTAAATATTTATCACTGATTTTTATCATAATAGAAACAAATTAAAATGATTTAGAAAAATACCTTAAAAGTAATGTATTTTTTTGTGTTTTGTTAGGTAACCGAATAAGAACCCACTGTAAGTTTATCGTAAGGAAGCTCTGGGCCTAGAACCATGATTTGGCAGTTCAACACATTGACTGATCTTCTGGGGGACCCATTCCGCATGGGGGCTCTCAACCTTCTGTAACTCCAGTTCCAGGGGAATCTAATGTTCTCCATTTTGAAGAAAAGATGGTATGAGGAAATATAATTTTCACAATTATATATTCTTCTAAACTTGAAAAGGTAAAATGTTGTGACTCGAAGTTTGAGGAAATGTTTTCTTTAATAGTCTGCTGTCGGTCCAGCAGCATATCTGAAGTGTGCTGAAATCTCTTATTTGTCTTGTCAAGTGTGACAACAAAAGTAAGAGCGGAAGTAGATGTCATTGCACACTTTATTTTCTCTCTTGCTTTAATTTTTTTCTAGTATTTCAAAGATTTACTTATTTATTCACTATATATAGGCTTGAGTGTCTACATGTATATATGTGCACCACATGCTCACCTGGTACCTTCCAGGGCTGGAAGAAGGTATGGTATTTTCCTTGAGTTGCAGATGATTATAGATATAATGTCATTGCTAGGAACTGATCTCAGGTCCTCTAGAAGAGCAGTGAATGGTCTTAAGTGGTGAGTCATCTCTCTAGCCTTTCTCTTCCTTTGCTTATTTTGTGATAATTACAATAGACCTCATGTTTTCATTTTGTTGGATTCTACATGTTTATTGTACTGATGGGTTACCTAATCTCTACCTCACAGATTTTTTTTTTATCTACTAGCTTCTTTGTCTCTTTTTTTTTCTAATTTTATTTTATGTTCACTGATGTTTTGCCTGCATGTATATCACTGTGAAGGGGTCAAATCCCCTGCAACTGGAGCAACAAACAGATGTGAGCTGCCCATCTGTACCCTGCGATGCAGGGAGTTGAACTCCAGTCCTCTGGAAGAGCAAGCAGCCAGTGCTCTTAACTGCTGAGCCATCTTTACAGCCCCTATTTACTTCTTTGTTTATATCATTCACTATATTTATTCTTGCCAAAGTCTAAAATGTCAAAATTTTAAAGCTATATACTTAGGAAGAACTGTAAAATAATCTCAAATGACATTTTTTCCTTTAATTTAATTGATTTCGCTCCCCACCTTCTCCATTCTCCCACCACCTCCTCCCACTGAATCCAATCCTCCTCCACTTCCCCTCAGATAAAGGCAGTCCTTGTAGGGAAATCAACCAAACACAGCAAATCAAGTTGCATTAAGATTAGGCACCTCCCTCATATTAAGATAGACAAGTCACATAGCATTTTTAAAAACAGATGTCAACATGGTTTCTCTGTACAGTTCCAGTAACTTAATACTAGCATTTACTTAATATTGTAAATTGTCTCATGTTTCAACACACAATTCCTTTTTCCTGGTACAAAATGCTCAATTGTCTAATCTCCACTAGTATTAGTCAGTTTTTATTCATTAGCATTTTTATGAATATTTGAGAAGGAATACTCTAAAATGTTAGTACTACCCCCCTCCAAAAAATGCTTTCTTCTACATAAAAAAAACCTCAGAATTTCAAAATTGAAATAAAATGAATGCTATAAAACTTGAAAGGGTTGGTTTCAATTTCATCTTCTCAGATTAACACTTTCAATGCCATTGTTTAAGGAAATGCCCTTTAGAATTCCAGCATCCTCTGTAGTCATGATTGACCTCCTAAGCCAAAGGTTGCCTACACAATGCAACTGTGGGACTTAAGAAATTCCTCTATTTACATTTGAAACATGGAAATCTACAGCCCATTCTCTGGGCCAAAAATCTGTGTGCTTTATATCCCTCTTACAGAGCCATGTAAAAGTAAAACACAAGAAGCAATGAGAGTCATGACTGGTAAGTGAGTTCTTATTAATTATGTACCTGTGCTTGCTGGAATGAAGTTGTTAAACATCATTTAATATAATTTCCCCATAAGATGAAACTATTAGGGATTCTTTTGTTAAATTTTAATCTCTCTTGCCACACCCAATAGTTCTTTTGGGTCCAAATAAGAAAAGAAATATGAAGCAATCTCTTCACAATGAACAGGGGCACAAGGTAAAGTGAAAGAGGTTAATCAGTCATGTTTGGTTCTGAGCAAGCTAAATTAATATTATCCAAAGAAAACTCTGAGCATGGCAATCTGTCATCTTGGATTTACAAGGAACGCCAGCGACAAATGTTCAAGTGGACAAAAATATCTCCTCCATTCATAAGAAAAGGATGAGGGTGTGGTCGTGCATCCGCAGATCAAAGAGAAGTTGACATTTAAAGCTTATTAATAAATCTTATACTTTGGGAAAGAGAAATATTGAGTCACAAAGACTGCAGACACCTAAAGAGAGAGATGCCCATGAATATACAAGAAGCCTTTAGAACCCCAAATAGACTGGACCAGAACAGAAATACTTCCCGTCACATAATAGTCAAAACCCCAAATGTACTAAACAAAGAAAGAATATTAAAGGCAGTAAGAGAAAAAGGACAAGTAACATATAAAGGAAGACCTATCAGAATTACACCAGACTTCTCACCTGAGACCATGAAAGCTAGAAGATCCTGGGCAGACCTTATGCAGACCCTAAGAGAACACAAACTTCAGCCAAGACTACTATACCCAGCGAAACTCTCAATTGCCATAGATGGGGAAACCAAGATATTCCACGACAAAACCAAATTTGCAAGATACTTATCTACAAACCCAGCCCTACAAAGGATAATAGGGGAAAAATACCAACACAAGGGGGGAAACAACACCCCAGAAGAAACAAGAGAGAAACCCCATCTCATCCAACCCAAAAGAAGAGAACCACTCAAATACAAATAATAATAACAATTCCCAAAATGTCAGGAAGTAATAATTACTATTCCTTAATATCTCTTAATATCAATGGACTCAATTCCCCAATCAAAAGACACAGACTAACAGACTGGATACGGAAACAGGACCCTACATTTTGCTGCATACAGGAAACACATCTCAGTGTCAAAGACAAACACCTCCTTAGAGTAAAAGGCTGGAAGACAGTTCTACAAGCAAATGGTCCCAGGAAACAAGCTGGAGTAGCCATTCTAATATCAGATAAAATCGACTTTCAACCTAAAGTCATCAAAAGAGACACAGAAGGTCACTTCCTGCTTGTCAAAGGGAAAATCCACCAAGAAGAATTCTCAATACTGAACATCTATGCACCAAATGCAAGGGCACCCTCATTCGTAAAAGAAACTTTACTAAAGCTTAAAGCACACATCGCACCTAACACAATGATTGTAGGTGACTTCAACACTCCACTCTCCTCAATGGACCGATCAGGAAAGCAGAAACTAAACAGGGACACAGTGAAACTAACTGAAGCTTTGGACCAATTGGATTTAACAGATATATATAGAACATTCCATCCTAAAACAAAAGAGTATACCTTTTTCTCAGCACCGCACGGTACCTTCTCAAAAATTGATCATATAATTGGTCACAAGACAGACCTCAACAAATACAAGAAGACCGAACTAATCCCATGTCTCCTATCGGATCACTATGGAGTAAAAGTGGTCTTCAATAGCAAGAAGAACTACAGAAAGCCCACATACACATGGAAACTGAACAATACTCTACTCAATGACACCCTGGTCAAGGAAGAAATAAAGAAAGAAATCAAAGACTTTTTAGACTTCAATGAAAATGAAGGTACGACCTACCCAAATCTCTGGGATACAATGAAAGCAGTGCTAAGAGGAAAACTCATAGCCCTGAGTGCCTCCAAAAAGAAACTGGAAAGAGCATACACTAGCAACTTAACAGCACACCTGAAGGCGCTGGAACAAAAAGAAGCTAACTCACCCAGGAGGAGTAGAAGAGAGGAAATCATCAAACTAAGGGCTGAAATCAATCAAGCAGAAACAAAGAGAACCATACAAAGAATCAACAAAACCAAGAGCTGGTTCTTCGAGAAAATCAACAAGATAGATAAGCCCTTAGCTAGACTAACCAAAGGGCACAGAGATAGTATCCAAATTAACAAAATTAAAAATGAAAAGGGGGATATAACAACAGAAACAGAGGAAATTCAAAAGATCATCAGATCCTACTACAAAGGCCTATACTCAAAACAACTGGAGAATCTGGAGGAAATGGACAATTTCCTAGACAGATACCAAATACCAAAATTAAATCAGCATCAAGTAGACCAGCTAAACAGTCCCATAACCCTTAAAGAAATAGAAGGGGTTATAGAAAGCCTCCCAACCAAAAAAAGTACGGGACCAGATGGTTTTAGTGCAGAATTCTACCAGACCTTCAAAGAAGACTTAACACCAATACTCTTCAAACTATTCCACAAAATAGAGACAGAAGGGACACTGCCCAACTCATTCTTCGAAACCACAATTACGCTGATACCTAAACCACAAAAAGATCCAACAAAGAAAGAGAACTACAGGCCAATTTCTCTTATGAATATAGATGCAAAAATACTAAATAAAATCCTTGCCAACCGAATCCAAGAGCATATCAAAACGATCATTCACCATGATCAAGTAGGCTTCATTCCAGGAATGCAGGGATGGTTCAATATACGGAAATCCATCAATGTAATCCACTACATAAACAAACTAAAAGAAAAAAACCACATGGTCATCTCATTAGATGCTGAAAAAGCATTTGACAAAATTCAGCATCCTTTCATGCTAAAAGTCTTGGAAAGAGCAGGAATTCAAGGCCCATACCTAAACATAGTAAAAGCAATCTACAGCAAACCAGTAGCCAACATCAAAATAAATGGAGAGAAACTTGAAGCAATTCCACTAAAATCAGGGACTAGACAAGGCTGTCCTCTCTCTCCATATCTTTTCAATATAGTACTTGAAGTTCTAGCGAGAGCAATCAGACAACATAAGGAAGTCAAAGGGATACAAATTGGAAAGGAAGAAGTCAAAGTATCATTATTTGCAGATGATATGATAGTCTACTTAAGCGATCCAAAAAACTCCACCAGAGAACTTCTACAGCTGATAAACAACTTCAGCAACGTGGCTGGTTATAAAATTAACTCAAGCAAATCAGTAGCCTTCTTGTACTCAAAGGACAAGCAGGCTGAGAAAGAAGTTAGGGAAATAACACCCTTCACAATAGCCACAAACAACATAAAGTACCTTGGCGTAACTCTAACCAAACAAGTGAAAGATCTGTATGACAGGAACTTCAAGTCCCTGAAGAAAGAAATCGAAGAAGACCTCAGGAGATGGAAAAATATTTCTTGCTCCTGGATTGGCAGGATCAATATAGTAAAAATGGCCATCTTGCCAAAAGCAATCTACAGATTCAATGCAATCCCCATCAAAATCCCAAATCAATTCTTCATAGATCTAGAAAGAGCAATTCTCAAATTCATCTGGAGCAACAAAAAACCCAGGATAGCTAAAACTATTCTCAACAATAAAAGGACTTCTGGGGGAATCAATATCCCTGACCTCAAGCAGTACTACAGAGCAATTGTGTTAAAAACTGCATGGTATTGGTACAGCAACAGGCAGGTAGATCAATGGAATAGGATTGAAGACCCAGAAATTAACCCACAGACTTATGGTCACTTGATCTTTGATAAAGGAGCCACAACCATCCGGTGGAAAAAAGATAGCCTTTTCAACAAATGGTGCTGGTTCAACTGGAGGTCAACATGCAGAAGAATGCGAATTGACCCACTCTTATCTCCTTGTACTAAGATCAACTCCAAGAGGTAAATGGTTAGACCTGGAAAATATCATCCTGAGTGAATTAACCCAATCACAAAAGAATGCACCTGAAATGCAATCACTGATAAGTGGATATTTGTAAAGATTGCTTCCAGTTTAGTAAAGAAACCGAGGGGGGAGGGGGAATTATTGGGGAACAGATGGGGGGGAGAGGAACTATGGGAACTATGGTGGGTGGGAACTGGGAAAGGGGAAAGCCTTTGGAATGTAAACATAGAATATAGAAAATAAAATTAAAAAAAAAAAAAAAAAAAAAAAAAAAAAAAAAAAAAAAAAAAAAGACTGCAGACACTAATTCCAGAGTAATTACATGATGGATAAGGACCCTGGGAAATACCAAGTCATGGAGGAATAAATATAGAAGAACCACCGAAATACCTGAGTAATGTATTCATTGAGGCTCTCACACACTCCTGGAGAAGTGAATCTTTCATTGTTAACTCTTCAGGATCTCCCTTAGGCAAGATGTCTTGAGATCACAGCAAAGGGTCACTTTTAACTGTTTATTTTTACAAAAGGATGGGGACTGCATTAGTGTAGGACAAAGTAAATATTGATTTGAGAACCTAGAGCATACAGTAAAACATCGACCTTTTAAACCCTTTTAAAGAAATCTAGTCATAAATAAAGTTCATCTGTACCATATTCACTTCGTCAGGAAAACAATTGATACATAATTCATCCCTAAAGCATCTTCACATCATCTTCACCCAGGCAGCCCAGTCACACTCGCCTTATGGCCTGGAGATAGCATTTGTCCACCCTTCCGAATGGGTGTGTTGTACTATGTATTACAAGCCTGTTTTATTTATGGCAGGATCTATAAGGGCAACTTTTAATAGTTCCACAGGAGCTGAGTGCTAAAAGACAGAGATGACAAATGTTAGTATTATTCTAACCAAGATAAAAATAGAATCAATAATTGCACTTTTGGAATCAGGAAAAATAACTTTCAACTATTCCAGGTCATGTCTTATTCATTTATCCCCTATAATTCTGTGCAAAAAGAAAACACTGTTATCAGACTAAGAATGTTGATGATCCACAACAATAAATGATTGTTGTGATCTGTTTAATTTTAGTGAATATAATATGCCACAATGGTTGCTTTGTTATTATTTGAAATACATGTGTATCAAAATAGATTTAACATTTGGTGGTGAGGACAGGAAGGGGGTCCACTATTCCTTAAGCATAGTCTTTTGAGGTCCAGAAGACTTAAGGTAAATTTGATACGATCATTATTGTCTAAGAACTTACAGTCTCATTTCTTGAAATAACAATTGTCTGGGTTATTATAGGCTTAGGTGGGCTTCAATTTGCTTGTGTGTGTGCAAATTATGTGAGAGGTAAAGCCTAATAAGGAAAGGGCGTGCTACACCTGAAAAGGTTTACATTTAGGATCTCAGCTCCGTCATCCCTCCCCTTGATGTTGTAGGGGTTGTGATCAAGGGGGAATGAGAATGGGGGTCTTTGATTGTCTCTGGCCTAGAGAATGGAATCAAACAGATTATATAACATGCTTTTTATCATCAGTCGCCAATCACAGAATGTTTCTGTTTGCTGGTTTCACGTGGGGCTCTTTGTCCTTACCTCTGTCTTCTCCTAGGCATGTATTGACATCATGACTCCATCGCCAGTGTGTGCCTTAAATCCAGCTATTTTAGTTCAAGAAATTTAACAAAGGGAAATAACTCAAAATCATATCAAACTTTATGCAAATGAACATTAGTGGCAGCACTGTTTGAAATAAGGACTATTTAAAGACAACTTTGCTATTAGTTAAGTGTTGACTTGCACTATGATATGCCTATTTTGGTAGGTGTTGTGCTACAGGGTACTTCTCAGACCTCCCTTTGGGACAAATAACCTCCCCAAGGTACTAAAAAGTTGCTTACCAAGTGTTTCGATAGTTATTCAATGCTTTTGGCTAATGGAGCTCCCTTACTCTGAGGTAACCTAGGTCCTTTTAGAAGAGTTTATTCAATGGTTGTTTGATATGAATATGCAAAAACTTCATTTCAAATGGGAACACTCCTGAAGGACCATCTCTGTAGTGTTAGCATGAATATTTATTAATGTCTTTTAATGACAATAGAGAACATGAAAGCTCTGCAGACAGTGCGATCCCCAGAACTTACCATGAAACCTTGCTCATAGTAGATGTTCAAGAGATGACTACTGACTCGAAAAAAGTCAGCTTACTAGGTAACAGGAAGGCAGTGGGATGTCAGGTAACCAGTTTTTTCTTCATACAACTCAGGGTTGTTTTAAGCTGTTACATTGTAACAAAGATTCATCAGTATTTGAACGTATATATGCACATATCTTTTCTCAGCCTAAACATTGGATTTTCAAATAAAAATATTTTGATAAGATTGTAAATGGAACACATAATCACAGGACATTTTAATGTCAAATGTCCTATAAAAACCTTAAGAATTCAGAGCGTCATACACACAGTCAGTAATCTTCCACTGATACAAGAAGATGGATGAAGGATATATTTAAAAAAACAGATATTTTGAAGAATGTGTAATAGAGGTTCCATTGGTTTCTTTCCTTCTATACCAATACCTAACATACTCTCTACATGAAAAATTTAGGGTCCTCTATTTCTCTATCCTTTCACTACAGTAGTAGGTATTTGTTAATGTTCAAAAGATACCAGTCTGGTGCCACTAATATAAGGTAAAAACTGACATCTTTGTCATTTTGGATTTACATGTTTTACTTACAACAGGCTTTCGTGTTCCTTGTACAGAAATACCAATGCCTTTTAATGAGACTGTTTTTCTTAGGAGTATTTGTTTTAATTTAATTTGCAGTTATTTACCCAATCGAAAATAATGACATGGTGAGGAGTGTCAATTCAATGTAGAGACTGAGATATCGTAGGTTACCCTTCTGTGAGAGTTATTTGTAATTATATCAAAATATCTGGGAAAAGTAATAAAATTATAAGCATTCTGTACTCTTCACAGAAATAGAAACACCAAAAAAATCACTGCACGAAACATTTTGAGTGGTTCCCAGTCGTCCAGGGTTTCTATAAAAATATCATGGGAAATCACCTAAGAAAGTGGATTTTGGTCTAAGCTACTGAATGCATTATTTAAACCATATTCTTTGCAATAGAACATGCCTTTCATTGGCTTCCTGTGAACTAAATTGACTTGTGCATAGGCAGAATCTTCTCTGAGAACCAAGCCATTGTACATGACAGATATTTTTGGAAGAGCTCTGTGTCTAATTGTTTTTGTTTTCCAGTAAGGATAAGACAGCTATGACTTGCCTTCAATAAGTTTTCATGTTTCTTCAGTCAAACATTTTTATCTGGAAACAATTAGTCTACAATTAGTCTAGTCAAAACTAAGCAAAATAAAACATATAAAATAGACCCTTGGATTTAACTCTTTTCATTTAAACAAATGCTTTTGATTCTTTGTAAATTCCACATCATACAATCCAATCCTACTCATCCCCCCTTCCCTCCAAACTTTTTAAAGTCAAGATGGGTGACAGGCATTCCTGGTCAGTCCCAGAAGTTCAGCATCTCACTTCTAGGCCCTCTGTCTTTCTCTTCTTCTGAAACTGGTGATGTCTCTCCCCTCTTCAGCATTTACTTTTCCCTGCTCTAAATTTAGTAACTCCCCATCAATCATTCTCTCTGCTTCCTGTGCTCTCTGCTTCTTCCTCTCATAGACATCACCCTAACCTCAGTCATGTTTTGGTCTTTTCCAGTTGGTCAGAAGAAAGAATCCATTAAAGTTTCTGGTCTCCAAATAATTATATATGTGTCCCTTTTCCTCAGGACAAAAACCATACATGTTCTTGTCAACTTCTCTACTCCCATTCATTTCTCAAGGCACCTTACTTACCAGTTTACCTCCATCATGAAATTAAGTCTGTTGTTCCACTAACTCCCCAGTCACATAAACCTAAGCTCACTCTCCATTCTTTCCATTTTCCCCCTGGGTTTCCTTACTATAAGCTACCTTCTGTACTATTGCAAGTAACTTGCATGTTCAATTTCAGTTGATACTCAAAGACTATCAAAGTGTACCTCATCTAGAGTATAGTATTTATATTCCTTAACATGTCACTCCTATAATTTCTTTACCACCATCTGTGGAGAATGTATGTAGCTGGTTTAAGGGATTAACCTCTTGTTTGATAGCCATGTGCTTTAAAGAGAGGACTAGACTCTTCAATCTTCTAAGAGCGACTGTAATGAGGCCCATCCTAAAAAATTCATGGGCTATCATATTACCTATTTAGTTATTAGTATTCAAAAAGGAAAGACTGTACTCTGAGTTTACTCTTCCATGCCTCTTGCCAACGTTTGAGATTTAATGCTAGAAAAACACTATCAGGACTACAACATGGGAGAGAAAGTTGGAGCCAAATAACCTACCAATGTTTAGACTAGTTCGTTTTGAGAATTTAACTTTTTATCTTTATCAATAGTTAATTAAAAATATATAACATATAATTTACCATTTTCAACTGTACATTGTAGTAGTTAAGTATATCAAATTCTTGGATAACACAAGCCTAGAAATTTTTCTTCATACAAAACTGAAACTCTGTGTCCACTGTATAACCTCATTATTCCCACAGTCTAGCTGGAGAAATAAATCCTTGATTTTTCTCATTTGATTACTTCAGGCTATTTATATGAACAAAATCATTTAGTATTTTGTTTTATGGGATTTTTTTTTACCTAGTACAATATTCTTGAGGTCTATCCATACTGTAGCATGAAACAGAATTCTTTCTTGTTTTTAATTACTGACTTCAATTTGGATGATAAATTTAACTCATTTTTTTCATCCATTAACCAATGGACAGAATTTAGATTATTTCTACATCTTTGTAATTGTGACTATGTAAACAATAACAAAATGGATGTGGATATGTAACCTATAGCAATGCTTCTTCTGCTTCTTCTTCTTCTTCCTCCTCCTCCTCCTCCTCTTGCTCCTCCTCCCTCCTCCATCCCTTCTTCCTCCTTCCTCCTTCTTCCTTTCTCCTTCCTCCTTCCTTCTTCCTTCTCTTCCTCCTCCTCCTCCTTTTCCTCTTCCTCCTCCTCCTTCTTTTTCATCATGAGAATTGAACCAAGGGCTTTACACACACTGGGTAAGCATTACATCTCTGAGAAACACAGTCATAGTCTAATTCTTTGTCTAGGAAGATATGGGAGTGTGTTTATGTAGGTACATGTTCATGTGTGTGTAAATTCATGAGTGAATAAATACATGGGTGTATAAATGCATGTATATGTATTGTTAGTGTGTGTGTGTGTGTGTGTGTGTGTGTGTGTGTGACTATGAAGGCCTAAACACAACTTCAGATGTCATTCTTCACAAGCTGTTCATCCAGTTTCCTGGGGTAAGGTCTCTCACTGACCTGAAGCTATGCTGGCTGGCCTGGTGATCTGTCTGTCTCTGGCTCCCCAGTATCAGGGTTACAAGCATGTGCCACTAACCTTCATGTTCTTTACTTATCCAACAAGCCCTTTTCTGACTTAACTATTTAAACAGCCTCCTGGTTTAACTGTTGATCCTCAATGGATCCAGACTCACAAATAATCCAACTAATTCTCCCACGTGAATGTCAAAATATCAATAATAAAGATGTATTATTTGCCTTGAGTTTATTCTCAATCTCCTCCTATACAGAAAGCTACCTTGTAAGGGGATGGGGTATTAATAGGGCTAGCAGAGGAGGGCAGCTTATCTCTTCATTCAGATACAACAATTACGTCAGCTCATTCTATTTTGCATCGCCTTTTCTAATAAACAAATACTTTTTTTTGTTTCTACTGCATATTGAAGTTGTTAAGGGACCATATGCAGCAGTCACATAGTAAAGCTGAAATCCCAGATCCTGTTCTTCTCTGGAACATTATTCCCTCAAACTCATGCTCTGAGATACCATTCTGTGCTTAAATACAGACAACAAAAGGAATGAGATGGTTGGTTCCTACCCTTAAAAAGCTTAAAGCCAACTAATAAAAACTAAAGTCTGACTAAATAATTATACTGCAACAACCAGAGCAGAGTGAGTAATGAGCAGAATTTTACGAAGTGCTTTAAGGGAGACACTGCCCAGATCAGGAGAACACAGGGGAAATACACACAACAGTTTCCTGAAGGAGATGACACTGAAGCCAAGGATTATAAGATGAATAGGAAATAATGATGCACAGAGCAAAACTTGCCAGTGAGACCAATCAGAAATGTCGAATTATTTAACAAAGAAAAAAAAATAGAACATTAGAAGGCTGTTTACCTGAAGGAGAGGCAGAGTTTGAACATGGTGGTGAGATAAAGCACAATCTTGAGAACCAAAATGGGAGTAAATTAATTGGAATCAACTAAGGGGAATTATCTGAAAGCTAAATCTTAAAAGGCTTGTTTAGCATATGTGGTTTTGTAAAGATTGTTATCAGACAAGTGGCCAAACCAATAAATTGTGTATAGAACAGTCTTAATGATGACAGAAAGCCTACCCACTGTTAGTTTTCTACTTATACACCAACGCCCAAAGTATCTCCTTCAAGATACTTTCAAAGACAAGTTACACTCCCATCCTCTTGTAAGATTTAATCCACTCACATATATCCTTCCTGGTTTTACTGAAACAGAAAATTAAACGAAATTATTAGGATGTTTTCCAGGATCTAATCGGCTAATGAGGAGAGACAGAAAAGTAGAAGAGTCTACATGGCAGAGAAAATGTGTCATACCTCACCTAAAAACACGGAGAAGGGGCACAAAAGTCTCCAGGATGTGTAAATGCTTGGAGCAATCTTTAATTGGCCAGAACTGGATTTGATAAGCACAGGATCTTTCTGTTTGGTGGCTAGCAGTGCAATAGAACATACCTCTTGGTGAGGTATGTAATTGTTCAGTGGATGAGAAAGTGGATGTCATCATCTAGCACCATGACAACAAGATGATCACTTCCAGTTTATACTGAATGTTGTGAAAGTTGACTGATAATTATTTCCATGTGGTAGAGTCAGCTCAGCAAGACAATTGGAAAAGAAGACAAAAGCCTTCATCAAAATGTTGACCATTTAGCCATAAAAGTGTATTGTAAAGATAGAAATTCCTCCAAATTTAGGAATAATATTCATGATCTCAAAATGAAACATAATAAATCATGAATCAATAAAGTACTCAGTGACCTGACACATAAAACCAATGAAGAACGGCTTACAGATATCGAAAAGATTTTATTTTTGTCTTTAACATGTGATTACTCAGAAAAAGGAGGACCCATTGTGACTCTCCAGTAGAATTAATTATTTTTAAAATGTCATGTATGTGTGTAAGTGTATCTTCACATAAAGGAATTTTGATTTTTCTCTAAATATTTTAAGTGCCCAAAATAAAATAGAAATGATATATTTGCTTCTGCTCCTTCTCTTGTAGCACAGCTGGAACCAGGCTGAGCAGGAAGTGAGGAGGCAGGGATGTGAACACACAGGGCTGTGACTTTAATGGCAGCACTCCCAATCTCCCACAATGCCTTTCATTTCTCCCCTTCCCTAAATGTTATCTCACTCGTTTCATAGATTCATCCCATGAATCGTCCCCATCGCCAGTTTCGTCATCCTCAAGTTTTCAGCATCCTAGACCTTGAATTCACCGCCATTTTCCCATGAATATGACTGTTACCTTCATTCTGCTCTGAAATGTACATATACAAAGCTCTTTCATATTCTCATCATTTGAACTTTTGCCTTTAAACCACCAGGCTCAGAGATCCTGAACCTGACAGTTGGGTGTCCCGTCCCTCTGCCAGGTCCACTACTCACATCCACCAACCTTGGTAATTGGTCATCACACGTGGGTTTCCTCTCCAGACTTTGTTCTCTGCTCTCTTTTCGGTGTGCCTCCATTCCCTTCCAGTTCCAACAACTTCATGTCTTTCTCTGCCTCACTTGAATGCTATAGTCCTCCTCTGCCAGGTTATTAGGACCTACCAGTCCATCTTAGACTTCCTCCACAGCTGTCCTGCCAATCCTCAGCCCTGAGAGGATCTCACTGTATGTTTGCTCTGCACTTGCTATGCCCCTGTCAAGTATCATTGCAGAAAGTGAAAGAAGAACCAATTGGCTCAACTACAAATGTCAGATAACTAATCTCAGCCCCTCTGGCTCTTCCTGGGTATTCTTCCATTCACTTAATTTCCAATCAATTTCTCCACAGTCATCACTTTCCCAAACTTCTTTCATTCTCATGAGCCCTTCTAAGCCCTCTCCCCACAATCCCAACAAATGGCCTAATCTCCATTTCCTTGAGTTAGGTTTTCCAACACATACTCTCAAAGCTACCTTCCTAGATGATTTCTTACTGATCATTTTCTTCTAGGTAGGAACATAGGATCGAATGGGGATACAGGAACCAATAGAAACTCCGAGGGATTGGGAGCAAATGAAAGCTGTGTTTCTCGTGTAGGTATTAGAACACAGAATCTGGAAGTGAAGACATGCCCACTCTTGTTCTTCTCCTTCTGTTGTAATCGAATGGTCTAAGTAAAACAACTTAAAGAGGAAAGTGCCACTTGTTTGATTGTTTGTTTGTTTGTTTATTCTTCACAGTTCCAGTTTGTCATGACACAGAAATCATGGCAGTTGGAGCTTAAAGTGGCTGGTCACTATACATCCCCAGTCAGGAGATAGTAATGAATGCATGATGCTGTCCAGTACAGACTCTGTAGAATACAGTTTCCTGATGGCTCTTCCCATATCAATTAACAGAATCAAAATACACACACACACACACACACACACACACACACACACACACACACCACAGCCTCAATTTCATCAAGTTGTATTTAAATCACAGCACTCCAGGTGGGTCTCAGTGCAGAAACATCAGCAAGTCAAGAAAGCTGGGGATGAGATTCTCTAGTGGGAGATGGTGTACATGTAGTTTGAAATAGACTCATCGAAGAGCTCACACTGTATTTTACCATTGCACTAGTATGAATTCCATATGGATATTCCAAAGTAATTTGAAGTTGTACTGAAGTGCACTAGGTTCTGTAACTCTACAGTGCTTCGTCCTGCACAGCAAGATATATTCCACTCTAGAGGCAATGTCCACCATGAAAGAACTACTAAATTTTAAAATCCTTCTTTATGTGTGTTCATCGGTCTTACTGCATGTTGCTCTTTGTTGACCAACTGTATTATTGTCTCAAAAATCCAAAAACTGGAATGCGCAAGCCTCCCTCATTGCCTGATCCAAATACCAACATCTCCTTGCTGCTCAACTGGTGTAAAATCTCTGTCATTATGAAAAAGTGCTAGTCTGCCACACAGCATTGCACTTGCAAGGTAAATGAAAACAATTTCAAAAATTCAATGTCTTTCTCGACAAAAAATCTTTAAAAAGCAAAGTTTTACTTGCATTGCATTCCCTGTGGGGGAAAACCACACATGGTGACAAAATCCTGACATTGCTTGTTCCGAAGGTACTTTGCCTACTTGGTTCTCATAGCCTTTTCTCTCCCAGTCCTGACTACCCTCGTGTCAGTGCTGGTAAACACATCTCTAGCTGGCATCTCCTTTGTTGGACTCAGAATGGGCGCTTGCTCGTCTCCCATCTTACAGTTCACACCACACCGAAATCTCTTTGCTTCTTCTGATAAACCCATCATTAACTAGGGCTATTCTGTGGGGTGTGGTCCTCAGTTCCCTTCCCTTTGCACTCCCAGTTCATGTAGTACTCAGTGCCTGGTTTTCACTTTCTCGCCTCTCACTTCATTATCTCTCCCATTGTGCACAGTTTCTTCTCTCTACCAATAACTCCATGAGTTAAAGTAAATCCAAAAGTGAGATAAATTAAGGGTGCATGTTTTGAGCCATTTTCTCAGGTTCAAATCTGAGCTCTACCTCTGAATTCCAGAGCTTAGTGTGGGCTCATGGAGTAGACCTTAGTGTAAGCTCCTGAAGCAGACATTAGTGGACCTTAGTGTGAGCCCATTGACTAAGACCTTAGTGTGAGTTCATTGAGCAGACACTGTTTTGAACTAGATGTAGAGGGCTAGATCCATGAGACAACAACAGAAACATATGGGAAAAAATAAACGTCTTTCAGTGTTCCAGAGACCAAGCATAATTCTATTTTTAATTAATTTATTCACTTTATATCCCAAGTTCAGTTTCTCCTCCTTTCTCTCTTCTCTCCTCATCTCCCCTTCCTCCATTTTTCTTCAGAAAAAAAATGGAGGTCTCTCATGGCTATCAAACAACTCTGGCATATCAACTTGCAGTAAGACTAGGTACATCTCAAGAAGAATAATCCTAAGCACTCATGGCAATTGCAATCAGTTGCAATTAATCCTAGTTTGCAAATGAAGAATCCTGGTTACTCATAAGGTAGGCAGGCAGCTATTGTTGCCCAGTAGTGTATTTCATAGAAGACATTAAGGAGAATATCAGGAAGGGGAGCAATCACATGGTAGAAAAAAATGAATGGTATTGTAATGTGAAAAAAAGTGAGAGGAAAATTCAATGCGATTGTGAAGAGTACTTGCACACTTCTAACTGAAGCTGTGTGTTCAAGTCAGCATACACAGAAGCTAAGAACAGAGTCTTGGTCTCTCCCCTCCATGACTGAGAGTAATAGATCTGACATAGACAGCTGAAAACATTGTTTTTTATTGAATTCTTGAGACAGTTCAATGCAGAACAGTTTTGAGGATGTGATAAGCTTTTTATTATTTATTTATCTATCTATTTATTGTGCCTGTGTGTATGCGGGAAGGGAGGTAGATGTAGTATATGCCACATAGTATATGTGGAAGACAAAGGATAATTTGCAAGAGTTGGTTATCTCCTTTCACAGTGTGAGTTCCAGGGACTGAAATCAGGGCATTAAGCTTAGCAGCAGTGCCTTTATGCACTCAGCCATGGCACCACCTCCAACAATCTTGAACTACCACTCTCACCATACCATTCCTTACTTCTCCAATTAAAGGGCCTCCCATCTTCACGTTCTATCAGCCATAAAACTCTCTTTGTCTGATAATTCTGTGAGAATGGAAACATTCTTTCCTAGAGTAAAACAGAAATTGTAAAAGGAAGCACCTTAAGATTTGAGAATTAAATAGCTCAAATCTTAGGAAGTTCCTGAAACTTAGCAAACTCATAAACCCTGTCCTGTCTCAAGATTATATAATTAGTAAGAACTGCTGAAGAGAGGGGACATGCTGGCCTGCCAAGCTACCTGCACGTTATGAAGAGAGCACCAGAGCTCCAAGTTTCATGACTCATTGCTTATGATGGGGTAGGATTTCAGTACTGCAGCTGCCTCTGAGCCATTCATGTTTTGGTTAGTAACCTCACCCCCAACCCACAGTCCTGTGAGTAACCCTGACAGACTTACTGGTTTACCAAATTGAACTTTCATGCTCGTATTTCTTTGGTCTATCATTGGTTCTCTGAATGGGGATGAGTAGACATTGTTCACATTCTCTGAGAAGGATGTCACACAATCTATCTTAAAGATGCTTTAATCCAGATTCAAGGGAGTGAACCAAATTTACCACTTATTTGCTACAGAAATCTCTCTGCTTTTAGATCTTCTTAGCCTTCTTTTCCTCTTCGGCATTTGTGAAAATTCCACATATTCTTTCAATCCAAGTAACTAATGCTTCTCATCCAAAGATGCTCTCAGCATGTATCACCCCATGGGCTCTTCTTTCTGCATGATCACTTAGATGTAAAATCTGTGTCTCAGTTCTGAAGGTGTCATGGGTTGCTTTCAGAGTGTTGGTATCATCTATACGTTTAACTTCTGAATACTTCTATGTATGTATCTCACGATTTACTCACAAGTCCATAGTGGGTTCTGATGAATTAATATAGGAAAAGAAAAAAGTATTGTGCATTGGATATTTATAGCTAAAAATCCAGGAGTATTGGTTCATATTCATTGGAAACCACTGTATTCCCTAATAGACTTAAAAGATGTCCCTCAAATTCCTTTGTACCAGCTATGTTAGCCTTCTCCTCCAGTCAGAGCAAATCTATACAGGATCAAAGTCTGAGCATCCCCATGGGTTTGGTATAATACTCTTTGGCTGGAAGAGGCCTAAATGCCCATCCTAAGTAAGTACTACCTCATCCTTTAGGTTTATTTTTAGATTAACATTTGCTCTCAGAGATAAAGGTGAATAACTTTGCCATCCATTCTCCATACTGAGTATGCGACTGACTTTTTCTCTTTATTTAATCATCAGACTGGCATTTGGGGTTTCTAATCCCTTTCAGCTCCCCTAGCAACCATAAAGACTATAAATAATTTAAGGATGCTTCATCAATGAAATACCACATATGTGCCCATTTGTTCCCACTGAGTATCTGGGAATGCAATTCTGTATGTGTACTCACTAGGAAAATGCACCATAATCAGTTGCATTATTATAGATTGCCTTTGATGTGGCTTTTGTTAATATTTCAATCACAGACTGAATATTTTGGGGACCCAGAACTTCTTTAAAATGGCTTTATTTCCTTGTCTGTCAAAGTATTGTCTAGAAACTATCATGTTGTGATTTGGGGTATTAAAAGAAAAGAAGTTTGCTCTTCGTGCCACAGCAGAAGGCTCTTTGAGGGAAGTCAACAGCAAAGCCATTTGTAGTGTTAATATTTTACATGAAAAGATGTGAAGAGACTTCTATTCATTCCAAATAAGGCACCAATGACAATCCGAAGAAATGACCTCATCCATGTCTAGCCTGGTGAATCAATGAGTTTTTTTGGATTACTTCTAGAAGCATAAGTAATTCAGAGGCAGCTGCATCACTGAAAAGTCCATCCCAGCATGGATTATGATTTATAAGGGCTGTATGCCTGGAGCTCCCTGCTGGCATCTCAGCCTACAGAAGAGGCTCTGTTCAAAAGCAATTAATTCTGCACATATGATCTTGGGGAGAAACCTTGCTTAACACAAATTCCTGAGCTTCTTCTGATCCTGGTAAATTGCATGAGCTTCCTGAGCTGTGCTAGATGTGTAAGCTTCTCTCCTTCCTTTAGGATGGATTGTTTCAGTTAAGAGAAAAGGACTATACTATATCCTAGAAAAAGGTTTTAAAAATATCACTCATTCAGAAAGCACTGATGTGAAGAAAGATGACTACTAAAAGAATTGATTCATGGATAGATGGATGGATGGATGGATGGATGGATGGATGGATGGATGGATGGATGGATGGATGAAACAGTTTGACTGTCATTGGGAAGGTAAAATAACTGATACCTATGTTTTCAGATTAGACCTATTGTTTCCACAGGAAAAGTAAAGTCAGAGGCAAGTACAACTGATGTTAAAAGACCATGGAAAGGAATCAAGAGAAACCACGAGGGCAGAAGAGGGTTTGGCATTCAAACTGGAAGTGCTTGGTGAGCAGTTCAGAAAAAAAAACACTCCCAGGTATATCTCAGGTTATTTGAAGTAAAATTAAATATCTAACTTTTTAAGGAATCTAGTTAAGAGAAATTTGAGAAAATAAATGTGATAAAGCTACCAACAGAAGAATGGGATGACTGGAATTCAACTTGAGACTAAAATTATTTTAATTTAATGAGAATTTCATACATGTGTGTTGTATTTCCCTCAATCTCATACCTCTTTTTCTTCCCCTCAGTTCATCTTGTCTCCCAATTTCTCTCAATTGCATGACCTTTTCTTCTATATTTTTTACATAAATACCTCATGGTTATGTTTTACACACACACACACACACACACACACACACACACACATACACACACACACACAGCCTGTTAAGGCCCACTTAGTGTTGTTTATATGTGTATGTATTTAAGGCTGACAAGTTAGGACTACATAACATATTGGAGGGCTCATCTCAAGAAAAAAAAAAGGATATTGTATCTATGTTTCTTAGAAATCCTCTGAAAAGTCTCAACAGAAACTTTGGGATCCATTAAGATATAGAAACTGAAGTTGAGTATCAAGGACTGCTGTGTCCATACACAATATAAAGCCACTTGGCCAAGCAAATCTAGCTGATGCCCATGAGATAACTTGGTAACAAAACCACTGTAGTGATTTCAGCCTTGTCAGCCATATATTTTATGTATACAAAAAGCCATCTGACTTTATTAAAGATAATTGGAGAGTCCTAAAGAAGGCAGATGTGTGCACTGCAAAGTTTCTTGACTTGGAGCAGAGCCATTCTTCAGTGAGACCTGAAGAAGCTAAATAAGAAGGAGTAGCTTCCTCTATTCATGTTTTATGCACTGCATTCCAGAGTAAATGACCACACCCAATGGTCTTTAGGATGCTGCATCTTTTTTTTTAATAAATGGGAATTCTTTAACATTGTTGTCAAGAATGTGAAAATTTCAAATATAATAGCCAGAAGTTGGAAGGAGCCCAGATGTCCCTCAAAGGAGGAATGGATACAGAAAATGTGGTATATTTATACAATGGAATACTACTCAGCAATTAAAAATAATGAATTCATGCAATTTGTAGGCAAATGGTTGGATCTGGAAAATATCATCTTAAGTGAGTTAACCCAAACACAAAAGAATACACATGAAATGCAATCACTGATAAGTGGATATTAATGAGCCCAAAAGCTCTGGATACTCAAGGCACAATTAGCAAATCAAAAGATTCCCAAGAAGAAGGAAGGAGAGGACCCTGTTCCTGAAAAGACTGGATCCAGTTTTGTAGGAGAGTATCAGAACAGAGAAATGGGGGGGGGCGGGGGTGATTGGTGAACGGGTGGAGGGAAGAGGAGTTATGGGACATATGGTGAGGGGGGAACTGGGAAAGGGGAAAGCCTTTGGAATGTAAACAAAGAAAATATAGAAAATAAAAAAACATGTAAAAAATTTTTAAAAAGTTAAAAAGTAAAAAAAAATGTGACAATTTCAAATAAAGGCAGAAAAAATCATTTATTTGATTGTCAAGGATAATCCATCTGTATTTTCTCTGAGAACAAAACTCTACAAAAAAAAGAATAACGATAGAAAAACTATTGATTTCAAAATTCTGGAGCGTAATTAGATATTAAAAGTGACTGAATTCATTTTTATTATGTTTAAATGACTAGAGACTATAGAGTTTGCTTAGAAAAGATATCATGGTTGATGACGATTCACAGCTGAGCAGAAATTTGGAAATACTATCCACTAGAGCATCAGTGTATATAACCACTGAAGCCTCACTTCATAAGTGTCACACATGGTCTATATATCCATTGGAACCTGACTGAATCAGTGCACACATGGTCTATGTATCCGCTGGAGCCTCACTACATTGATGTATACATGGTCTATATAACAACTGGAGTCTCACTATCATTGCCACACGTGGTTTGTATATTCACTGGAGTTCAACTAAATCAATATATACATGTTTTATGAATCTACTGGAACCTCATTCCATCAGTGCACACATGGTCTATGTATCCGCTAGGGCCTCACTACATTGATGTATACATGGTCTGTATATACACTGGAGCCCCACTGAATCAGTATCCACGGAGACTCTGTTCATAAATGCCACACATGATCTATGTATCCGCTGGAGCCTCACTACATGAGTGAACACATGTGCTATCTATCTACTGAAGCCCCACTGCATCACTGTACAGGTGGTCTATATAAACACAGGAGACTCACCTCATCAGTGCTGCCTGTGGTCTATGTAGCAGAGCTTTTCTGGGCATTCACCACTAGTACAATCTGCCCTTCTCTTCAAGAACAAATTTAGCTTTAGGACCCCATAGAAAACTAGGTCTAGCTCTCTTCAGTGTTTGATTTCTTCCACCCTGCAGGTTACTTTACCTTTGTGGGAGACTGAGCCTACTTCCACAGAGAGGGTAGAGGACAGGTACAACAGCCCTTCAGAATCAGGAAAGGCTTTCAGGCATAGTTTCAGTCCCATGAAGGCTTCGCTTAGACAATGGACAATTTTAAAACATTTTGAAAATAATTTCATAATTGTATATAATACATTTTGATCATGTTCACTACCTGGTCCCCTTTCTTATCTCTTAGAAACCCTTCTTCTTCTCTGACATTTTGAATCTTTTTCCACATAAAATTGTGAAATAGTCCTAAAACAGCTTATATTGAAAAAAGGCACTTATTAAAATTTCAAATGTCCAGACCATTGTCAGACGTAAAACATACCATGTATGGCAATTAATGTAGTTTAGATTCTGTAGTTAATATCTTGTGAAGTATTTGGATATATGGTCTTGATTTTGGAGTTTAAAAATATTTCTTATATTTTTATTAGATTTTTTAAATTTACATTTCAAATGTTATCCCCTTTCCACATTTCCCCACTGAAAACCCCCTATCCCATCCCCTGTTCACCTGCTCCCTAACCCACCCACTCCTGCTTCCCTGTCCTGGCATTCTCCTACACTGGGGCAATGAGCCTTCACAGGCCCAAGGACCTCTCCTCTCATTGCTGTCCAACCAGGTCATCCTCTGCTTGCATTTTATAATTTGGGCCGCTCTTATTTCCTTTATTTAAGACACAATACTCTTCCAAATTTCCCCAGTGGTTTGAAAGGGATCCAGTCAACCCTGCCAAAGGAGAAACCCCACCATGTCTCTTTTAGGGTGACAAGGACATCCAGAAAGGGACATTTAAACTAAATAGACACAGATGCCCAGCAGGCTGGGAGAGAGCTTCCCCAGGCTCTACCAGGAAGTACTATAGTGTTATCTGCTTAGGATTCTGAGAAAAATCAATGCTTGTAGCATTAAAATGTCCACATGTCCTGGGTTCTTTAAGATAAATTTCAAATACTATATTGTGTTTTTTGATCTGAAGTTAAAGTGGGCAGGAAAGGAGGGAGAGAGGAGGAACAAATGTTTTTCTTCTTCCTCGAGTTTTGGAAGGTATCTGGATGTTCTGGAGCTACAAGAGAATGAGAACAGATACACAATGTCAATTCCCTCTCACAGATCACAGTATGAAAGATGGAACTTCTCCGTGAGCATGGAGGAGCTGGGGGCACGGGAAATCTCTTATTTATACATATATGATCTCAAATGGCTCGGCAGTATATACATAGTTTCATTTTGATAGCAGAATAACCTTTCAAGAATTCTGGAATATAAATAAGAAATCAAATAAAAATGATATAGTTCCCATTAAATAAAAGCAGAGTTACAGCAATGTAACACAAAGCACTGGCTCTAGGGGCCTGGTGACAAATCACTTGGGCCCTGCTCTTAAGAGTTATTTCTGATCTGGTGCCCCACACCGGAATTATATATTATATTGCACATTTATTTGTCAGTTAGGATAATGCAGGCTTGATCTCTCTGAAACAGCTGTCCATTCAGTGCCTTCATATTTTAATGCATCTTCAAGATACAGCCAACACACCAGCTTCAATCTACTCTTGGCAGGACAGCATCATAACTTAGTTTAACATTTCCTCTAGTGTTTTTTTTTCCCCTCTCTCTCTCCACACTGATGTGCATGTCAAATAGTCTGTCAGAGCCCTTTCTCATAACATAAATTCCAGATGTTTTTGGCCTCCCAAAAGGAAGATGTAATAGGTTTGCTTTTACTAATACACTTAGCTAATGAGAATAGAAGTATGGTTATAAAATCCGTTTATATGCTTTTCATGTTGAAGTATGTAACCCATAATATGTGCTCCTCTCCTTTGTAAATGAGGTATATACGGGGAAGAAAAAAGAGAGACATAAAGTGAGAAGAAAATGGAGTTGGTATGGGGCCAAGCTAATGCACGACTAGTTTTGATGAAGATAATCAAAAGGATAAAATATACTATAGGTTTACACTTCACAATGTCTTTCTTCATTGTGTATTCAAGAGCCATTCATCAGATATCTGCTGTACAGTCAGCACTAGGTGATAAGTGAAAGGCAGAAGAGTCATTCAGCAGTAGACAGGTTTTAATCATGAAAAAGTTACTGAAATTTTCAAAGACAGCATATAAGCAAGTGTAAAGAAAAGCTTCCTCCTAAGCTTTAGCAATGGGGGGGGAAAAACCTTCTGGGAGGAATAATCACTTAGTACTGTGTTCATTTAGGTGAAAACCAAAGTCTTTGTAAGTATTTGGACCCCCAACCCACAGTCACACCACATGGAAAGTTGATAGGTTCCCAGGTGGAGTCCAGACGTCAGTGTTTTAAAAAATACTTTCAGGTAATTTTCAATGCACCAAGAGCTTGAGATCCACATAGTCAAAGCTCACTACTAGGGTCCCTGACTCACATACTGTCTATTTCGCTTTCCATGCATGTATGCATTATGTCTAAGGGGTCTAAAAAATGGGTTATTCACACACATACACACACACACACACACACACACACACACACACACGCTTATACACACACAGACACACAAATTCCCAGAAGAGTCCTTAGCATTAAAGACCATCCTTTTGATACTTCTGCCCCAACCCCAACAAAGTCTAGGGAAAATCAGCATTAGACAAGGTCAGCACAGGATGCTTTATTTTTCCCTCCCAAGAAAGTCATGGAGTTGAAGGCTCTGTTGCTTCCTGCTGCTGCGGGATTCTAATCAGTGATGGATGTAAGTATAAACTGTGGCTTTTAGGAGCTCTGGGAAGGTTTTTGAGACAGCCTGTGATGTGTTTACCGAAGTCATTTGGGCTGTTTCAGAACGTGGCGCCTTGAAATGATGTGGCGCTTGACCCAAATGGTCTCCTGCATCTCTCTGCCTCTCAAAACTTCTATGCTTATTTCTTCTTCCAAAATCAAGATATTATGTAACTCACATGCACTTTCTTTATGGATTGCTGAAGATTTATGAATGCTAAATGTTTAGATTTTTTTTAAAGAAAATGTGTTTGAGATAACACAAATTTATCTTACAGCCCACAGATTTTTCAGTATAGCCGTATTGTAGCACGTATAAAATATGGAGTGAAATATACAATGGTCTCATTTACGTTATCTTCATTCTTCATCTGACCTGAATGCATGATCTGCCTTTGACTGAGGCCTGTCATGGTTCTTAATCACAACCATTTTTGCTGCCTGCACAGTTCTTAATCTCAGCCGTTTTTGCTCCCTGGAGTCGCTGAGCAATACCTGGAGACAATTTCTGTTATCACAAACAGAGAAGGGTGCCCCAGAGTACACTGAATGCAGACCAAAACTGTCACCCATACACAGAAAACACTTACCTCAAAAACATTTTCTTTCAAATCTGAATACTATAAAGGAAAAATAAAATCCTTGTTTTATGTGAAATTTTCTCTGGATAAACAACAAATGTAAATAACTGATAGACCATGTTGACAGGGGTTAGGGCAAAGGCTCCTAATTTCTCAGAGTTTCCCGTAGGAGACCAGCATTGGGTTTTACCGCCTAGAAATCTCTCTTTAATGATCATAATGTGTGTAATTGGGCCTAAAACTCAAGGACTTTGCCAAAAAAATCATCCTCAAAATTAAAGAAAAAGATCAAATATCAAGTTTCTGTGAGACCTGCTCAACCCTATAGACTCAGGGCACAAAACTTTCAGCTGCAAACCCATGAGGGCCTCCCTAATCCTTACCTACCACAGCAAAGCATCATTTTGGAGACTAGGAACTGAGGCAGGGTATCCTTTGACTTCCCTTGTCTACACTCCAGGCAGCCCTTCTGTCTCCCCAGCTTCTCCCTCCTTGATGCTCCAGTGCTGTTGCTTATTTCCTCTGTGTCAATAGGATTCCTCAGCAATTCTTCCTTCTCTTCTGTCTCTCTTTCTCCAAGTAGAGCCAGGCATTGCAGCCTCAGCTCCCTTTCCTTCCGGCCACCCCCATCCATCTACTCTGCAACTCTATGGAATACAAACATTGTGGATTGTGTGCTGAGCAAATATCTACCCTTTGTGTTAAGGGGCACCAACTTGCAGTCAGTCAAAATTAAATCCACCTGAGATTCTCTATTTCCTAATTTGCTCCAAGATCTCTGTTCTTGTGAACAGAAAAAAGAAAGAAAGGAAGGAAGGAAGGAAGGAAGAAAGAAAGAAAGAAAGAAAGAAAGAAGGAAACTATTATTAAAAACAATTTCAAACACACATCAGAAAAAGTATTCTGAAAGTTATTAAGTGTCTTTTAGCGTTCCCAATTTAGTCTGTTTCCTATGCCATGAAAAAGTAAATTTATAATAGCTTAAAAGGAAATTAGCCTTTTTGTTGTCATTTGTTAGAAGCAATCGAGAGGAAGTTTGCAATGCATCCAATATAAAAAAAAATAGCAGGTCAGCTGAATATTCAATGAAAAGTGAATTTCACTTGTTGGTTGTCTAAGATCTTCTCTGTCATTGCTTCCAAGTGACTACCACTCAGTTGTTTGTGGCCCTGTGATACACTGTATACATACTTGGAATAATGCAAAGCTAAGCAATGATGAGAAGTCCAATGATTAATTACCATACATGTGTTGTGGATAGCCCTGGGCTCGTACTTTGATGTTAATTCCACTCCTCAGAGGGGCTGCAGATGAGGAGTTGCCTTGTGAACCGTCTCCCCACCTTAACTTTTCAAATAAAGGCTTGAGCCAATGATTGGGCAGGAGGAAAGTGGGAGGAGCAAAGTCTAGGGGAGGAGCTACAGGGTATAAAACAGGAGGAGGAGCAACGGGAGGAGAAGAGAGAAGAAGAAACGAAGAGAAGAAACAGGGAGAGAGAAACGTTTAAAGAGAACCGGAGAGGCCGCAGGGAGAGAAGCTCGGGGCCTAGAGAAACTGCAAGTTGTATGGGATAAAATAGATTGAAACAGAGTAGTAGAGTGGGAGGCCTGCCCAGTCTAGGCTTGTAGCTTGTTTTGTTAACCTCTGAGTTGAGCTTTCTTTTACCGGGGAACTGGGTTGGAAACATAGTAGCAACATACATGGTATAGCATTGGGCATGATTTGTTTGCACTAACGTCTAAATTTTTATGCACAGAATTCATATTTTCTATGACCACAGAGCATGCTGTTCAAACTGACCAAGGAAGCACTGATCTCCTGTTTTGAATACTAATATTGACTATACTGGTTTTTATTTGTTTGGGTCATGAAGATTTAATAATTTAACAGTAGGTCACAGGAGTTCTATGGTGTCATCAAATAATTATAGAATTTGTACTTTATCAGTGGCAAAACTACCCTAGTAATCCAAATTCCACTTATTGTCTTTTCCCTTAATGCTTCCTGTTACCCTTTCTCGACATGTTTTCCCATCGTGAAAATTAACCCACTCTAGATCTTTCTTGAAAAAAAGCAAACTGCTCCCTTGCCAAGCCTTTCATTATGCAGCTTCTCCTCTTCATGAATTGTGATCTCACAGTAGACCAGCAGAAAGCCCAACACTTTGAAGTGTTGTGCTAATTTGATTAATACAGATTACATCCTGTTATGATGCACTTTGCCTTATGCATTTTAAACGGAAAACACAGAGCGTGTTGCATTTGTGTTAGGAATACAGCATACTAAAGGAACAGCACTGAAAGTGGTTTGTAACAATTCTGTACCATTTCAAATATGTAAGGAATTATTGTTTGCAGGTTAATGATAATTGTGTAAAAATGCATGCTTTATCACAATTAAGGTGTCAATAAAGCTTGATACAATTCCACCTAAAATATTTATTCTATTACTATTGTTCTATAGATATCTTTATGATAGAATTTATGTGGGTTTGAATCTATATTTGTAATCTACATAATTTATAAGTTCCAAACCCATCCTAAAATATTATGAAATCAAAGCATAAGAGGCTGTTTTGTGGAAGGAGAAGCATGCTTTCATGTTTATTACTAGAAGACAATAGTCAAATTGCTACTTTTTTAAAATAATGGTTACTTTTATGTGTATCTTCGGAACCTTGGAGTGGCTAGATGAAAGGAAAAAAAACTAAATCTTAAAACCAAATTTTTCCAGAGTTCTTCATGTGACCCAGTTCATTTTTAACCTCTAAAGCACTCTGAAGTGTTGGGATATGGCACTCTTATTTTTACTGTGGTGGTGTGCCCATGTGCACTCGTGCGTGCGCGCGCACAGACACGCGCGCGCGCGCGCGCACACACACACGTACATACACACAAACATTTATATGCAAAACAAAGCAAACTTTTATAGACTAGTCCTAACCTTTACAACATACAATGAATATTGGCTTTTATATTCTTTGTGGCCTAATGAGATGTAAATCACATGCATCTCTACAATCCTTTGCTCTTTCTCATTGGCTCTGATAGCAATGGTATTATACTCTATCAATTCTCTCTAGATTTGGGGTGAGGATTTTTTTTCTTTTAAAATTTATGTCTTAAATGATAACCTTTTTTGTCAATCTGACAATCATTGGTCTCTGTTAACATTTTATCTCTCCTTTTTAAGCATTTATAAATTACATAGTTTTTTTTAAAAAAAAAACATATCCCTCATAATATGTCAAGAGAATGGTTGTCAGAGATTTTATGAACTGTTGACATTATAGAAAAGTGACTATACTTACCAATGCACACTTAAATAAATGGCCTACTCAGGACATTGTAGGAATTTAATTTTTGGAATCCACAGATCAATATCAGTCCAATTTTATCACCATGTTATTTCCCCAAGAAAGATCATATACAGCATAGGTGTTTTTGTCATAACCAACAATTCACCCACTTGAAACATGGCTAACCTTACTCTTGTAGCCGCTTTAAAGCCGAAGAAAGAAAAGAACTGATATTTTCCATAATGTAGAACTAGAAAAGAGAAAAATAAATGAGGTAATTCTAAAGGATGATTTGAAAATGTTAATTGAATAACACAAAGTCAAAGGAAACATTCAGAATATACAGAAGCAGATCCAACCTTAGTAACATAATGGATTCATGAAAATTCCTGACCTCTTTTGTTTGGACATTCTGGAATGACCCAATCAATGTCTTTATGCCCTTCAATTTGGCATTTCCTATCTGAATCAGAAAGGAAGGATGAGAAATGAGGCATCACAAAATACAGTACCACTGCATAGTTGGCAAAAATAAGTATTTTTGTAAATATTTGCTACTTAGATAAGATCTATCTCCTGTATGCATTCTCAAACACAAGACGCTATTACTGTAACTCATGAAGATGCACATCCAACCAAAATTTTCTCTGACCTAGTAACAATCACCCAAGGACTAGTTATAAATGTGTGTAGGTTTGTGGATAGTCTAGAGAAAGGAAATAAAGCATTACATTAATTATATTTCATTTATAATTAATTATAATGCATTTCTGCCATTTCCTCCCTTTGCCTATGCCTGTCAAGACATAGATGTTTCCTAAAACCATAGTTTAAGTGCATGAGATCTGCTACTTCACTGTAACTTATTATTTTAATTAAATTAGGGTGAAGATAAATCCTGATATTACCTTGTACTGTCTAGAGAGGCTTCTAAATTCTTTTAGGTTGATTCTGTCTAGAAAGGATTATATAAATAAGATGTAATTATATATTAGTTTAAAATGCTCTAGTAGACCCATTTTAGAATGTTAAAGTTGGAAGATAAAATTAATTTTAATTATATTTTTATTTAATCAGATGTAGCTAAACATTATGATTTCAAAATGGAATCACCACAAAATTATCTCACAGATATTTTACATTGTTCTTGATATGAAATCTTCATAATGCTATGTATATTTCATACTTACCTGGGAATCTCAGATTGGGTTAGCCACATTCTCCTTGATAAGGAGCCAATGTGGCTAAATGCTCTTGTTTTGGACACTATTCTAGAACATTCTGATCTGAATGGCTTTCTGTTTGAAGGGGAACCAGGACAGATCCCTTTAGACAGAGGTAATAAATCAAGGTTTCAAGGTTAAAAATCAAACTTTGAGTTACTGATAGAAAGACAGAGAATCCTTGTCAACAGCAGGAGACTATGTTCTCCTTCCCACATCCTTTCCAAATTTCCTATCGATTGTTTTCCCCAGGGTGAAAGAATCAGGAAAAGAGAATACCCTTTCATGGATGTGGTTGCCATCTTGGCTGGTGTGGTTGGCTCTAAATCCATTAGCATTAATACTCTCCATAAGAAGCTTTGGATAAGTAGCTTTAAAACTGTGGATGATAAACAAAGAAATAGATTTTCCTAGGGAGGGTGAAATTATCAGAAGACAGGAAGGAGCCAGAGGTGCTGAGTCACGGTACACAAAGTTGTCTCTGAAAACACAGGGATCCGGGACTTAGTGGAGATATCTCCTGCCATCTTTCTGTTGATGATGTTTTCTTTCTTCGGCCTTCCCTGAATGGGAGCTTCACTGGCCTTGTCCCAGATGCTACACAAATGAGCCTGAGGTAAATTAAATAAAGTCTTACTGATCACAGTCACTCCAGGGATAAAGTCAGCTTGAATTCAATAGACTAGCACTTGCCAGATTTCAGTGTGCATATGAAACACATGGAGAATCTTGTTAAAATGAAGATTCTGACAAGGAAATCAGGGTCAGGCCGACAGGAGGAAATCTGAAGAAGTCAATTTCTCCCGTGATACAATTGGTTCTGGGAAAGCATTTTGAACAATAGCCTTGGGATGATGGTTTTAACTCTATCTGCTCCTTCTCAATTACTTCAAAGTGTGTGAAAAATAACCAGAGCTAGGCTGCCAAAAGGGCTCAGTGGGTAAAAGCACTTGCAGTTAAGCATTTGGTACCTTTAACCTACATAGGAGGAAAGAACAAAATTCTAGATGTTATCATCTGACCTACATGAGCATACACATATACAAAATAATAATAAGTGTAAAAAATGGATAACCAGAGTTTTATCTTCAGTCATTTTAAATGGAAGAAAAATTGGAGTTTGCATGAACAAAGTGAATAAACCTTTATAAAATCTATACATGGGGATAAAATTATGGACTGGCTGATTTATTCCAATGGGAATAATATCACTTTTGAAAATAGATACATAACTTTGCTAGATTTGGTAACTCATGCCTAGCACTCCAGCTCTTTTAGAGATTAATGCAGGTAGACATCTGTGAAATTGAGGCCAGACTGGTCATAGTGTGTTCCAGGACAGTCAGGGCTATGCAAAGAGAGAGAGAGAGAGAGAGAGAGAGAGAGAGAGAGAGAGAGAGAGAGAGAGAGAGGGAGAGAGGGAGAGAGGGAGAGAGGGAGAGAGGGAGAGAGGGAGAGAGGGAGAGAGGGAGAGAGGGAGAGAGAGAGAGAGAGAGAGACGAGGGGGAGGGAAGGAAGGAGGGAGGGAGGGAAGGAGGGAGGGAAGGAAATAAGACATAACATCCTTTATCGGAGGAAACCTTTCAAGAACTGAATGAATGACTCTGTCCTTTTACCACAGAGGTGACTGGACTCAGGTCACCATGCTTGGCCACTGGTGGCTTTCTATCCTTTTCTCAAATAGTTTTCATTTACCTTTATCCCATAAATTCATGTAGGTGATTCTGGCTTTGACCTCTTGATTGTCCTGCTTCTTGAATGTGGGTTTCACAGGTACATGCCACTGTCAGATTCTTCTCTAAAATGTTATATTTATATTGGACTACCTTTCTATTCTCAGTATCTTATCCATTATTTCATAATATCTGCCCGTATCTTTCTGTTTTACCTTTGGGCCATTACCTTAATCTGTTTCCTAGTATAATAGTTTACTTTTCACCTCTGTCTGCCTGACAAGCCTCCTTAACAAGCTACACAAGCTCTCTTCCTTTTCTCTGGTATTCTTCTCAGATCAATATACAGATTCTTATTCCCATTTAGAAACATGCCTCTGCCCATCTACCTGGCTTCTAGTTAAATTCTGTCACACAGCGAGTGATTATTTACCTCATAAGTATTGTGGACTCTTGTGGACCAAAATATATATCAGGACCATATATATTAGGAAGTTCTGATCTCATTAAGAGAATCTAAATTGTTATTATAAAGCCCCTCTGTAATTTATACTTACTCCCCATCCAAAAGTAATGTTGAATTTCTAGGAACTAAGGGTCTCAAGTTACATGAGAAAAGCTTTCTTAGTTGAACTTAAAATCATAAAGTGACCCTAACATTTAAAAATACATTATTTTAAAATTTGAAATAAACAGCAAATTTTTATTGACTATAGTCACTACACTATACTTTAGCTCACTAGTATGAATTTCTCATTTTTAACTGACACTCTATTTGGACTCTCCTCAAACCACTTCAAACGCTCTTTAAGAACCACCGTTCTAGACCACACCTTAATGTGTGTAACCTGTGTCCATACCAAACATAAATGGTATCAGGTGATAATTATTCTGTACCTGGTTTACTTCTTAACATAATATTTTCCAGGTTCAGCCATGTTAATAGTAACAGACTTTCCTTCCATTTGAAAACTAATAGTATCCAACTGCATATATTTACATGTTTAAAAAAAAAACTTGATTTCTGTCGTTCCATAGATATATATCAAAAGATCACATTAGACTCTCTTAATATTTTTCATTAATTTTTTTAACAAAAAAGGACAAGGTGAAGGGATTTAAGCGGCGTTGGGAGTGTTGAAGCAGAATTAACATTAGGGTGGTTCAACAACAGGAGTTTTGAGGAAGACCTGGGGGGGGGGGCGTTATGCAATTTAACACAATTCTCAAGAAAAGGAAAGATGGATCCTGAAGTGGTCACTTCTTGTAGGATGGCAAGACTCCAAGTGGAGGGATAAAGACACAACCTACTCACAAAACCTTCAACCCAAAGTGTGTCCTGCCTACAAGACATGCAGGGACAAAGATAGGTCAGAGACTAATGGAATAGCCAACCCATGACTGCCCCAAACTGAGACCCTTCCCATGGGCAAGAATCAATTCCTGATACTATTAATGATGCTCTATTATGGCTGCAGACGGGAACCTAGCATAACTGTCCTCTGAGAGGATCCCCATAGCAGCCAGTGGAAAGAGATGCAGAGACTCGAAGTCAAGCACTAGGTGGATCTGGGGAGCATTTTGGAAGAGTTGGGAGAGAGATGGAGAACAAGGACTCCACAGGAAGACCAACAGAGTCAACTAACCTCAACCCTTAGGGGCTCTCAGAGATTGAATTACCAACCAAAGAATGAGCACAGGATAGATCAGTTGTGCCTCGAAGCATTCGTGAACCCCAAAAGACCACCAAGGAGCCGTTTCTGACGTAATCATGTCAGGGTCTCTTTATTATAAACTCGAGTTTGGGCATACTCACAGACCTATATATACCTCCTGCACATATGTAGCATATGAGAAGTTTGGTCTTCATGTGGTCGGTCAACAACTGGAAGGGGAGTGTCCCTGCTTGTGTGTCTGTGGATCCTGCTCCCCTAATTGGGCTGCCTTGTCTGTCTTCAGTAGAGGAGGGGAAGATGAAATTAGAGGAGGATTTGAATGAGGGCAGATAGGGAGGAGAGGGCGGGCTGATATTTAGATGTAAAGTGAATAAATAAATTAATTTAAAAAGGAAAAAAAGGAATGGGTGACAGTTTTTGGAACATGTCACATGAATGAAGTCTTATCAGATTTCTGAGTGCTTGTGAGAGCACTCCAAAAGACCAGACAGAAGTCTTGTGAAATTCTTGGAGTATGTTTTCATGCTCCCGCCAAGCTCAATGGAAAGGAGTGGGTTTATTTCAGATTACTTATTACTGCTTACTATTGATAATCAATTAAATGCTTAAATTATCCTTTGTGTGCTTCTTTTTTATTGAAAATTCTCTTTATTTACATTTCAAATGTTATCCCTTTTCCTGGTTTCCCTGCCTCCCTGAAAACCCCTATCCCATCCTCCTTCCCCCTGTCTCTACGAGGGTGTTCCTCCACCCACCCAACTCCCACCTCCTCACTCTGGGGCATCTATCAAGTCTTCATAGGCCCAAGGACCTCTCCTCCCATTAATGCCTGACAAGGCAATCCTCTGCTACATATGCAGCTGGAACCATGTGTACTCCTTGGTTGGTGGCTTAGTTCCTGGGGGGGGGAGGGGTGTCTGTTTGGTTGATATTGTTGTTCTTCCTATGAAGTTGCAAACCCCTTCAGCCTCTTCAGTCCTTTCTCTAACTCCTCCATTGGGGACTCCCTGCTCTCAGTCCAATGGTTGGCTGGGAGAACCTGCCTCTGTATTTGCAAGGCTCTGGCAGGGCCTCTCAGGAGACAGCTATATCAGGCTCCTTTCAGAAGCATTTCTTGGAGTCCACAATAGTGCCAGGGTTCGGTGACTGTATATGGGATGAATCCCCAGGTGGGACAGTCTCTGGATGGCCTTTCTTTCAGTCTCTGCTCAACACCTTATCTCCATATTTACTCCTGTAAGTATTTTGTTCCCCTTCTCAGAAGAACCGAAGCACCCACACTTTGTTCTTTCCTCTTGAGCTTCATGTGGTCTTTGAATGGTATCTTGGGTATTCCTAGCTTCTGGGCTAATATCTACTTATCAGTGAGTACAGGCCATGTGTGTTCGTTTGTGATTGGGTTACCTCACTCAGGATGATATTTTCTAGTCCCATCCATTTGCCTAAGAATTTCATGAATTCTTTTTGTCATGCTCAGCCCTTCTTTGTAATTGTATTCAACTTGAAATCAAAGGAACTTTACTCATAAGTATTTTCTTAACCCTCCCCTATACATTGCTTCCTACTCTGAATAAAGTTGGCTACTGCAAAAACACTTTTAGCCCACCTCATTTATGAGCTTTTTTTTTTCTCCTGTCCTGCAGCCTCTGGAACAATGACAGTGCAAACCTTAGAAGATCACAAGCAGTTCCAGACTAGGAGCCACAACCCTCAAGCCCTGTAGGTCTCTCCTCCCCTATGACACAATTAACCCAGTGAGATGGTTGCTGAGTCACCTGTCTTCCCAGAAACTAAAAACATTAATAATGATCATTATTAATGAGCCTCTCTTAGATTAGTGATGCAATCTCTCCTGTGGTGGTTAGTGCCTGTCACCCCAGTGGAGAGTATTCAGAAAACCTAAGGATATTCAACAGTCATAATTTTTTAAGTATGGGTCTCATAGAAACCAGGTCACCTTTAATTTCCCTATGCAACCAAAAATAACCTTGAACTCCTGTTCCTCCAGCCTCTACTTCCTGAGTCCTGGGATTTAATGCATGAGTCACCAAACCTAGTTTATGCAGATTGGAAAATGAAGCCCAGTGCTTCATGCACATTAAGCAGGTACTCTACCAACTGGTCTACATCAGAAGCCTGAACTCCGATTTTCAGCTGAGTGAAATCTATCTTGCGATTTCCACTTTCAGCTGTGATTCCATGATCTGATGTCTTAAATAGAATACCAACAACCCAGCAGGTCTTTTCCTTGAGGGTTATATACAGCACCTAGATATTTCATTGCCAGAATGCTGGCATTTATTTTCACAGTTATTCATATATTCATATACTTCTTCATTTCAGACACGTAGATATATGAAATATATGAAGGATTTAAGTGCTTCCGATTGACATTCATCATTTTCCTTTTTTATTTTTTCTTTCCCAGATGGGTAAGAAGATTTGCATCTATGAAATGTTCCTTGAGCAGAGATAAGTAAGATTCTGTGGAAAACAATGTGTAGAAGAAACAGTTTCTTCTCCTAATCTCTGGGTGTCTCATAGCCATTTTTGTCTTCTAGCCATTATGCCATTTGTCTGTTAGCATTAACCGGCAAAAATCTGGATCAAATCCATGATATGCTTTCTGAAGACGGGAAGCGAAAACATTACTTTCCACACAACATGATTTGGGGCCTCCTTAATATAGCTCTGGAGTAATAAAAATACCTAGTATCGAATAGGACCCACTGATAAAGTTAAAATATAAAGTAACCTTGTATGCTGTGTTAGCAGACGTGCTCTGCCTACTTAGTATATCTATGATAAAGCTCCAAAAGACCTACCTGATAGAACTGTCTGCTCTTCAAAGGAGATAAGCCCAATTTAGAAGGAAAAGGAGACAAATTTAAAAACCATGGAAAATAAATGTGAGTAAAACCTCCTGAAGTTTAAATAGCAGCCAATAGTGATATCTTTTGCTGATGATGTGAAAGTTCAAAGATGGCATGAAGTAGTGTGATAGGATCGCACTGTTCATCAGATATGTCAATGCAGCTTTGAGCCTGAGAGCGAGCAAGTAAGCCCTGACCTAAATTTTACAGGAGAACATTTTAAAAGCATTAAGCATATGCTGTTTACTTAGTTGATGCAATAAATATAAACATGCTCGGGCTTCATAGTAAATTCAAAGTACAGACCTTAAATAATGCCAACATTTTAAATCAAGTTGATTAATCGCTAAGATACATTAGAAGAAACCGTTTCAGCAATTTTTTTTGCGTGTGAAAAAGGACTTTTAGTCAAATTCAGCTCCTCCATTTCTACCCACTGCATGTGTAATTCATGAACCTTTAAACAGTATGAGATTATAGATAGCTAAACTGACATTTGTACTTTCACTTAGCAGCCTGAATAATCGGCACACTCGAAGCTTTTTAAATGTTAAAGCAATCGTTGCTTTACATTCGTCTTGTGATGTCATTGCCACTAACAACTGATACAATAAATCTGAAGCGTATGAAAGCTTGAAAAGAATATTAGATATGTGGCTCATTTTAAATGCATAACAATTAAATGATGTACAAAAAGTATGTTATGATCCATCTATTAATGAAATGCTCCTTAAAAGTGTGATGTATTGTTGCTATTTTTGAACTTCTGAGTTCCCAAAGATGTTCATTTGTATTTTGTGCTGTTTGTTTACAGCCAGAAAGAGCAATATTAGTCTATTCATAATACAAATCAACGAATGTGTATACAAAGGATGGCTATGTTTGCTACCCATGAGCAGGGCACGTCAGGCATACACAAAATTTGTAATCTGCCTAGCCAAAAGAGGTTGATCTCACAGTCACAGACTGAGAGGACAATAGCCCTCAATTATTCTATGATCACTTAGTTTGAATGGTTAACATGAATTTGTGTGTGTGTGTGTGTGTGTGTGTGTTGCTGTTTAGTAGCTCAACATTTTCAGTATGAGAATTATATTTATTAGTTGAAAAAGGAACTATTCATATATTCACTATTCATATATTCACTCATGATTCTTTGAATCTACCTATTTTTGCTGTGGACACAGGTGATAGCCAGATATTCAGAAGAGAAAGACAACAGGTACAGTACATTCTCAGTAGAAACAATAGGTGCACAGGGCTCTTATTCTGCCCACTTCCCACCTACACAGTCCCAAACTAAAGCATGGCTGCCTAATGGATCCTTACCTGGTCCTCATTGATGAATAGTAGACCCCCAGATTATCTTATCTGTGTTTTTGTGTGTGCTTGTGTCACTGGAATACTGTGGAAATCAGGAAGAGAACATAAAGGAGATGCTCTCATCTGAAGAGATTCATCGCTGGCATGCTCTGCTAACCCATATTCCAAAATCATTAAACAAATTGGGCCAAATGGTAAATGCACAGAATTAAGCTAGCCAAAGTAGCCAGGCAAGGTGACTGAAATTTTCATTTAAGAAAGACAAGAGTAATTTTCAGAGTTAAACTTGAATACTGAAGATCCTTTTTTAAATTTATAAGGGATCACATCCAAAGACCTTCCAGGTATATATGATCAGGCTGGAAGGCAGACATATCCAAGATTACAATCTGGTTGTAATTCAGAAACACCTTTAATACACACCATTACTCCCTATCAATGAAGGTAAGGTTGTTTTGCAGAAGGAAGTAGCCATGTTTGAAAGTGACCTCTAAATGAGGGGCAGACAAAATGATGAATCAGGGAAAGATCTGACAGAATGAATCAGAGATAGGATATGCCCAACTCACAAGAGAACAGCACAGAAAAGAGGCTACTTAAGAGGAGAAAGAGGAGAGGGAGAGACAAAGGGAGAATGGCAGGTTTACCAGGACAGTTTTACAGAGCCTGACTGCAGAGAGAACAAGCTATGCACAAGTGAAGACAGAACAAGCTGGAGAGTGAGATTAGAACATATTAACAAAGTTAGTATGAGACCAAGCAGAGCAAGTCAGTCAGGATCTGAGAAAAACTGGATAAAATCAGTGCGCTTGAAAGATTAGATTGTATGGAGGCTAGAAACTTCCAGGCCTAGGTCTAGGGATGGCTAGAAGAGAGAAATACTCTGGACTCAGCCAAGCCATGTATTCATAGCGTTTGGGTACATCTCTCATCTCATCCATTCATCTGAGGAAATAAAAGCAAAATTCGCATCTATGGTTTCTCGTATTTCTCTCCTACCCCTATCCACCTCAATCCCTCTTTCCCATGTTCATTACTTTTTGTTTTGTGTGGTGTCCCACAGGTTTTTGTTCAGGTAGGGTCATGATATGACCCTGGGTTTAAAACTAACCATCGGGAGGGGCTGATGTGCTCACCACTGGGTGTGTAACTACGTGCCATGCCTTCCCCCTCGCAGAATCTGTTGGCCGCCAGTAGATCAACTGCAAGTGACAGAGATTCACAAAGTCTTTCTCTAGCCACAGTGTACAACTCGTGCGGGTTGATCATTTTGGTTTGGTTTAATGAGAAGTAAAAAATAATGTTCCCACTAAACTAAAATTCCTTCTCAATCCTTAGCTGCTTGAAGATCATATGAACTAATTGGAAAGTGTCCTCTAAAATCCTTTCTGTTTTGGTCAGAAGTTTGTTGGCTCTCACAGTGTATTCCTCTTCACAATTCTTCATCATCATCCCCCAGATGTAATGTGAACTACATTTAGATCCGCCCCACTCCTTGCCAATCCTGCTGTACGTATTCCTTCCCAACCCCAGTTCCCTGTGTAGACCTCCACACACACCTGAGTGAATGAGTCCCCTCATTGCCCTTCTGGAATTTTGCCTTCACGTCTGTGGGCTAACTTTAAGCTTCATTCAAACCTTACTTTATTTCTGTGTCCTTCTGCCTGCCCCTTCACCCCTAAGAGTCACGCTTGTCAGTTTTAAAATTAATAATTATAGATCTTTATCAACCCACATTGGGTTACTGCTGTACTATGTCGTTGTATTTAAAATTAGTTAATATACATTCTTCTTTTTTCTTTCTTACTATCATTATTTTTTTAAATTTTTATTTTATATATTCTTTGTTTACATTCCAAAGGCTTTCCCAGTTCCCCCCTTCCCCATGTTACTTTTGACTACTGTGTCATCTCAGCAATGGAAAGCCTAATTAAGACCGATATCTCTATGGAGATATGCTGGAGAATCAATGAGATAAAGGCTAGCATAGAACCTGGTACACAGGTTACGTTTATTAGTGCTAAATATAAAGTAAAGGGAGGTGTGGTGTGTTTTTATAAAAGCACCAAACCTTTTAAGCATATTTCACAGGAAAGAGATGCACTCATATACTTGAACATATCTTTATCTCTCTCCCTCATGAATTGATCGTGTATATGGTTACTGATTTTAATTTCCTAAAACATCTACACATGTTATACATATTGCTCAGATTTTTACATAAACCACCAGATTCATTAAAATTGTACCTGAAAGTCAGTAGGATCTTCTGTGAATGGACATTTTAATTATTTATACACAGAAAGATTCACTTGATTTTACCACCACCACCACCACCACCACCATCAAATACATATAAGATTTACTCATCTTCCATGTTAAAACTGACATTCTAAAGCAGTCTGAAGCCTTCAATAATCTTTGTTCATTTTTCATATTTTTGTAATTGAGATAGGGTCCCACTCTGTAGATAATTCACTATGTATCCAAGGATGGTCTTGAACTCGTTTATCTTCTGAGTGCCAGAACTGTATGCCATCATACTTGGCTTATATGGCTGTATGGCTCAAACCCAGGCCTTCCCACATCCTAGTCAAAAACTCTACTAACTGAGCCACATCCAGGCCCAGTAACTTTTAATCTGTCTTTAAGATGCTTTCTTTTCTATAGCAGCCTTGTTTATAATAGCCAGAAATTGGAAGGAGCCCAGATATCCCTTAAAAGAGGAATGGATACAGAAAATGTGGAATATTTATACAATGGAATACTACTCAGCAATTAAAAATAATGAATTCATGCAATTTGTAGGTAAATGGTTAGATCTGAAAAATATCATTCTAAGTGAGTTAACCCAATCACAAAAGAATACACATGAAATGCAATCACTGATAAGTGGATATTAATGAGACCAGAAGCCCTAAATACTCAAGGCACAAATCGCATGAATGATTAATTAATTAATTGATTAATTAATTAATTAATGTCCCACAGGCTTGCCTCCCAGATGATTGCGTTTTTTGAATTGTATTCATTCATTTATTTACACTCCATATTTTATTCCTTCCCAGTCCACCCTCTGACTATTCCACACCCCATACCTCCTCCCTACCCTCCCTGTCTCCAGGTGGATGTCCCCACCCCCACCCCACCTGACCTCTAAACTCCCTGGAGCCTCCAGTCTCTTGAGAGTTAGGTGTATCTTCTCTGAATGAACACAGCCCCAGCAGTCCTCTGTTGTATGTGTGTTGGAGGCCTCATATCATCTGGTGTACGCTGCCTGTTTAGAGTATTGCGCTTTTTTAAATGAAGTTTCTTCTTTCCAAATAACTCTAGCTTGTGTCAGGTTGACATAACACTAGCCAGCACACCATCAAATTCAAATAAAGTTTCTGGCAGAGAAAATTAAGTAATTTCTGAGAATGACACAGCAGGATGAGGTGGAAGGAAGGATTCATAGATGTGTCTGAGACAAAAGCCTATTATCTTAGAGATGACTATTTAGACTTCAAAGGAATAGGAAATAGAGATTTTAAAAACTTCATCACATTTTCGCAAGGTGTCTCTCACTATTAATATACCTGAGACAGTGGTCCTCACCTTGTGGGTCACAACCCCTTTGAGGATCACATATTAGATATTCTGCAAATCATATATTTATATTATGATTCATAAAAGTAGCAAGATTAAAATTATGAAGTAGCAATGACATAATGCTTCTATGTTTTTTTTAAAGTTTAAAAAAATTGGCTATTTAATTTCTGATTTTCCATAGCTAATAAGTCACTGTTCATCAGATAATGTGTCATTGATTATAAGTGTGTTAAGATGTTTGAAGGTGAGTTAAGGCTTAATTTATTACAATGCTTGTGCCCATGTCCATGCATGCCTTTCAAAATATTTTCTTTCTGTTTGGATTTAAGTTCTTGGTACAGATTATTACTGAGTAACAAAAGCTTTTCTGCATTGTAAGTCTTTTATAAATTCATAGGCTCTTATAAAGTGCTAGGGTTGTTTCAAAATGATATAGGAAAAGGTTTTCATACATTCTGTAGACCGAACAAATAATCATTGGGTTAAAAAAACCTGATTCTGTGAAATATTCTCAGCACAAGCATAAATAAGTGCCTTCCTGATGTATCTTTTATCTCACTCAAATATGAATATACATATGAAAGTATTATTTATTAGTATGAGTCACTTCACAGAGAATTTAAGGGCAATTATAATAATATTTATTGAAATTATGATAAAAACAAAACTATGAAAAAGTAAATTATATAAGCTTAGGCAAAGATTCAATATTATGCCATGTAAAATTAGGAGAAACTCGAGTGAAGCCTAAGACAATGTAGAGACAATAACAAAATTTTAACTTTGGCACTGATTGTTGCAGCCACTAAAGAAAGGTCAGATACATAATGTATGGGGGGTTTGTTTGTTTCCTTGCTTTTTATTTTGATTTTTGGTCTTTGTTTGGTTTTTCTTGTGATCTTTAAAGGATGTAATGAATACATATAACATGAAAACTGAAGAGAGTACTAATTGAGAGGAAAGGGGGGACATCGAGAAGAGTTAGGGGAGATGAGAACAGTAATAAGTGAGGCACAAATAGGAATAAGATATAAAGACATATAAAGGTAAAAATACCATGATTAAGACAATCAGTAAATGTGTTAACAAAATAATTTTAAAGATAAACAACAGTGAAACCGCGAGAATGATGACACAGTGGATAAAGATGCTTCCTGCCAAGTTTGGCTTCCTGAGTTCCATTCCCAGAACCCACAAACTGGAAGAAGGTAGCTAAGTCTTGTAAATAGTCCTTGGATCTACACACAGGTATGATGGTGCTAACACACACACACACACACACACACACACTAATGATAATAATAATAAAAACAATAAGTATAAGAAGGGACGGGTAGGCAAGAAACATCCACAAAAGGTGATGAATAAAAATTTGTCCTAGTGCTAAACTCTAAAATTAAATATTTCATGTTAGACTTTCTATAAGAAGTATAAACTACAATTGACAATGTCTCTGATCTCTGAGAAATCTTTGATGAGATTTCTGAGATGGGTTGCATGACAGAGCATGTGTGAGTTCACAACTTCAACATGTCAGGATGTTAATTTATATATAAATGTACTCAGGAGTTTTGTGCATAGATTTATTATGTTGGGAAAACCATATTTTGCCTGCCTAAAGTTGAAACCATTCATACTCCCACTGAAAAGAATGGCTATGTGACTATTTAAATTGGCATTGAAATATTTCTAAGTTAATTACATCTTAATAGCCAGCTTGTATCTGTTTAATTTGATTTCACAGTCATGAAGATTAGTGGAATGATTTCTCACAGCAAGACATCAGAATCATGAGACGTGTGCTTAAATAAGGATGAAGCTTGGAAAGTGGTACAAGTGGCAACTCTTGAAACTAAGCTAAGAAGTGCTCATTTGATGGTCTTCTCAGTCCCAAAAAGTTCTAGGGAGTCCTCACAAATCTTGCCTCACCATAAAAGGTGGATCAACGCAAAGTTCAGTTAGATTGAGCACCAATAGGTATTTACATTAAATTGATTACATTAAATTGATTCAATTGCTTCAAAATGAATGCTTGGTCCTATCTACCCCACTTACTTGTTCAATCAACAGTTAGTCCTGAGAACATGCTGTATGCAAGGGTGCACACAGTATGATAGGTAAGACAAGATATAACGATTCATAGCAAGCATTATGAAAAGTGAATGCTTGGTCCTATCTACCCCACTTACTTGTTCAATCAACAGTTAGTCCTGAGAACATGCTGTATGCAAGGGTGCACACAGCATGATAGGTAAAACAAGATATAACGATTCATAGCAAGCATTATGAAAAGTCTCCAAAACGTATTCCAACCGAATATGACTGAATTCGGTATTGACATAGAGAAGAAGGGAAGGCTCCAGACCCTGCCGGAGTCAACAGGAACGGCTACCGGCCATTTAGCGTCGACACCTATGGAAAGCCACACTTCTTCAGATGCTGATGAGAGGAAGAATGTTCAAAATAAGGTTTTAAAAAAATGGAGTGGAGGGTCTGTAGAGAAGGCTCAGTGAGGGAAGTATTTGCAGCACAAGAAACAGTACCAGAGCTCAGATCCCCAACAAGCCCGTAAGGTACAAGAATATAACTTTTTTTTGCACCAATTTAAAACTTTACAAAACATGTCAGACTCTCTCTTAGCACGGTATCCTATTTTGTTGATTGATCAGGAAAGGGAAATATGCACGTACTGATATTTTCTACTCCATTTCCAACCCCAGATTCTCAGCCTTAGACTCTATATACAACTGCAGATAATCAAACTATTGGTTTTCGGCACCTCCGTGACAATTTTAACTAAAGACAGACTCCATTTTTTTGTTCCCAATAGTCATTAATTCCATCAAGTCTGTGACTCTGAGCCTGCAGTGATGAATGAGCAGGTAAAAGAACTCGCTGTGGAATGTGGATCTCTCAGTACGCACGAAATGACAGGAGATTGGGGCATGGCCTATAATCCCAGCATTCAGGAGGCCTAGACCAGATCCCCGGAGCAACCTAGTTAGTGAAATTAACCCAGTCTCCGCATTCTGGGTTCAACAATAGACCTTGGCTCAACAGATAAGATGAAGAGAGATTGAGGAATACACCCAAAATCAAACTCTGGGTGCCACACTTATGTGCACACTGAGCATGTGTGCTCAAACGTATGTGAACATCTATCCACACCCATAGCATACACACATACACATATACTTTCAAAGTCTGTCATTCTAAACTTCTGCACTTCATCGAATAAGAAAGGATGACCATTCCGCATAGCACATTTCAATATAGACATTACAGAACCATCCCTGTCTCCAAATTCAAGAACTTCTTTTCAAATCTAATAAAACAAAGGAATTATAACTCTGACTCCACACTGAGGATGTCTTCATTACTATGTCTGGACATGGTGACTCTAGTGGGTTCATTAACGCCCCACACCAATTAATCCACCAAAAGCATACTTCCTTCAGCTGACTAAAGGGCACAGATGTTTGAGTGCAGGACACTTCTGTACCCTGGTCATTAAAGCACACATCCATGCAACTATCTATCTGAGAATACACATTTACATTTTTGCAGCTGCATACTTTACATGGAATCTGTCAGAATGATCATTTCGCAGACCATATATTTACAAAATAAGTTTCACATGATACATTAAAGATGACCAAAGTCAAAAAAATAATCAGAATAATCAGAAAAGCATATAACTTTATATAATCTTAACATTTTGGGAAAAAACAAAGGTGAGCTCGTGATGCAAATGGAGAGAGAGAGAGAGAGAGAGAGAGAGAGAGAGAGAGAGAGAGAGACCCTAGAGAACAGGTGCTCCTGAGACAAGGGCAGAAGGCATTCAAGGTGGAGAGTGGGGTGTCACCCAGAGCATCTCAGATGAAGATCTGCACAGGGGTCTCAGCTTGCAAAGACAGGATGTAGCTTTTGCACCCCAGCATCTTTTACCTGGACTGTCCAGGTGATCAGGCAGTCTGGTAAGAAACAGGGAAACAGACTTTCAGGTTGAGGGCAATATTAGCTCTTTATTTTGAAAGTTCTCACTCTCTCCACCACCCTTTCAAATAACTCCACATTATATCCTTGCCTTTTTGCCTCCATATTCCTAAGATGTAGGAACCTACAAGAGGTTGAGTGTAGAGAACCTTATTGAGGTGCCATGCCACCTGCAGGAACTTGACATTGACCAATGTGAAGTTCCTCTCCAAGCCTTTGAGTGGGAACTCCTGTGTTAGCCATAATCCCCTCCACCTAGGGTGGAGTGCTCAGACCAAGGTGAAGCTCATTGTTCTTCAAGAACCTGCAGGTTTCTGAGAAACTCTAGCCACCTGTGGAGCAGCTGAACTGGTGTTGCTGAGAAGCTTCCAACCTTTTGGGGAAGGGTGTTCCCCTGCCTATATTTTTTGGAGTTCTTCATTAAACTTTGAGACCTTGAACAGCAATGTTGTCTTGGTCTTCATCTCTTTTTGCTGCCTTCCCATACATCCCCAGCTTCCCTTCCAGGTAACCAGTTCGATGTAACTGCGGGCAGTTGAGAATCTCAGAGTAGAAGGGGAACAGACCTTGTTTTCATGCTCTTTTGAGAACCTCCTTAATACTTCACCTGGGTTGGTCATTGATAAGGTAAAACCACATTGCTTATGCACTCTGGTCCACCCCCAACATCTACCTGCTCAGAACCACCCACCAAAAAAACTGCTGTTATGCACCAATGTGTGAGCCTGTGGGGTGGGTGGGAGACTTCTTGCTCTCAGTAATCCTTCAATGTAAGATTCCAGCTGTGTTCTCAGTGTACCAGGGTGGACCTTGGATTCACACAGTGACTATAAATCGCTTGAGAATACTTCTCTGCAGTGATTTTGTTTTAATGCGTATCTCCCATGGCTTTGTCCAATCTACTTTTTGTCTATAACAACATTCTTGGGCCTCATTATCACTCTTTAGAGCAGTGGTTCTCAAAGTGTAGGTCACGACCCCTTTAATGATCACACTTCAGATACCCTGCATATCAGATATTTACATTATGATTCATAACAGTGGCAAAATTTTGGCTATGAAGCAGCAATGAAATAATATTATGGCTGTAGGTCACCACAACACAAGGAAATGTATTAAAGGGCTGCAGCATTAGGAAGGCTAGAAACACTGTCTCTTGTCCTTGATGCTCCAAGTCCTCTCCATAAGGAGAGGCAGAACCCAAACAAAAGCATTGGAGTTCAAAAACTTCTTCTTCTCTACCGCTTCTCAACCTTTCCTTTCTTCCCAGAGAGGTATCCTTCTTCAGATGTCATCAAACATAAGCCTGACAGCAGGTCAAAGTTGATTTCTCACAAGCTCCCACATATTAATGCTGTGATCTCAAGACTACACTTAGCTATAGTTGTGTGTGTGTAGCCATACTAGCCTGAAAATGTCCCATCTTGGAAGCTAAGGAAGCTTGGGTCTGGGTAGTACCTGGTGGAAGATCTTCAGTTCTGCAGCATCTATATGGAGAAGAGGTGTTGAATTCAGCCTGAAAGTATCTTAGTTTTAGATTTTGAGAGATATACTCTCTAAACAGTAAAGTATTAGTTATGGCTTTTTTATATGGGAGCTAATGGGTGAGTAGAAAGGATGGTAATAACACATATATTATACCCCTAGTGGCTGGAGATGGCTCAACAGTTTAAGAGCACTGGCTGCTCTTCTCCGGGAAGATTCTGCTCCCAGGATCCACACTGCAGCTCAAACTCACCTGTACTCCATTCCCAGCCAGTGGATCTGATGCCCTCTTCCTGACTCCGTGACCAGCAATCACACACATGGTACACAGACAAAATGCACATACACACAAAATGAATTACATACATCTTTATAATAGTTCAAAAGTATGTTCTCTGTTACAAGACGAAAGGTCACTGGTGACTTTGAGCATGCAATTTCAGTGGGAGAGCAGAAAAACAGATTCCCATGAGCTGACAAGGGCATGGGAGGTGAGAGATCAGTAGACAGTGAATATAAACAATGCTTTGAAATTGTGGCAGTAAATGGGGGAGAGAGAGGTGAACATTTTTTACCCTCCCTACCCTGTTAGAGGAAGTGAGGAAAAGAGGAATTTTCTTTTTTTTTTAAATTTTTTTATTGGGTATATTTACACTTCATTTCCCCTTATCTGGTTCCCCACCCCCCGAAGGTCCCACATGCCCTTTTCCCTCTCCCTGTTCCCCCATCCACCCCTTCCCACTTCCCTGTTCTGGTGTTCCCCTACACTGATGTTTTGATCCTTTCCAGCACCAGGGTCCACTCCTTCCTTCTTGTCGGATATCATTTGGTACATGGATTGTGTCTTTGGTGTCCCAAGATTCTAGGCTAATATCCACTTATCAGTGAATGCATACCATGGGTATTCTTTTGAGACTGGGTTACCTCACTTAGTATGATGTTCTCCAGCTCCATCCATTTGTCTAAGAATTTCATGAATTCATTGTTTCTAATGGCTGAATAGTACTCCATTGTGTGTGTATGTATACCACATTTTTTGTATCCATTCCTCCGTTGAGGGACATCTGGCTATTATAAATAAGGCTGCTATGAACATAGTGGAGCATGTATCCTTATTGCATGCTGGGGAATCTTCTGGGTATATGGCCAGGAGTGGTATGGCTGGGTCCTGCAGAAGTATCGTGTCCAGTTTTCTGAGGGACCGCCAGACTGATTTCCAGAGTGATTGTACCAGCTTGCAGTCCCACCAGAAGTGGAGGAGTGTTCCTCTTTCTCCACATCCTTGCCAACACCTGATGACTCTTGAGTTTTTAATCTTAGCCATTCTGACTGGTGTGAGGTGAAATCTCAGGGTTGTTTTGATTTGCATTTCTCTAATGACTAATGATGTTGAGCATTTTTTAAGGTGTTTCTCAGCCATCCCGAATTTTTCAGGTGAAAAGTCTTTGTTTAGCTCTGTACCCCATTTTTGATAGGGTTATTTGGTTTTCTGGGGTCTAACTTCTTGAGTTCTTTGTATACATTGGATATTAGCCCTCTATCAGATGTAGGGTTGGTGAAGATCTTTTCCCAATTTGTTGGTTGCCAATTTGTCCTTTTGACGGTGTCTTTTGCCTTACAGAAACTTTGTAATTTTATGAGGTCCCATTTGTCTATTCTTACTCTTAGAGCATAATCAATTGGTGTTCTGTTCAGGAATTTTCCCCCTGAGCCAATGTCCTCAAGGGTCTTCCCCAGTTTCTTTTCTATTAATTTTAGTGTGTCTGGTTTTATGTGGAGGTCCTGGAAAGATGGCTCAGAGGTTAAGCACATCGACTGCTCTTCTGAAGGTCCTGAGTTCAAATCCCAGCAACCACATGGTGGCTCACAACCATCATAATGAGTTCAGATGCCCTCTTCTGGTGTGTCAGAAGATAGCTACAGTGTACTTACATATAACAATAAATAAAAAATTCATCTAAAAAAAAGAGGAATTTTCAACATGTAAAAATCTTGCTGCCTCTTACTAGGGAGGAAGACTTGAAGATTCAGAGAATGTTTAATTAATTGTCTATATTATCCAATGAAAATAATTGAAATGGAAACCAAAACCCAGATTGAGTCTATCTCAAGTAGAGAGAGATGTACCCATGATAACAGATCATCACCCACCATTGCATGGGAAGTAAGAATTGCAGGTTGAATGTTTGAGGAGCACCTGAACAGGATACTGTAGGTCACATGAACTGTACTACCAGAGGAATGGGCTTGGGACCTGTGAAATGGAGTACGCTCAAACCCCAGAAATCTCAGAATTTGAGACTGGCAGGAATAGAGCTAATTTCCTCCCTTGTTTCCCAGCCTGCTTTGGGTCATATAACCATGACCCTTAACCAGGTGAGCACAATCAGTCATATATCCAGCATCTATCTAGAAGGCTTCTCTAGAAGGCTTCTCTATGCTCATGAGGCATCTCATTAGCCTTAGCCTTCAGCCAATAACATTCTCATCCTCCCTGGATCTTCTCACACCCTTCCCCAAAACTATATAATCTTTGGTTTGCCCTAAATAAAGCATATGCGTTCCAACCTACACTCAATAAAGAAATACATACAAGCTAAGATTGCCTTAGAGATCTGCTTTATTAGAGATTGTCAGGGAAGACCTTTGCCTAAAGGAGCTGTAGCAGTAAGAAGGCCTTCTTTTCCTGATGCTCCCAGGGAAATATGGACTATGGACCCCATTCCACACTGTGCCTTGTCCTCTGCCTACCTGGGAACACCCCATCAGGAAAGGCAAAATCCGGCAACATATTAAACATCTGGAAGATATATGCAAGGACCACTCTGAATACTGAGAGTGGATTGAAGATACATAGGGGTGTGTCAAATGTGGGTTTTATTGCTCCAAAGATATACCATACTCGTATAAAGGAAAACGTTGAATTGAGGCTGGCTTACCATTTCAGAGGGTTAGTCCATTATTATTATGCCAGGAAGCACTGTAGTGTGCAGGCAGACATGGTGATGGAGGAGCTAAGGGTTCTACATCCTGAAGGCAGAAGGAGGAAACTGTGCACACACTGGCTGTAGCTTGAGCATAGGAGACCTCAAAGGTCATCCCCACAGTGGCACACTTGCTTCAGCAAGGCCACGCCTCCTAATAGTGCCACTGCTTATGGGTGGGGGAATTCCTACTCAAACCATCACAGGGTGAGCATTCCAGTAACCTTTACTCGAGTTTCTGCATGGGTTTTGTGTTCGTCTAAATTATTTAGCCTCAGAGCATTATCTTGTTTGGTCAGTGGCCGTTCAGCCATAGGTCCCTCCAATGGGAATGAAATGACTTCCTGTTTTTTCTTATTTCTGAGTTCATTTGTGGATTCAGGTGTTTTTGTTTGTTTGTTTTGATAACCAGTTCTCACATGAATGTCCCTTATGTTAAATACAGTCCACATGTAACCCATATCTTTAGTAGAAGCCTGATATCTCTTATACTACTAAGTTCTATGTATGTAATACTTTCTTGTCTGCATGCACACATAACAGAAAACGCGCCTTATAAGTCGCGAACAAGTAATAGATAAGCAGCAATAGCTAATGATGAAATAACATAAGTATACTAATATAATAGAAGTTACTTAAAATTTAATGACAGCCAAGAGAATACAAGCCTTTAGTCTGTTGGTGTTAAACAGGAAGGTCATGAGTTCCAGGCCAACCTGGACTTAGGAAAGTAAGAAACAAAAGAAGGAATGAGGAATGGAAAAAAGGAAAGAAAGGAGGGAGGGAGAGGACTGAAGAGAGCAGGGAGGGAGGGAGCAGGTGGGAAGGGAACAAAGGAAAACAGAGGTAAGAGGAAGTGAAGTGGAAGGAAGGAGAGAGAACAGGAATGGGAAGACAGGAAAGGGAGCAGAGGAGAGAAAAGAAGGGAGAAAACATGCAAGTTGTTTATTTCTGCATTTTCCTTTTAAGATCTTTAGACCATCAGTGATTGAAATGATACAAATTCAATCTACTGATACCAGGGCCATGTAATTATACTCACTTTTCTTTTCTGTCTTACCCAGTGGGAGAAAAGTCCCAACTGGACTGCCAGAAATGATGCCAGAAGGCAAAAGAACACAAGGAGGTGGTGTGAGGATAGTTACAGCAATGGCTCTCACACTTCCAGTCTTACCCAGAGACACTGTATAATGCTGTGTGAAGCACGAAAGGGGTCAATGGCATCGTAGACACATAAAATATAAATTCTACCTGCTTTCCAATGGTGCATAAATCAGGAATAAATGTTCCTTGTTTCTGTGTGTGTGTGTGTGTACTTGTGTGCATGTGTGTGTGTGTGTGCATGTGTGTATGTGCATGTGTGTGTGTGTGTGTGTGTGTGTGTGTGTGTGTGTGAAAATCATTTTATTTTGACCAGGTTCTGGGATCACAACTGGAAAGTGTTTCTTAGCACAGCACTATTCTCAGATTCCTGGGGAATAGAGGTGGGGGAGTTGGGGGTGGTGGTGGATGGGGTTGGGAGGTGGGGGGCTCCTTTTATCCTGTCTCCCTATTTGATTTATTGGAACTATAAGATTAGTTAATATTTTTTATTCGACTTAAAAACTCTGAAGCAAAAATAAGACAGTGCTTTTGCTTTCCTTCCTCCCTTCCTCTCTCTCTCTCTCTCTCTCTCTCTCTCTCTCTCCAAAGTGTTAGGATGTTTTTTTCCAAGAGAGTATTCAGAAGCTTAAATCACAACTCCAAACTCCACCCCCATTTCACTTGGCTCCTATGTAGCCATGGGGGTGGGGTGGGTGGGGGTGGGGGTGGGGAGGAAACAGCTTATTAGACCAACATGCTGAGTGATGAGTGAGATAAAATGGTGTGAGTGTAAATAATTTATGATATCACGAGGAAGAAAAAGAACTCAAGCAAAAGAAGCCAAGCACAACTCCTCACAAAGTTCTTTCCAATAATTATAGTAGAAAAATAATGATCAGCAGGTATAATTTCATTTTTAATTTTAAACATCGTGAATAATTGAAAGATAAGTAAATGGTTTATTGTAACTTTGTGAAAGAATTGTTATTTGCATAAACAGTTTTTCACTGTTTACATATTCATGTTGTTTTAAGATACTAAAATCTGTCCTGTCTCAGAACAATCTCCTGGAAATTAAAAAATTTATAATCCTCTAGTCTTTATTGCTTTCAAGAGAACCCTGTGTGATATTAGTTACAGGTGACCAAAATTATGTATCAATATAGCAATATGCAATTAATTTGGGGCAGTCTGGAAAGTGTGTGGGAAACAGAAAAATTATGACCTAAACACATTGTATGAAATTCTCAAAAACAAAATAAAACCATTAAAAATCATGTTTCAAAACAAAATAAACTGTTAAAAAGTCATTAAGCGCTTTGATAGTCAGAGCCACTGTTGGTTTTTATCTTCTCTGTTTTAGTTCACACCACGAAACCAAGTTGTTTGTTTGTTTTTGCTTGCTTGCTTAATTTGTTTTGTTGTTGTCTTAGTTTATTTACTACAAATGAAAATCCGAGAGTCTATATTCCCATCCGTTAGGTTGCTCTAGCTGGTACATTTCAGAATGTCAGCATCCCTACCCTTAGCCTTCTTTTCTATATTTCCAGTGAACAGATGCCAGAATGCATTTGAGAATTCATGTAGCCACCCAATCAAATAGCAAATTCATATAGCAAAACCCGATCAAGTTTTGCTAAAACTAGAGCCATGATCACAACATTAGTTTATGGCCAGGAAACAACAAGCACATGCCTATCAGAGACCAGGCCCACACACATGCTTCTGTATATACTTCATAAAGGAAAACATGGGCATCGTGAGTAAGACCAAGGGAAGGCAGGTTGAGGAGCTGAGCCTGGCTGCCTGTAGGAATGGCTTCATGTCTGCTTGAGTAGTTCTCTTCCTGGATGTCATTTTGGAGACAACGTCTCTTTGATAAAACAAAAGACTATGCTACAGATAAATATTGTTAATCCTTAGAGATCCACAGATCTTTTCTATTCCTTGCCTCCCAGCTCCCAATATTTCTCATGCACTTCCCATCCTGAACAAAACTAAAAAAGGATTTTTATGTAAAAGGATAGACAGTTTCCTAACATGCAGACAGAGGGGCAAGCTTCAGAGTTCTACAAGTATATGGTGATAAATGTACAAAATCAGAACCTGGATTCCCATGGCCAGTGTTTGGTCATGATCTGGGTGGGCTGAGGTCAATACTACACATACAGCTATGTGAAAAGTGGGTTCCAGGTATCAGAGAACTCAGATTATGTGAAGAAGTTAGTAAGTGGTAACGATAGCTAATATCAACTGCATAGGCAAGTAAAGGAATGGAGGATGTGGTGTTTGAGGAAGTTTCCCTAAGACTATGAATCCAACTACAGTTTTATATATATATATATATATATATATATATATATATATATAGAGAGAGAGAGAGAGAGAGAGAGAGAGAGAGAGACATATATGCAAACTTGGGGCATCCAAGGAACAATTAGAGCTAAGAATCTGATTGTTTCCCTTCATTGCTTGGGTAGCATCAGAGAGCATAAAGTATTACACATTACTCAACATGTCATACATAGCTTTTGCTTATCACTGAAACCTGCCTAGATTAAAACAACTGTACACTAGGGTCCTTAGCAGCTCATCTCAAGAGCTAGTTCCTTGTTTGGGTTTCCTGTTGTTGTTATTGATTTTTATTAGCTTACTTGCTTGTGGTAGCTATTAACTAATACATAGTAGCTACAAATACGACACTATACCGTGTAATAGTTTACTCCTTCTCCACAGGCTGAATGTTTACTCTCAGTTGGCAGACTATTTAAGAAGGATTTGGAGGTGTGGCCTCATTGGAGGAGGTGTGTCACTGGGAGTGGGCTTTGAGATTTAAAATGTCCATGCCTGGTTCTCTTTCTCTCTCTTGTTCCCTCTCCCTCTCCCTCTCCCTCTCCCTGCCCCCACCTCTGCATCCTGCTTGTGTATCAGATGAGAGCTCTCAGGTACTGCCTCAGCACCTTGTATGCCATACTCCAGAAGGTGACTGGTCATGAGCTCTCCTTCTGTAACTTCAAGCAAGCCCCCAATTAAAATACTTCTGTTATAGACTGGTTTGATTATGGTGTCTCTTTCTGCCACTAGAAAACTAACCATAAGACATGGGCCCTGGTCTCAGCTCATGGCGGCTCAGAACCAAGGGCAAGTGTCTTATAGGCACTTAAGACATACCTGAAGTTCTCAGAGAAGATGGTCTTTGCATACTCATTTTTCTCTTTGCCAGAATTGAATCCAATGTATTGACAGAGCTGAGGTCCCTATTTCCCAGAGGGATGTCTGCCAGAAGCTTGTCTTAGCTCCTGGCCTCCTGGTTCTTTGCTGTGCAGCCTCGTCCATCTTCAAGCCAGACATACTTAAATCTCAGGCTTCCAATCATTTTTGTGGTCTTTGAATTGGAGATCCAGATTTGAAGGCTTTGAAGGATCATACCCTCCTGGATAACTTTCTAATTTTAAAGTCAAATCTTCTAGGACATAGGGGGAATGATTGGGGAATAGTTGGGGGTAGAGGAATTATGGGACGTATGGTGGGGGGAACTGGGAAAGGGGAAAGCCTTTGGAATGTAAACATAGAATATAGAAAATAAAAATTAAAAATAAATAAATAAATAAATAAATAGACATATGAAGAAGTGGGAAAAAATCTTCTCATAACAATGCATAAGTTAATATCAAAATTATGAGAAAAGACACGCTCCACCTCTTTTCACTAGAAAAACCACATAATTACACACACACACACACACACACACACACACACCAGAAAGTAATCTGGAAAACTAAAATTAAGCTAATCCTAATTTTCATACAGCTTGTTTTTTTCATTCATTAATTCATTCACTGCTATTTGTTGATCACTGATTTCAGTAGCATTTCATTAGAAAAAATATTTAAGTAGCATCTTATCTCGTAAAGTATTTTCAAAAATTCTTCTTTCCTTCTAGTTAAAAGATCCCTGCATGGGAACATGGTATTAGTTATCTTCTGCAGCATGAATCAGGAAGAGGGAGACGGAAACAAAACAAAAATCTGCAGTCAGGATGGCACAATGACTGGTGGGGAGCATTGGCGTGGCACTAAGTGGTACAATAATCTAGAAATGATCTCAAGCAAACAAGAGGACTTGCTTGAATAAGATGTATTTTCTACCCTAAATACTCGAGGCACAACTAGCAATTCAAATGATTCACAAGAAGAAGAAAAGAGAGAACCCTGGGCCTGAAAAGATTGGATCCAGTTTTGTAGATCCAGAACAGAGAAATGGTGGGGGGAGATGATTGGGGAATAGTTGGGGGGGGAGAGGACTTATGGGACATATGGTGGGGGGGATCTGGGAAAGGGGAAAGCCTTTGGAATGTAAACAAAAAATATAGAAAATAAAAAAAGAAATGGTCAAAAAAAGGTGTATTTTCTATTCCATTTTACATAAAGGATTGGGAGAGTCTCTGGGTTATGTTGTCCGTGGGCGTGGTCGAGTCCTGAATTCAATCTCCATGAATATTAACAGATCCTAAGTTCTCTGGTAGGCACATGAATACTTTTTTGGTCTACCCCTTGCCCCACAATTCTACATAGGATGTATTTCTTTACATTCTTCAAACTCTAAAACCATTATCATCCTTTCATACATATAGCAAGTCTTTTACCAACCTTTCGTTTCAGTAGAGAAAGCAAAATGAAACAAGAGTATCTAAAACCAGACATTTCTCTATGGTGAGATTACAGAGGTAAGCACTGCAGGAACTGATTGTCAAAGACAAGCCACGCTGGCGCATAGACACCGTTGCTTCTTGGCAGGGAGCCCTGTGGTGTGGTTCAGGGACGCCAATTCTTTCAGTGATCATTTCATCTAGGTATTTTGCATTTATGTGACACATTTTTATTTTCAAAGGGACTTACAAAAATTTATTCATAATACTCTAAAATTTGGAGCTATTATTTCTCACATTGTAGATTTAAAAATTATAAAAAGTGAAAAATTCACATCGGGCCATGAACTGAAGAAAACTAAACTATGACAATCCAGTCTACCAACTTTCACCCAATACTTTAACTTTTCAACCAAGTGCTCTTTGCT